>JAEQBH010001305.1:0-232553 GCA_016808115.1 Tetrastigma voinierianum
GGGAGGGACTTAGGCCTTCTATATATATTGAGTTCTGACCACTGCCCTTCATTACGGTCAATACTTCACACAGTCACCATATGTTCATTAAGAAGCCCAATAATCTCAATTTAATTAGACCAAACTTAATCAAAGTAATTTCACCACGAAGCCTAATTTAATGAAAAAATCTTACATTAGAAATATAGAATGTTCCTTTCAAAGTTAATAAAAATATTATCGGGAGTTGTTTTATATGGAGAAGCTTTTTCACATTTTTCCTCCAATCAAACAGAGTCCTCAAGAAGAAACAAAGCCGGGTTTGATGGCACTGACATGGGCTTGATGGAGAAACAAACTCAGTGTGGTTCAACGACATTTCAAACAGCTTTTTTTTTTTGATAATTTTATTCTCTTATGTTCTGTTCTGCTACTATTCACTTTTTCTCGTAATAATTCTTTTTCTCGGTTTCTATGGTTTCATACTGTCTTACTCAGTTCCCTATGTTCCAGCGCCACCCCAGTTTCCACAATTCCAAATTTTAGTCTAATTATCTACTACTTACTGTGTTCTAGGTTGATTTTTTCTTATTGTTGTCTGCACTGGCCTTGGCCATTCTGTTTGCATCGCCATCAAGGGAAATTGCTTTGTAAGAATATATTAAAATTTAAGTTGTAAATTCACTCTTGTTTTTACTTATTTCCTGCGTTTAAATTTGATACCTTTTTTTTCTATATTTCTCTGGTCTACTTTACTAGTAGATTCAGCTTATTATGATGGTGGAAAACTCTCTGTTCTCAGTGTGTATATATATATAGCAACACGCCTTATGTGAATCCTAAACATTTCAGCTAATACCAGGCTTTAATGAAAGTCATGATTCAGTTTTCGCAAAGTGTCCCATTTTCTATTACCTTGTGTTACCTGGGTTCTCCCTTCAAATAAAGAAAATCAATTGTTCCAGTCGCTGCATTTCCTTGTTACAGTCTGGTCATGAGCAAGTACAGACCGTAGGGGCAGCCATGATAATTTTGGGGGGTTCTAGCTTGATTGACAATGATCTGGCTAAGGCCCAACTGGCGGATCTTTTTTTAACTTGATTTTCTTCTCTGGTTTGAATTCTTTAAGATGTCTCTCTTGTCCAAGGAACTGCATAGATGATGATTAGAACCTACGACCAGACTCCGTTGAACGTTGTGGATCCTGGTCTCGTTCGTTCTGTTCCAGGAAGTGGGAGAAGCTAGAGTGTGAAGCACCCATGTCCCTGACATTGTTGTAAGTCCCAACTCAATCCATGTTCATTATTAAGTTAGGTGATGTCTTACTAAATTTTTTATATACAATGTTATTATGTGGAAACCCCATGTTGATTCAATAAATAATGCCTCTAAAATACACATCTTTCTTCTCAGAAGCTTGAAATTGGAAGAAATTGTTCAAGAGAAGCTGACTGTAAGTATACATTTTGATCTGTTATATGAGAGGTTGTCAGAACCCTAACAGCTTACTTCAGGATTCAAAATAGCATGCCCACATTGCTCAGTCATAAGGGTAGATGAATTCATGTGGTAGTAGTTCTCGACATACACTTCAACCTGAATTACCGGCGTTTGTATTTTGCCTAATCTGTCTTTCTTGAATCTGTCCCAGTATTTCGGTCCAGGACGCCAAACAGATTAGGGGCCACACTACAGGTTGATGTGGCAAAATTTTACACGACCTGCAAACACGACATGAAGTTGACATGTTTTTTGTGGGTTTCGGTTGAGTATAATTGTGTTTTGGTCAAATTCGTGTTGAACCGCATAACCCATTGAATATATGAGTTATATCCGTGTTAATCCACATAACATGATATAAATTTATATTTAACCTAGATTAACTCATTTAACATGTTATTTGTGCTAAACATCAGACAAAGCGTACCTTAATGACTAATTGGGTCATCTTTGAATTAGTTATTTTTAATTGCTTATTATTCACTACGTCGCACGACGACATAAGAAATACTCCATAGCTGAGGATGACCCAAACATAAATTGCCACCCTTTGATTTGAGGTTTCCAAACCTGGCCCCATTTCCAGTGCCTAGCCTTTGTTACACAGTTTTAAAATAATTTGAAAGCTAACTAAGACAAATAAGACATTTGTGGTGGCAAAAGGGATGAAGAAAAAGTCTGGAACAAAGCACTAAAAGAAACCTTTAAGGGTTTGGCCCTTGAGATCATAGCTTTGGACGTATTTAGGTTTTTTAGAAAAAAATAAAATAGTTTCAAATAAAAGAATCATTCAAACTAATGGGCTGGAATTGTGAATGTCGAGGTCACCTGGCTACTTTATTATCAAAGAGCCAAGCTAATGTCGCAATTATTTACTTTAAAAAAAAAAAGCATTACCACTGGGGCTAGTAACTAATAAATTAAAAATATTTTCAAATTCTTGCCATCGCTCACATCATGAAGATCAAGGCTTTGTGCCTAGAAGACATTACTCATCGGGGACCCAAAGGTCCGCTGGCCCATTTACTGGCTGTCCGTGATCATGAAGTGTCAAAGACTCACGATCGTATTAAACCATGAATCCTAATTCACGGTAGCCTAAACCTCGTCTCGAGATCCAGCCCTCTGCCACATTCATCGTGATAAGGAAGTTTGTTAAGGATAGATATACTAAAGAGGAAATATATATTATATTTATCCACCTGATCTCCTAAGATCTAAATCCGACACGCCTCAAAAACATAAACTTACTGGGGCGGAGAATTTGAAGTATCGGGCGCTGGTAAGATAGATTTTATCACTAAAATCGTGAAATTTTCTTCCCTATAATCGCGAGTAAATTGATTATAAAAACATGTTACTCTTTAATGGCGAAAGATATACAACCCAACCGTT
The DNA here is from genome assembly GCA_016808115.1 of Tetrastigma voinierianum. NCBI lineage: Eukaryota > Viridiplantae > Streptophyta > Magnoliopsida > Vitales > Vitaceae > Tetrastigma > Tetrastigma voinierianum. The sequence goes on from JAEQBH010001305.1 coordinate 2,875, forward strand.
TTAACCTTGCCTCTTCATCATTTTGTCGACTTCATTCACATCTATAGACGATCGACATACCCAGATCCTATTTTTGCAAGGCTATATTTATTAATTACAATGAAGTTTCCATTTATTCAAGAATACAAGCACGACATGGCGCATTACTGCTCACTTGACCTGCCAGACATTATTTTTATTTTTAAAATTATTTTAGCTTTTTTTTTAAAAAACTAAAATATTGAGATCACATGGAGGAAAGAAAAGTGGCAACTTTAGGGCAAATGTCAATCACTGCAACCAAATACAAAGAAACAAATGATTTCTCTTTATAATAGGTGGATCTAACCTTGCTTATGATTTTAGGTTTTGTTAGCCAGTGAAAAATAGTCTTCAATCAACTAATTAGAGACAAATGGAAATCTTATTACTCTAATTTTTCATTTTTGTTTGATTAATAATTATTGAATGCTATGCTTCATAAGGCATGGAATAAATTGTGCTATGATATCACTTTATAACCCAAAGTGGGAGCCTTGCATGAGGGAATGGCCAAGAAATTAAGTCCAGTCTATTATAATCTTTTATCTATAATAATAGACATCAAAATATGAGATTACCCGTTTGTAACCCTGGAAAGTATTGGGAAAGAAAAAAATAAAATATAAGTTTAAATATAATAAATTAATTTTATAAGTTTATTTATACTCGATTTTATATGTTTATCTTTATTATAGAATGACTAAGAAATTTAAAATATGTAAAATTTTAAGAAATTTTATTTTAAAATTTTTCATTTATATACCAAAAAATCCAAAACATAAGGTACCACCTTCCTTAAATTTTTTTTTTTCTTTTCTTATTTTGAGTTCCAAACTGGTACCCATATACTATTTGGTTACGCGCTTAAAAACCTGCTTTTTTGTAATAAAAACAAAGGAGACAAAGTAAACACAGCAACCCATTTGATCCAAATTTGTTTTTGCCTTAAAAGATGCTAAATTTGGTAATTAACAAATTCAATGCTCACTACCTTATTCTGTGTTTTAATAAAATATTCTCAAAAACAGCTTTCAAAAGAATCGTTAAAAAAGAGGCTCAAGGCTCCTTCTTGGTACATTAGTGGGAGATCTTTAATGGCATATGAAGATCGTTCAAGGAGGTGCTTTCTGTTTAGAACCACCCATGAGATCTTGCTAGTGATTAACCCTTGTGTTTCCTTCCCATCAGTATAGAAATTTAAGAGGAAGTTTAGCTGTCCCTGTCCTTCCTGCCCATTCAGTAACAACATGATGTCCATTTGCTGCAATCATAAAATTTTGATGATTGAGTAGTTTGATTGATATTTCAAACAGTGAAATTAGAGTGATTTGGATGTTGACTAAGTCCAAGAATTCAACTATAATATAAAGAATTAGTAAGGGCTGGAAACCATGAATTAGTGGTATAGAAAGTTATATAGTTCCAATTGTTATTTGGTTTTGGAAATGGCAACAGACCTAATCAACAATTATATGAAGGACCTGAAAATAAAACTAAATTTGGTAGTCTCCTCTTTCCTCTGTATCTATGAAAACTTTTCTTAACATTAAAACTATTGATATTGAAAAACAAAATCTTATTCTGTCAGAATAAAATGTAATGCTTAGAACTGTTTAAATCTTTGTAATCTCATACCACCCTTTTTACTATTTGAATCAGATTCAATGATATAGAAAAGAAGTTTATTTTTAAAAGTTAAAACGTCTTTAACAGGTTCGAATTATATTTCTAAAATAAATTTCTTTTCTATTCGATACTTTATATTTTCATGATTATTTCTTTAAACCAATAGTAAAGATAATGCATATTTGTTTAAAACACGCTACATCAATAATAAAATAGAAAATGACTGCCATTGCTCAAGTGGAAAAGAGATTAAATTAACATTTCTAGTTTTTATTTTGAAAAATAGAAAATAAATTAATTAATATGTGAGGCAGGCATTTGTGATGGAAGTCCTGACTGCTGACTTGAAGTAAAAGAGCGATGTGGCTCAAAGCTTGGGCTTGGTATTAAAGTGACCATTCTTCACACTAAACCCCTCATTTTTTTCCTTTCTGTTATGTATTTTTGATGGATGTGATCACCCATTGAGTTTCTTGTCTCCACACAGCCATGCATTAGTAATATATAAATAAATGACTATATATATATATATATATATTTTTTTTTTTTGAGGAAAATATTCATATAGCTAAAACTAGCAAAATTAATATATTAAACTACTCTTTGAAAAACAATTCAATACTTTACACTGCATTCAAGAATAATTTCTGGTCCAAAGTCCTCTCTAGCCTAATATAAAATATGACTGACATTTTCTTTTCTTTTTTTTTTGGCCCTTTATGATCATATCTCATTTTCAATATATACTACAGATAAAAGTGTCAAAAACCTTTTACTTACCAAGTTATTTTGAACATAGCTGGGCCTGAAATGCATTAGTAAAACTTTGGGCATTTTAGGAAGTGTCTCTTTCCACTCTTTCTTTTTGCATAATAAGGAATGTGTTGTTAAAGTAATCTCTCCATTTGATTTAGTTTCTCTAAATAAGCTGCTAATCCCCACACCACACAAAGGCCGATTTGCCTCTACGATTTTGTCCATTTTTGAGATTTCAAGTTCAACTCATTTTGCTTTAACTCGCTTGAAGTATTTGCTTCAAGCCTCACCTGGGCTGATAGCACGGCACTTGCAAGACGAGTGCACTAAACAAGTCTTATGAGAATATAATAATGCTACAAACTATGTATGAGAAAGAACATGCAAAAAAATTGTTATTTACTTTTTTATCATTTTTCATTTATTTCTAATTTTAAGACACTGTCATCATGATCGAAATAGAAATTTACATCTCGGTTATGCATTTTCCTTACAGTATAATTATATATATCATCTCATTTTACTTAATCTCATTACTGAATCATCAACATAATCTGTTCTACAGTCTGGCTGCCAGCATCTAAAACCATTAAGATCCTATTGAAACTTATGTTACTTAATACATAACTTTTTCATGATATCATATCCATTCATATTTACTTATTTTATCCGATTATATATTTGGTAAAAATATCTAATAAATGACAGGGAGTTTAATCTAATTTGGTAGACTATTGAAAGATATAATAGAGGAATTTCCTGAAGAGAAGGTAAGGGTTACTGAAGCAAGAAGATTTGAAGTTTTGTCTAAAGAGAAAATATTTTGAAATGAGACGATAAGAAAGTCACGTGATTTTTGCCCTTGAGACTTGTTTCAAGGATTTTCCTAATATTTATCCTAAAAAATAAATAAATAAATCTCAAATGTTAAAGTTTGAAATTTTTTCAAATTTAGTGTACTTTTTACCATATGTTTTCTTCTCAATAGATACTTTCTACAATTTAAAAACTTAAATTTAATTAATTTTTTATTTAAAAAACACTTTCTAAGGTTTATAAATTATGAATTTTAATTAGAGTGCTTTTTAAAGAAACTGTGTTTTATCAAATTTTAAATTTAGATTGAAAAATGTCTTTAAAAGATTCTTTTAATTAAATTTAAAATTTTGAATGAGATAAAAGTAATATTTTAATTTTGAATCTTTATCCACAAACATATATGAAACCAGTACTAAATTGAAATTTATTTTCTAAATTAAACTTTGTTAGATTCATTTTAGTTCTTATAATATTTACTTCAAACCACTTGATTTCCTGAAAACTGCAGAGGATCTCAAACCAGAGATCCTAGATCAAATTCCTTTATCAAGAGAACTGTAATATGATGTAACAAAGAGATAATTAGCCTTTTTTTTTTTTTCCATTTCTATAATTATGATGCTTTAAATACAAAATATTAAATAAACGTCCATATTAGTTGTTTATGATTCTACCTGTTCTATATTCAATATCTCCACTACTTATCTAAAATTAGTGATAAAATGTAAACAATTAATCTAAATATAAAATTAAAGAATTCTTTCCAGGTTGGTCTAGAACCACAATCATTTTTCTTCTTAGCCGTCTTGTCAGATTTACATTGCTAACTCTATCACATCCTTCCTAAAAGCTTAACTCTCATCCCAAAGGTGCTTAAAATGAAACTGGTAAAAGTTTAACCTTATCCCATGGTTTAAGATAAACTGCAGACTTCAATCATGCCACACCTTTCCTTGATTCTCAGACACAAGTAGTTCGTCGTTAATGTATCCTCATCCATGGATTTTGTTTCAAGAGCGTTTTCTGTCAAATTCTTTCTGCTTGATATAAATTAGTTAGCTAAGTCTTTCTGCTGTACTTCTTTCACTGACTTACATGATCTCTGAATTAACTTTTACTGTATTGCCTCAGAATAAAAAAATGCCAATTAGTTTTCTGAATGTTTTACCTTGAATTATCTAGAGATATTGTTGACTTCCATTACCTAACACAAACCCTTTCATCTCTCACACTTGAACACGATTATGTATTCTTTCCCATTATTATCATGTTTCAATAGCTCCATTGCCATGATTCCCTTTGAATTCACTATGATTTTGATAGTTTCAACCTAAATATTCTACTGATAGTTCTTTAATATTGTCGGATATTTGATTCAAAGCTGTATCTTTCAATGTAGTTGTCATTTATGATGCAGGTTTCATTATTTAAAACCTCTAGTTATTTGTTTGACAAAGAGATACCTTTGTAGTAAAATTATTCTTTTTCCATTTCATAATTATGATACAAAATATTAAAAAATGCATGCTAACATTTTAGTGGATTTCAACTCTGTTAAACTAATTATCTAAAAAATAAAAGATAAAATACAACAATTAATTGAATATAAAAATTAAGCATTCTTTCTGTGTCCAAGTCCTTAACTCATTTTCCTCGACCAAGTCTTATCAATGTAATGACGCCAGCGAACTCTATTATAATACTAAGATATGATATATAAGACAAATTGTCATGAAAAAAAGTCTTTATGGATTTTTTTTTTTTTCAAAGAATTGTAATACTATGATATATAACAGAATTAAACACAAAAAGTCCGGTAAATTTTTTAAAAATGTTTAATAAAAAGAGTAGAGAGAGAGAAATAAAGTGGTGCAATGTAATAAATAAAAAATATCAGTTATGGTTGGAAAGTGGGGCAAAACCATGGCATGATGTCACGTGGTACTGGTGGTCAAACAAAACTGCAAAACTGCGTAGACCCACAACACCATCTACCTAACGCCGCCCACTTTTTTTCGGTTGAAAATCTTAAAAAAATTGTGTTTATTTCTGTTTCTGAATACAAAGAAAAGAGTATGAAAAGATCTGTTTATTAATATTAAAGATTATTTACACTGGCTTAGCCCATAGAAGGCCCACCAAAAAGTTGAGGCCCATATAACGTCTCAAGCATGAACTAGAGATTGTTTACCATCATCTCAGACTCTCACACAGCCCCAAAACAAGCTTCTACTGCCACCTTTCCTCCTCCCTCCTCCTCCTCCGCCTTCCTCCTTTGCTCTATCCTGGTGCATCCCTGCCTCCTCCTGTGTATCCAGCACCCCTGCTATGGCGAAAGACAGAAACCGATCCGACGGCGCCCTGAGAGGATTCTCCTGCTTACGCCTACGAGGTCTCTGATCTTCCTCAGCTTCACCTGTTATTGTGTATAACAAGCAGACCTGACCCCAAAATGCAAGAATGCCTTCCTGATTTCCTAACCCTAATTCACATGGCCTTTTGCTCCTCCATCGCCTTCTTCCTCATCCGAATTGTGAAGGCGGTGGAGCCTGTTTCAATGTCTCGTCAGCTTTACATCTCCTCCGTCGTCCCCATCGGCGCTCTCTACTCCCTCAGCCTCTGGCTTTCCAATTCCGCCTACATTTACCTCTCCGTCTCTTTTATCCAGATGCTCAAGGCCCTCATGCCCGTCGCCGTCTACTCACCGGCGTCGTCTTCGCAGAAGGAGGTTTCGTCCGACACCATGTTTGAAGATGGTCTTCTATCTCTCTGGCGTCGCCGTTGCTGCTTACGGAGAAGCCCGCTTTGATTCATGGGCGTCTGTCTTCAGCCGGGTGCGGTTGCTCGGAGGCGACCTGGTTGTCTTGATCCAAATTTTGTTCGACCAGTAAGGGATTTCCGCTCAACCCCATCACTTCTCTCTACCATGTTGCCCCCTTGTTGTTTGGGCTTTCTGATGGTGCCCTGATTTTCGTGGAGTTACCCATGGCTGGAAGAATACTGAGTTTTCATATGGATTTTGTGATTTTCGGTACCACCTGTCTGCATTTGCCTTGAATTTGGCTGTATTTTTGCTTGTGGGGAAGACGTTTAATCGATGATGAATGTGCGGAGTGGTGAAGGATTGGCTGTTGATTGTGCCTCGTGGTCCGTGATAAACACACAGTGACGCCTATCAATTTGCTTCTGATACGGTTTGGCGTTTGGAGTTGGGATATGAATCATTCAAAATTGCAGGCATTGAAGGCGGCTGGAGGCTCTCCCATAGAAGGAAGACCAACAGACAGATGAGGAAGCCGGGAGGTTGTTGGAGGACAGGGAAGGGAAGGGGCTGGAAGGACTGATTCCGAGGCGTAATTGCATGGCTAATTTTGAAGAAAACTGAAGAAAATAAAATCAAGGGACTGGTAAGAACTAAGATTAGAAGCAAAGGAAATTTGGGTTTCACTTTTTAGATCTTCGATGAATGCGGGTCAATTCCTGGTATGTGATTTAGTCTGTCAATTTCGCTAAGTTGTGCCTGTGATAGGAATTCAGATTCCATTTGAATGAGATGCTTGTAGCCACTCTGTATTTAGTGGAGAGATATAACTGAATACCTGTACCTTTTTTTCCACATCGATCTTTCTTTGTCAGAATTCCTTCCTTGATGCACTATCAGTGCCTCTTTCAAATATTTTTATTTACTTGTTCAAACTATTTCCCTATTGTGATTAGGCAACATTTATTTTTTATTTTTTGGTTTTAATCTATTTGTTTTTGTATGTTTCCACTTATTATGTTCCTTTTTCCTTGAATTGTTGTTTAGCCAATATGGAAGTTTGAACTTGGAAAGTGATGTTTGGTCCAATTTTTCGTTGAAGCAAATTTATCCCAAATTTTCCTGGATAAGGCATCATTCCGAATCTAAAGACAGTTTCTCAATGAAGCAAAAGTGATATGGGAATGACAAACAATAATTTATCAGAGGACAAATCACTTGGTTGCTCGAATAGATGTGATTCTTTGGCAAAGGATTCACATTTTGACATATGCTTGTGCTCCCTTTGTTGGCCTTCTCTTTTTTCATAGCTGTAATGGTGGAGAGTTTTGAATGCCTTACGACTTGCTTGTCATCTTTTTTATAATTTTGTTGTTTTCTAATTTTTGCCTTATGTATTGTTCTTATTATGGTTGTTATTTTTGCTCTGCTATCTTTATGCAACCTACCTGTCGCTTTTTTGCTTTTGTTAGTACTCATTAAAGAAATAAAAGGCTGGAAAGCCCTTTAATTTAAGTAAGAAAAATTGTTATATATGTATAAAAGTGCTGAAAGCCTTAATTTAAGCAAGAAAATATTGTTGTATATGGATTCTCTGTTGCTGGAACTATGCTTAAATTAAAGCTAACTAGTATATTCTTTAAGGGGACAAAATTAATTGCTATACATGAGAACTGTCCAGTTTGAATGGTAATTCATTCTAAGCTTAATGAACAGTTGGTGCTGAGGAGAAAATTTGGGAAATGGATACCTTCCAGATGAAAAGGATTGAGTTCTTGTCCTCTTGTAGTCCAGTACAATTGGTATTCTTGTTTCTTTGTCTATAGGTACATATTTCAAATTAGAATTATTTTTAGCTGCTTTTATTAGGGTGTGAATCTTTAATCCTTAGTGATGATAGGGATTTGCTTTGAAAGACTTGTTGGTTGTCCCTCCTTGTTTTTTTTATAAACTTATTAAAAATATGTGCAAAAGAGAGTAAGTATGCTGATGATATCATTTTTTTAATCTTCTGATCTCAGTACAGTTAAATAATTTCCATAAGCTGCTTCATCTGTTGCCTTTGTATTAGCTATGAATATTTCAGCTATGTACCATTACATCGTGTTAATGTTACCTAATTAAATTCCTATAAGTGCCTTACGGGTCTAGAGTCTTGTTACCTTGTGCTTACGCTCACTTGTGTGTGTGATGCTCACTGTTGTTCTTTTGCACTCTGTCTCTTTGCTTAGTCTGAAAGAAGACAACACTTGTAGGTTGCATAATGTTCTCAAACTTTCATTTCTTGGGAGATAAACCCACTCCTTACTCGTCCTTATGATTTGATCTAAAGCATAGTGCCTTCTGATCCATTAGAACTTAAAGTCATTAGGTTGAAACTTCAGATTGTGAGAAATCCTTCTGGATGTTGTTAATAAGGAAAGATGAAGAGTCAAGAGGCATAAGAAGAAGTTGACATTATTCCACAATATGCTCACATGCCTGAGGGAAATGGAAGATAACATCATCCTCTAAGGATGACAAGTGAAAACTTGCTTGTTTCTTTATCCAAAAATGCATCTGCATTTGGGTGTTGGTTCATGTGAATTTAGTTCTAGGTTGCAAAGTATGCTCTGACTAGCCAACTCACCCGTTTCTGTGTGCAATGGGGCTGGCATACATGATAATCCATGCACTTTCCTGTTTGTTGTTCATTTTGGTTTGGTATGATACCCTCTTTCCATGCCATATTAGCCTAAACCCATACCAGCCTAGTTATGCCTTTGGTTCCAACTCATAATCAGTGTAATCCTTTTCTGTCTTGGATGATCATGGTCCTGTTTTTTAACCATGTAACATGTCTATTTCATGCTGAATATGCATAAAAGCTCATCCGACTATTCAACAGTGTATTAAGGTGACTGTTCTGCCCCCCCATGCTTGCCTGGTTCATTCAGAAAGTCTAGTGGAGTTATCTTCCTTTTAGTAATCTTCCTGTCTTCTACTGCTTTAGTTGATCCATCTACATACGCACTCTTTTATCACCCCCTAATTTCCATGTTTGTCAAAATGCGGTTCACAACATTCAAATTGATATGGTGTTAGCCTAATGAGCCAGGAACTTGCCAAATCTGTAATCTATTGCTCAAGCTCAACTAAGCTTGTGCCATTTAAGATTTTTGTATTGGTTTTCTGTGTTGCTATGCAGTGAGTCAGGCAGCTGTATGTAGGCTATTTTTAAACTGACTTATTTTTTCAGCCAAATTAAGTATCCTTTGTTGTTGCAGTACTTCCTGACCTGGCCACAGAAAGTTAATTGCGGATTCAGATCTGTACCGATTTCTAATTTGCTATTGATGTGCAGTAAATAGTGATCAGATGTTTTAGTGCATACTTGATGTATCAAGTCGTAATGCTTCATATTCTGACTTCCAAATTTAATGGGAAGTCAAGAAAATGTTTACTGGGAGAAATTAAAATGATTAATTATATCTCTCCAGTTCATGAATGGAGATGAACATTTCCTTTTGTCACAGAATTCAGGTCTGCAAATCCTCCCTTTGACCAGTGCATTGATGTTAGCATTAGTTTGAGTTCCCTTGGGGTCACAAGAGGATTTACCTCATCAGTAACATTATGGTTCCATGGATTAGCCAATTTTGAGTCCCGGAGGATTTACTCGGTAACTTTAGACTTCTATGGAATTAATCAAGTGTAATTTATTCTAATTTATTTGATAGGATAACTTTAGGATTTGCGTATAATAATCAGCGTGCACAAGTTGACCAGTACATTCATGATTATCAAAAAGACAAAAAAAAAGAGAAGAATTTTGTTGGTATATGGAACAGACCGGCAATATAATTAGCTAAACTAATACATGTATTTGGAATTTCGGAGTAAGAATGAGAATAAAAAATTAACTTTGTTTCTATATCTATTAATATATTTTCTGAATGCTTTTAAAGATGGAAATAGGACTATAAAATTCTAACCCACTTTTATAGAAGTCAAAAGTCAAAACCCACTTTTATTAAAATTCTAACTCCTTTCTTCAGCTCCCTATGGATGATATAATAGCAGTTAGGTGTTACAGAGAAGTAGCCATTTTGATATTATATCAAGCTATTTTACTTTTTCTGAAAGGTAAAGAAATTAGGAAACATGTGAGCAGTGTAGTTGATATTATATCAAGCTATTCAATGTAGTTGGCTAAATTCAGAACAAAAGAAAACTGTGATTCAAACATGTTATCCTTGTTTTTGTTCCCTTTATTTTTAAGAATAAAAAACTGTTTTCAAAAACAGGAACGCCCATGCTTTTGCTTCTGTTTGGCATCATTCTTCAACTCTTCCCGATAGAGGAAAGCTTTGGGGAAAAAATTTCTGCTGGGTTGTCGTTCCAAAGTAGGTAGAGGTTATGATTGAATGCTTTTTTTTTTTACATAGGGTTGATGTTTCTTTGACAAAGAATTTTTGATAAATGTGGGAGTCCAGATCAACTTACGCACACCTTAACTAATTTCATAGGTCTTAAAGTTTACAGTTGGGTAATCCTCCAATGATCCAAAAAGGACTTGAAATGGTGACCATTGGGATTTAACCCAAAGCCGGACTAACTAAAGGACCTCAGGGTAATATTTCTTCGACAATGACTTCTTAAAGTTGTCAAGGTAAGAATAAAACCCTTGTGAGATGTGGGTACTGGAAATAGGGCTTTGTTTAAGAGTTTGATTCAATGCATTACTACTTGGAATATATATTATAGACATCTTCAAGTATAAGAAACCCTAGATATTTTTCTCTTCTCTTTGTGATTCTTTTGAATATCAAAAGTCAAATTAGGCATAAAAGATTTGAGCAACATTGTATAATCATTTCTTGCTATTGATCTGTCTGGCAACCATTGGTAGCACATGTAAAAGCTATGCCGGGTACATAGACAAGATCTATTAATACTTTTTTAGTGTGAATAAAGGTGTCCTCTAATCTTGAATGTAAATCATGGAGTAAAGAAAAGTTATATATCACTTCAATGAATAACATTTGAAAATTCAAGAACATCACATAAACATCCATGGAAAAAAGGTCTGGGACCCTGACCCACATTGTCTCTGCTCTTGCATAATCTTTGAAGATGTTAACAAAGAACTCTGGTGAAAGAGTTATATGAAATAAGGTAGTGTTTAATGATAATAGATTTGCTGGAGCAAAATGATAACAAACAAATGGGGATGACATAATTCTTTTTCAACATGCATACTGGAAATTTTTACATGAACCATGGAGAAATAGAACTGAACAGTTCTAAGGCCTGACTCAAGTGGTAAAGGAGGATGGGTGTACGGAGGTCGAGGCTCGAGTCCTTAAGTAAGAATATAGTATTTCAACCATAATGCCAACTGAATAGATATCACAAAAAAAAAAAGAAGAAAATAAACAGAACTGAACACTGTTGGGTGTTCCAGAAACCACATTCTTATTTTCCTGGTTTCCCTTGCCATTTTGTCTGGATTAAGAAATGGTCAATAAACAAGCAGTGACCAGTATGGCCCCCCAACAAAAGAGACTGGACTGTAACCCAAATGGAATTTAGAAATCCCCCATGGATATATTCATGGTGGATGCTTTCCTTTTCTCCACTGAAAAGTTTATGCATTTGTACACATCTGACCTATGACATGATTGTTGCTGCCCCAGCTGGTAGAAGAAGTTCTGATCATCATTTTCACCTCCTCCACATTTGTTAAGCAAGCACAATATCCACGAGTTTAAAGCTGTGAAACTGTGGTGTCCTACATCAGCTCGTAGATGAAAAGGTAAAAAGCGTCCATATACGGTTGAATCGAACTCAACATTATCGAGGCCTATTCTTCAAGGTGTTGGCCCAATAGAGAATCAAAACCCGAAACCCGACAATATTGGGTGAAGAATTGGGTCATTACAGAAACCATTTGTATCATATACAAGAATAGTCGCCTTGTCCAAGAAACTACACCAGAAAGCATAACATGATAGTTATTTAATAAGGGAACATAAATCTAATGCAAAATTGTTTCACGTCTTAGTTATTGAATGAATGCTTTTGCAAGAAGACAAAGATAACTGAGGACAATATGAGTAGAAATAAGGTGGTATAAAAAAGGATAAGGATGCTGAGAAGATAAAGAGGAAGAGGAATATGAAATGAATTAATGCTGAGCAGCACTGCCACTCACTTGAATTCATCTTTCAGGTGGATTCTTGATACTCCTGGAAAGTCCTCGTCTGATATGCCAGAATTAGAAGCTATCTTCGGTCTTTGACTTCCTTGTGGTAGCTACAATAACTTGGAGGATGTCGACTATGCAGCCTCCCGAGCTTTTCTTGTATTTGTTTGTTTTTAGTTCCTGTTAAAATTATGAAACACAGAAGCAAACATATGAACAGAGCAGATCCCGTAATCCCAGCTTCAACCCAAGTACAGTTGAATGTAGACAAGCATGATAACTGCCATCTAAGCTCAAATGCTGATGAAGAACCTATTGAGAAGTAAATATTTGTGCCTTCTAAGCTTTTGCATCAGATCAGTTCCAAAACCTAATACACTTGATTTTAGACCACCTGTTTTAAGAGCAATTAGATATAAGGAAACATAAGGAATTTCCATCTAGAATTGCTAGCTTGTTTGCATTGTTGGTTGCAGTAGCATGGCAAGAAGCTGGGCATGGTTGTGGCAGTTTGGTTTATTCTGCTGCCCTGATTCACCATTATTACATAATTTTCACAGTTTAACCACATTAGAAATCAGAAGTAGAAGAAAAAGCAGAAGTTATTTAGAGGCTGTATGTATTCCTTTTCCCCCCTTTTTACTTCTTTTAATTTGACGGGGTGGGTAAAACAACATAAGAAGAAGAAAATAAAGAATGAATTTGAGACACTTGCAAGAGCTGCACTACAGACAAAGCTACAATGATCTTACATCTGCCTAAGAGCTTTGAAAGGAAGCCCACCAAGTAAACACAGAAGAAAAGAAGTCTCATGAAATCAGTTGCATTGGCAGGAGTAGTACTTGGCTTGGCTGGCAGATATATTGTCCCAAATCCAATTATAACAAGATTCACTACATTCCCTTTAGTGAGCCTCTCACATATTTCGATCCCCAAAAGAATTTTGATGGTTTAGTCACTAGACATTCATATGAATTTTCTAACATTGACAGATGCATGTGCTGAGTTTTTGCTGGTCGAACAAATATGTACTTGTATTGTACATGACCATTTGGTGGTGGAAACACATAAATTTTCTAATGTGAAAGAACCTCATGTTTTAATGTGTGTGTGAGAGAGAGCTTATATGTTTAGCAACCTTGGAGGACAGTTTCCACATTCATGTGAAATACCTGTATGACGTGCTGAGATACGACCTAGAGAGCAAATTATTTTGAACATGGGAATCAAAGGATTAATATGCAGAGATGATTGGCCAAACTAGCTCCTCCAATGAAAGAAGAGGACATGGCCTGAGGATTTGAAAATGGACTTCATACAAAAGCAAGTAGTGTATTCAGGGTGAATTAGTACCTTTTGGACGATCATGCTCTCTCATGGAAGGTCATGTTGGAGCCTCCAGCCATGCTTGTTTTGAATGATTAAAGTCCATTTCATCAATGGCTTCAATTCATAAATGAATTTGTGGATCATAAATAAATACAGATGAATTTCTTTGTAAAATGTACATAGGTCATTAATATAAAGCTTTGATCCCGATCCTGAACAAATCTGGTGCACGCATAAACATCTTTCAGCATATTGCAGTACCTGATCAGCATGCCTAAACCAGGCCTCTGAAAATAAGATGAGTGACAGTAGAAGCATTGCTATGATTCTTCAATATATATACAGGGGAACCACATCCTACCTTGAATTGCATAATCTGCAAAATTCTCGGACCATTCATTCTTCCAAAACGTGACCCATTAGCTGGTAATACTTAAGTATTTTCTTGCATCAAACTTCACCGCAGCAGAATTGTCCTTGATCATACTGTCTCATCTGTAATTTTGATACCACCATACTACCTGTTGAATCATCATCGGGGATACCAGACACACCATCCCTTGCTCTGTAATGGTCACCAGATCCTATCTGATCAATACAACATTGGTTCATAGAGAATGTTGATTAAACACGCAACTGAACTTCATTAATCACCAGAAATCCCTACATGAACATTGCCCATCTCTGAAATGGTGAAACCGGCTCCTGTCTCTCATCACTATTTCTCGACTATATATCTTGGAGATGAACTTAGAATAGAGTGATAATTCATAACACAATCAATAGGAGATGTCTATGTCAATATGTATTATTAGTTTTTACTTATTTGCTTAAATAACTCTTATTTCTAACAATAATATAAACATCTATAGAAGAACCAGCCTTCTTCATTTCCTCCCCCATCTCATTCTCCACCATCTCAATAATTTCATTATATTGATCATGGATTATCTCCCACAATAAATTCATGAATTTCATTGTCGACCAATCATGGTGCTTCCCGGGATCTTTTTGGATCCCTTCCCCATAGCAGCTCTAATCTTGGATTTCTTCTCCCAATCTAACATTTTCCCATAGATATTGGAAAGCAACACATAGTTTGACTCATGCATGGGTTCATTTCTGATCAACTGTTTGCTGATGCTTTCCCCAAGCTTGAGGTCACCATGGACACGGCAAGCACTAATCAGAGTCCGCCAAATTATCGGGTTTGGCTCAATGGGCATTCTTTCAACAAACTGTAATGCTTCAGCGACAAGTCCAGCCCTGCTTAACAAATCCACCATGCATCCATAATGCTCTATCTTAGGTACTATGCCATATTGCTTTGTCATTTCGCTGAAGTATTGCTTGCCCTTTTCAACTAAACCTGAGTGACTACAAGCAGAGAGCAACCCAATAAATGCAATATCCTCAGGGACTATCCTGGATTCTTTCATCTCTTCAAATAAAGAAACGGCCTCCAAGCCTCGACCATGCATGGCCAGGCCAACAATGACAGAAGTCCAAGAAACAATTGTTCTCTCACTCATGCTTCTAAATAACCCCAATGCTTTATCAACATCCCACACTTTGCAAACATGTCTATGATAGCATTACAGAGCTCTACAGTTTTTAAAACCCTTTCCTTCTCGATATAAGATTCAATCCATTTTCCAAGCTCAAGGGCACCCAAATCAGTACATGCAGACAGAATGGAAATCATAGTAACTTCATCTGGGCAAACACCTGCAATCTGCATCTTCCTAAATAGTGTAAACTGCATCTGCAGACTGGTCAACCTCGTGCATACCCACCAATCATTACAGTCCACGTAACTGGGTCCGACTTGCATTTATCGAACAGCTCCCTGCAAACTCCACCCTCCTGAGCAAGGCAGCAATATGGACTATAGTGTTCTGGAACAAATATATCGTCATTAAACCCAAATTTCACTAATGTTCCATGAACCGCCTTGCTCCAATTCAAGTCCTGAAGACCTGCACAGGCCTTTAGGATGAACGTGGGAATCCATTACTTATTGGGGAAATCTATATCCAAGCATGAGGTTGTATAAAATATAGCATTGTGCTTGGACTGACTACTACAAGCTCCAATGATGGTACTGAAAAGGAAGGCGTCATAGACACGAGCATCTTCCACTGAGAAAACAAGCGACATGGCGTAAGGGATGGCATCGAGATTGGACGAAGCAGAAGTGAACTTGGTGAGGACTAAAGGGTTATTCTGGAAACCCAATTTGATGATGTGGGTATGGAGTTGAGCGAGTTTGGGAAAGGTGTTACAGGATTGGAGGAGATCCAAACAGGATTTTTCAACAGCAATTTGGCTGGTGTTGGATTGATTGTGAAGGGTCGTCGTTTTGAGCTTTGAAGCGTTTATGGTATGTAAAACCTTTGCTTTCACGTACGGAAATCTCATTTTTTTGAAATGGTTCAACGGCTCTCCTCGTGGGCTCAAGGAGGCATATGCATTGCCTACGGAACGACGTCGTTTTGAAGGAATAGCTGAGCTTTCCATACATGAAAGACGTGGACAGCCTCAGCTTCAATTCACTGCCTACAATTTCGAGCTCTACTCCACTTTGACAATTAGGTTTCTCTGAATTATTGTGGATTCTGATTGGGAGAGAGACTCGGGCTCAGAAAATGAGAAGAGTTTCTTCGAAAATGTCTTGTATTCTATCCCGACAGTTTCTTCAGCCGCAACCTAAATTTCAAATCAATGCGTTTCGGTTTTACTGTGATCACCCCTGATCTTTCGTCGCGAAAGTGTCCAGGTTGTCTTTTTCTTTCTCTGCTGTTGTCTTCTATATTGGTTCAAATAGTTATTTTTCTGGTTGATTGCTTAGATTTCTATGGATGATTTTGTTGATTGATGGTGTCAATTTGATGGGTTTTGTCACAAGTTCAGCATCTGTATTGTTTATGTCTGAGAAGGGTGTTCTATTATGGGATTAGTAAGTTTCTTCCTGTCATTGCTGAGAAAATGAGGAAAAAAGGAGCTGGGGTTTAGGATATTTTGGTTATGCATACAATGAATTGAGTTTAAAAAATGCTTTGACCTACTAGGGTTTGAATTTATTGGGACAATGACCTTTTGGTTGCACGGTAGTTTGCAGGAAAGAAATAAAAAGTATGGGATCTTTATAAAAGGTTGGGGTCTAAATTTTTACTGCTTTCCTTTTTGTTTTACAATAATCAACTGGAGCATGAGACTTGAACCAGCCAAAATTTGTGGAGGATCTAATTATGGGGACCTAAGCAAGAGTTTCAAGGGTAAAAGCCTTCTCATATAGTCGGTGCGGTAGGGGTTGGGCATTTCCCACCAAATTCTGTTGTTCTGTTCTGTTTGGTTGATATTACTATTTTACTTATCCAATTTAAATTGGCAACAGAGTAGAATTCTTCTTTTTCATGGTCAGGTTCCACAGCTTGTAGAGTTTTTACTTTTTTTTCTTGTAGAACCTCTAAAGAACTATATATCAAGATTTTTTATAAGATATATAGATGGGTATAAGATATTAAGATTAACCTTTTTATGGCCTTGACTGCATCGTGTATAGTTTAAGCTTTTGGGTGCTTTAATAAAATTTCTTTTACTTTAAAAAAGGAGAAAAAAAAATCTGGGTATAAGATTAAATCTGCATGGTGTGGTGGACAAGCCAACCACCCAAGTTTCAGGCTTGGATTCTTGTTGATTATATGCTTTGTTTGGCTTCTGCTTAAGATGCAACACTTTCATTAGATTCTGCATAAACTTTGCATCTTTTATGTTCTTATATATATATATATATATATATATATATATATATATATATAACACTTGATTTTCTGTCGAGAGTATAATATGAATGTTTCTCTTTCAGGACCTCTCACACGCTATAGGAATCTAGTCGAGCAAGGGAAGCTCCAACATGATCCTGAACAGGAAAGAGTTGCTGTGGAATTAGACAATTTATTTGGGAGGTTAGAGCAGTATGAGAACAAGATGGGGGAATATCATGTACAATTTATATTTGTGAAACTTTGATCTGCTTGTATAACAATTTTTTATTTTATTCTGAATCATTTTTCCTACATGGTGCAGGTAAATCTTTGCAAAGTGAGAATGAAAGGGAGAATAAGCGACAGCTTGATGGAGGTGCTGAGCTCAAACAACAGAGTGGACAAGGAGACAACCGTTAGCAAGTATCGGAATTGGAGACAACTGCTAGCAAGTATAGGAATATACTTGAGGGGGAGATGATGTCAGTGAGGCTAATATACTTCCAAAGCTCTGCATTTGAGAATGTTTATATTATCTTAGTGATTTCTATTTGACATAATAACTTTTTGACAAGTAAGCCAGCAAACAAGTAAAAGGGATGAACCCAAAGACTATACCAGCTCCTAGACAGTAACCAAAAAGACAAAAAATCGATTACATCCAAAGCCTGTACATTCAGGTCAGTATTTGCCCAAGACCAAAGATTGAAAACAAAGGAAGTTTTCATCCTTTGATCTGAGGGGACCACATCTCAAAGACAGTCCTATTCTTTTCCCTCCAAATTGTCCAAAAAATGCATAATGAAGTTGCCATCCAGATATTCTTTAGATCTTTCCTAACAAAGGGTCCTTTCCACCCTTCCAAGCTATCTCCCTAATGGAACTATGGAACAATCTAATTTGACACCAAAATTGCAAACAACTCAGCCTAAAGGTCCTGAGCCTTAGAACAAAACAGCAATAATTATTTTGCATAATAACTATTGTGTTTGTTTCAAATATAAATGTAGATTTACATTTTAGCCTAACATCGCAGTGCAGTTAGTTTAGATTAGCATTTATGCTTCCATGGTTAAGTTTTCAATACTCAATGAGACCCTATGGGTTCTTTATAAAATCTTATAACAAGAGAGTCTAGGGGTTCACAATGATAGCGAGAGTACCTGAGATTTTCTCTACATTTACCCAATATTAATATCTTGTACAGGAATGAGGTAACTCCTGGCTGCGAGGTAGCACCAAAAAGCTCCAAGGCGTCTCCCAAAAAACATAGGGCATGGAAGCAGCTTGGGGTAAGGTTCTACCCCTTGACAAGCTTCAAGGAAGGTGGCAGTTTCCAATGAGCTCTCATCAACTGAGGGAGCCTGCAAAGAGAAGAGGAAAACTTGGTGTTCAATTTTGTTGTGCATTTTTTGGATTGTTTGGAGGGAGAGAAATTGTATTGCGTTTAGATAAGGAAGTATAGAAGTACAAAGATTAAAGAATTTTTTTTGTGTATAATTTATGGAGTTGGAACAGATTGTATTTAGGTGAAAAGACTCTTACCCTATTAAAATTTTTTAGGTATATTTACCTAATTTGACTAGCCAGAGATTTATAAATTATTTTGGTTGATTGCCAGATTTAGAGAGGATTTGTGGTGATAAGTTTGAATTCTATTCTTTCCTCTATTGTGTTTCTTTTAATTCCCGATTTGGTGTTTTATTTCCAACTATTGTGCCAAACTTGTAAATCTATATATCGTACCCTAATTTTACAAATCAAAACACAACAGAATTATTCTTCTTTACTTTTGTATTAGGTGTGCTTTTATGGTATTAGAGCAACGGTTTTTTCCTGAGAGCTTTTTCTGTCTAGCCTTCATTACTGGGAACCTTCCTGTGCAGCCTTCATTGTTGCTATTTCTTGAGAGCTTTTT
The DNA here is from genome assembly GCA_016808115.1 of Tetrastigma voinierianum. NCBI lineage: Eukaryota > Viridiplantae > Streptophyta > Magnoliopsida > Vitales > Vitaceae > Tetrastigma > Tetrastigma voinierianum. The sequence continues at coordinate 22,059 of JAEQBH010001305.1, forward strand.
TTGTCCAGCCTTCATTGCTGGGAACCTTCCTGTGTAGCCTTTTCTGGGAATTTCTGTTCAGCCTTCATTGTTGTATTCATTTCTGGGAATTTCTATGCAGCCTTCATTGCTGCACCTGACCTTTTTTTGCAGCCATTCTTCAGGCTTCATTGTGTCAAAAAACTCGTGCTTTGCCCAGTTTTTTTTTTTAAAAAAAAAAACTGCATTGAATCTTCGATGTCCAATGCTTCCTCCATGGCAATTAGACAATTTCATTCATGGTTAGATCCAAGCAAGACTGATCCGAAGACTCATTTACAGTGAACACTATAAACGACCTCACACCATAGATACTTGCTGGCAGATTCATGATTCAAGTTCCTCTACCAATTTGTCTCCTGCTGCTATCTCAAACACTACTATGTGTACCGTAGCCCAACAAGGTATTTCCATTCAACCTAATATTCCTTGGATAATAGACTTGGGTGCTTCTGATCATATGACGGGCCTATCACAATTATTTCACTCATATCTGCCTTCCTCAAGCCTAAATAAAGTTCGTATTACTAATGGCTCATTTTCTCCAATTGCTGGAGAAGGAGAAGTTTCCCTTACCCTAACTTTGACTCTTAATTCTGTATTGCATGTTCCCAAGTTGTCTTGCAATCTTTTCTCTGTCAGCAAGTTCACCCAAACAAATAATTATGTTGCTAAAATTTTCCCTTCCTATTGTGAGTTTCAGGATTTGGGTTCGGGGAAGACGGTTGGCAATGCTAGAGAAATCAATGGATTGTATTATTTTGATGATGGTGCTATCCAAGAGGAACAAGTTCAAGTGGCAAAAAAAGTTTCTTCTGTGTCGGATGAAATAAGACTATGGCATTAGCGTTTAGGGCATCCTAATTTTCCCAACTTAAAGAAGTCATTTCCTTCGTTATTTAAGAAAATAAACATGTCTCAATTTAATTGTGAAGTGTGTGAGTTGGCTAAACACCAACGTTCTGTTTTTAGAGCTCATCCTTGTAAAAAATCAGACCCTTTTACTCTTATTCATAGTGATATTTGGGGTCCATCTCGTGTACTTAATTTGTCTAGTACTCGTTGATTTATCTCCTTTATTGATGACCACTCTAGGTTGTGTTGGATCTATCTCATGAAAGAAAAATCTAAAAGTTTTTCCATTTTTAAACAATTTCATTAGATGGTCCAAACTCAGTTCAATTCAAAGATTAAAATCGTTCGTACTGATAATTGTACTTAATATTTCTCTAACATCTTAGGATCATATTTTAAACACAATCGCATCATTCATCACTCTTCATCTGTCAATTCCCCACAACAAAATGGTATAGCCGAAAGGAAAAATTGGCATTTGTTGAAGTAGCCTACACCCTATGTTTCAATCCTAACAAAACGAACATTTTTGGGGAGTAGTTTCATACTCACAACCACTTTCCTCATCAACTGTATGCCCTAGAGTCCTTTTTGGTTTTCTCTCACCCTAATCCATGTGTTTTCACTTCCACATAATCGTCTTGTTTCTGATATTCCCTTGAGAGTTTTTGGTTGTACCTCCTTTGTCCATTTTCATTCCCAAAACATAACTAAATTGGATCCTAGGGCATTGAAAACAAATTTTCTTGGTTATTCTCCAACTCAAAAAGGGTACAAGTGCTATGATCCCCTCACAAGGAAAATATATGTTAGCTATGATGTATCCTTTTTTTAAAATCAACCGTATTTCTCCAAAACTTCAATTCAGCGGGAGAATTTAGGGGAATCTCGTTTTTTGGAAATTGTTTCTAATTCTCTTCCATCTATAGAGTCCCCTCCTAATCCCAATCCAATGCCATTGGTTGATGTTGAACTAGAGAATGAAAAAACACAACAAACAGTTCCTGAATTACGTGTTTACTCAAGGAGACAACACCATCAACAAGATATAGGACAAGCTCCAAGCTCTAGCATTGCTCCTAGTCTAGAACTGAGCCTAAATCCAGCACCAAACCTGAACAACAGCAGCAAGGATCAACCAGAAATTGACAGGACAGATTTGAGCCTCAATCCAGCACCTAATCCAAATAGTAGCAGCTCATATCAATCAGAAAATAACGAGTCAGAAACAGATTCCAGCCAGAATCAGCAAATCCAAGAGCTAGACCTATCAATAGCTCAAAGAAAAGGAGTCCGCTCATGCACACATCATCCAATTGAAAGATTTGTGTCATATAATGCTCTATCTCAACCCTATAGAGTGTTCTTGTCCAATCCGTCCAAGGTTAATCTGCCAAGGAGTATTGAAGAAGCTATGAAATTTTCAAATTGGAGAGAATTCAAGGCTCGACTGGTTGCAAAAGGGTATGCACAAACTTATGGAATTGACTATCTTGAGACTTTTGTGCCAGTGGCAAAAATAAATACTGGAAGGGTACTCTTGTCTCTAGCTGCTAGAAATGATTGGTCCCTACATCAAATGGACATGAAGAATGCCTTTTTGAATGGAGAATTGAATGAAGAAGTGTATATGCAGCTACCACCTGGTTTTGAAGAGAATCTTGGCAAGGATAAACTGTGTAAACTATTAAAATCTCTTTATAGATTAAAGCAGTCTCCTTGTGCTTGGTTTGATCGGTTCTCTAGAGCAATTCGAATGGCTGGTTACTCTCAAGGGCAATATGATCTTACAATGTTCTATCGACATTTAAATGGAGGGAGAGTCATTATTTTGATAGTTTATGTGGATGACATAATCATCACTGGAAGTAATGAGGCCGAGATTCAATGGTTGAAAGGAGTATTATCAACCAAGTTTGAGGTTAAGGACCTTGGGAAGTTGAAATACTTCCTAGGAATGGAGGTGGCACGATCTAAGGAAGGCATTGTTGTCTCACAGAGGAAATACACACTTGATCTTCTGAGTGAAGTTGGCATGCTTGGAAGTGAACCAACTAATGTTCCAATTGACTTTAATCACAAGACTGGCATGAGCACAAAGGGGAAGAAAGTGGAAAAAAAGCGTTATCAAAAGCTAGTTGGGAAGCTGATCTATCTCTCACATACTAGGCCGACACTTCCTTTCGTCAGGGTAGTGAGTCACTTTATGCATGATCCCCATGGAAGCAAACACCTTGAAGTAGTTTATCAAATTTCAGATATTTAAAGAAAAATCTACGTCGTGGTCTTATGTTTAAGAAGGGAGCAAGTGGGAGATCTAACTATGTAGCTTCATACCGATGTTGATCAAGGCCAATTATCGATGTAAGGTCTACATCGGGGTGGTGCACATTTGTGGGTGGAAACCTAGTCACTTGGAGAAGTAAGAAACAATAACAGGTTTGTAGCGTTGTTGAAATGTAATATAGAGCAATTGCTCTAGGAATATGCGAGTTATTATGGCTAAAAGATTGCTAGGGGAGCAAAAGATTACTAGAAAAGGTCCTATGTCAGACAGGATAACAAAGCAACTATCAACATTTATAACAACCCAATCCAACATGATTGAACAAAACATATTGAAATCAATCGACATTTCATCAAAGAGAAGCTAGAAAATGGGATTGTGTGCATGCCTTTTGTGCCATCTAAAGATCAAGTGGCGGATATTTTCACTAAAGGACTTGCCAAGATAGATTTTGAATCTTTAGGATGCAAGCTGGGGTTGTATGACATCTACAAACCAAAGCTTGAGGGGGAGTGTTAAAATATTTTAGGTATATTTACCTAATTTGACTAGCCAAATTTGAGGGAATTAGTTTGGTTGATTAGGAAGATTTTAGGGAGTGATTTGTGGTGATAAGTTTGAATTCTATTCTTTCCTCTATTGTGTTTTTAATTCCTGATTTGGTGTTTTATTTCCAACTATTATATAGCTTGTAAATCTATATATTGTACCCTAATTTTACAAATCAAAACACAACAGAATTATTCTTCTTTACTTTTGTATTAGGTGTGCTTTTATACCCTTTTAGGTTTTTTGGAATGGTTGGCTTTCAATTAAGGGCTGGTTTGTTTTTTGTTGTTCCTAGCTTTTTCATGTAGTGGGGCTGCTTGGTTTATCTCTTGTATACCTTTCTGCTTTTTGGTAATATATGCTCTTGCTTATTTATCAAAAAAAAAAAAGGAAATAGTAATTTTATAAATAATTATAAATTATATTTTTATAAAAATCTAAACTATTTTATTATATGTTAGAAAAATGGATATTAACATATTCCAAAAAATTATAATTTATTTTTTTAAAAAGTATAGTTTTTAAAAATGGATGTTTATGTCATTTTAAAAAAATTAACATTGTTATGGATTGTGAAAATTTGGAACCGTTGTTGTAGTTGAATCTATTTCTTATTGCTCACTAAGTTCTTTGTGAAGCATGGAAGTAGTTTTATGCTATTTTATTTTATTGTTAATATATTATAAAATATTACAAATTATAAATGTGGTGACAAAAAGCTATGTTTAACCTTCGAGGCTTACGCCTTGCCTCACGAACATAAAAACGTCTCTCGTTACGCTGGGCTTTTATAAACATTGCTCATTATTAATGATTTATTCTTCGTAAGGTAGATTCTGATTTAAATATCATATATAAGAAAGAAAAATAAGAAGATTCTCTAGATTCTATTGGTAAACTATGTCCAACACTAGCAGATGGAAATTTATACAGACATCTTCTGATTTTATATCATATTTATTTTCTTCTTTGGCCACCTTTCTCAGGTATTAATGCATTCTTATTCTTGTTAGTCCCAGTATTAATGAAGTCTCTTTGGGCTCAGGAAAACCTGGAAAAATGTTTAACGAGAGTAGAAAATGGGTTTCATACTCTTAATCGAGAGAAGAAGTTGATAAACTTGTTGGTCTGCGCCCAACCTCCTCCAGCTCCAAAGGTTTATATCTGTATGGTAGTGTAGGAAGCGGTATGTTTCTAATTCTTTACTATATCTACCTGTAAATACAATATGTGAAAGAAAAAGTATTTTGTATTGTTTTATTTCCTTGTTAATTGTGATCAACTGGAATAATTTGTCAGCCATACAGCATAAGTTGGAACTTTGGTTCCCTTTTAATAGCCTATACTAGATATTTATTTATTTATTGTTCTATGCCACTCTCTTGGAGAAGAATAAATAGCCGAGGACATAGCTTCTCACCTTCCATTTGGATTTTTATTGTCATTATAATCATCCATCACCAATAAAATTGTTACTGTTGTTGTCATCTACTAGTTTTTATTACTTCCTAAATTTCACTTTTCAACTTATTTTTTTATTTTTTTATATTAAGAAACTAAACTGATGCCATTACTCTGCCAACTATAGGAAAGACGATGCTTATGGATATGTTTTATAGTGCCACTGAAGGAATTGTTAAACATCGAAGGAGATTTCACTTTCATGAGGTGAAAATTTGTTTATGATTTTGAGTCATATCCTTGAAATTATTTCTATGGGCATGCTCATAAAAATGAACTTCAATGTTAGTTTGTGTTATCAAGGAAATGTGTCAGGCTATTGTGATTCTTGAAGGTTCAGGTCCAACTAAGTACCTAACCTAGTTGGTCAACTTTCCTCTCTCTCTCTCTCTTTCTTTTTCTTTTTCTTTCTCTGAAAGGATTACGTTTTTGAGGTAATTTGAGTTGGTTCCTTGTCAATTCAGTTTAAGGGCCTAATTCTGAAGAGTGTCTTAGAGGACTTGGTTTCTTTTGGTATAAACAAAGTGATCATTGTTTTTTTTTTGCTTTTTTTGTTGAAAGTAATGGATTGTCAAAATTGGAATTTTCAAGAATGGCCATAAAGGACAAATGTACAAGCATACATATTTATTTGCTAACATAATTAAGTATATGTGCCTGTTTTGTTCTATTATTTTTTTTTTTTTGATAAGTACACAATTTTGTCCCCACCGGGACTTGAACCCTGGACACCACCCCTCCCTATGCCCACCCTAGCCCTTCCACTGAGGTAGGCCTTATTGTTCTGTTATATTAGGAGCCTCTCCTCATAGATGCTGAACATGAATCAGTAATACATCCATATTTCATGTACATAAGAACGTAGAAAGTAACTTGGAGAATTTAAACTTTGCTCACCCATCCAACATCCTCCCTGGATAAACTTCGCTGCTATTTAGATACATTTGCATAATTCAGAAAAAATAGGTAGGAGCCGAGAGAGTGAGGAAGATAGAGGTTAGGACAATCGGTCAGTTCATGCACATGCTTGAGGTCTTGTATGTATGAGCACTCATGCTAATATATTTGGTGTTGACTGTGTGTTTGGTTGTGCACATCAACGGGGACAGTGTACTTTTTCCCAAAATTATTTAAAAAAAAAAATGTTTATCTGCTAGTTTTTTCTTTATTCATTCTGTCAAATTTTATGCATTGTTTCAAGATGGTATTTTTCCACCTTAATTTGCAGGCTATGCTTGAAATAAATGAACATATGCATAGACTGTGGAAGAATCAAGTGGAGGAAAAGTCTTTGCAGTCAAATATTTCTAGCTGGATTATGAATCTTCCTTTTGATACAAATGTCAAAGAATGGTTAGTTGCGGAAGAAAGATATAACAAAGACATACGGATGAAAAACATTCTTCCTGCTGTAGCAGATAAGTTTCTTGTAGACCAAGAGATGGATCAAAGAGGGGCTAGCATTCTTTGCTTTGATGAGATTCAGGTAAGATGAAAACATGCAGAAGTGTTTGCTCTAGATTTATGATATGCATCAGAGAATCTGCACCAACATATATTCATCAAGTAATTTGTCCTTTTCAGGAACCTATCTTTTTTTTTGAATTAATTTTCATTTATAACTATGGTTTAATGATACATACAAGGAGTCCAACTTTTTAAAGAGGTTGTATTTATTTGTTTAGCGCTCTTTCAAGCACCAATGTATCTAGTCTGTCAACATTTTTTGTGGACTTACAGGACAATGGAATATCTAGATTTTTATTTGATATGTTTAAAGGATGGACCAACATTATCTGTTATAATGCTTCTTCTCTTTGAATTGTTAAATGGCTTCAATGTCTAATTTTTGGTCTTTGCATAGATTTTAAAGTGATGGGATTTATTTGTTCTACAATTATGAAATCTAATTTGCTCCAGTATTCATAATGTGTTCCTCGGTACAGACTACAGAGGGGGCATTCTAAGGCCTTTTTTGAGTAGGTGGAAAGTATCATCTTGGAAGGTGAAGGAGTCGACTACTCTTCAAGAGTGCAAGCATATTACTTGTAATTTTAGTTTTGTTTGAGATAATGAATTATGTATTCTTATTAATTTACAAAGGAGAAAACATACATTTATACTCTAAAGGTTAGGAAAAAGGAAATAAAGTTAGAGTCCAATTAGGAGACTAAAGAGAGAAGGAAAAGAACTTAAACAGACAGAGACTAAACCTTAATACTCTCAAGTTATTATAGGCCAAAAGCAATCAAGCTTGTCAGTATATATACTTTATCCTAGGACCCTAAGAGACTTGCTGAAGATATTTGCTAATCGGGTCAATAGGAGTCGACAAAATCGTGAGTCATGCATCCCGATACAATCTTCTCTCGGAGCAGTTTAATAAATCTACTGGCGTGCTCGGGTCCTCTCACAAAACCGGTTGATGAACATGCAAGACGGCTTGATTATCACACATATAAGCTTCAATTGCTCAACCTTCCAAATCTTAGCCTGGAGGAGATACTTCAACCATACAGCCACATGTTACAAGGTCATAGCCCGACATCGACTTCCGGGGAACGCCAGATCCGGCTACTACATCTTGTTTCTACTCTTCCAGATATTAAATTACCTTCAATGAACACAATACCTTGATGGGAACCTCTATTTTATAGCGAGCTCGCTGTCCGTGACCATTGTACTAACACCGCTATGACCTCTCGGTCTCATACAACAACCCTTGACCTAATGTACCTCTAACATAACGGAGAATACGAACTGCAGCATCCCAATGACTATCACAAGGTGATTGTAGGAACTGACTAACTATGCTCATAGGAAAAGAAATGTCAGGCCGAGTGATAGTGAGATAGTTCAGTTTACCTACAAGTCGTCGATATCTCCTTAGATCTCGTAGAGGTTCCCCCTGACCTGGTACAAGTTTGACATTCGGATCTATGGGAGTGTCCACAGGCTTATAGTCCAACATACCAGTGTCTGCCAATATATCCAAGTTATACTTCCTTTGAGAAATAACCACTCCGAAATTAGACTAAGCTACCTCAATGCCTAGAAAATACTTGAGTTTCCCCAAATCTTTTGTTTGAACGTGGCTGAAGAGGTGTTGTTTGAGTTTTTGAATACCATCCTGGTCACTGCCTGTAACGACAATGTCATCCGCATAAACAATCAAGTAAATACACTATCTAGTAGAGGTATGATAATAAAAAAATTGAATGGTCTACTCGTGGTTTTTCAATCATATATGAACAATGTAATCAGATACCAAACTTTCGACCTCCCGAAAGTAACAAAATCAGGTGGTCGCTCCATATAAACCTCACATACCACCATAAAGGAAGACATTCTTGATATCCAACTAAAAAAGGGGCCATGAGCGCATAGCAACCATAAAAAGAAGCAAGCAAACATAGGCAATTTTGGCAACCGGATAAAAAGTATCATAATAATCTGAGTCATATTGCTGAGTGTACCCCTTGTCAACCAAACGAGCCTTAAGTCGATCAACCTGGCCATCAAGTCCCACCTTCACTGTATAACCCAACGACAGCCAACAAGAGACTTGCCAAGAGGAAGAGCGACAAGCTTCCATGTGCCATTGGAGTAAAGAACATCCATTTCCTCAGTCATTGCCTATTTCCAACCTGGATGAGAGAGAGCCTCACTAGTGCTTTTAGGGTTAGAGACAAAAGACAAGGTGGAAACAAAGGCAAAGTAGGGTAAAGATAAACGATGAAAGCTAAGAAAATTATAAACAAGATGTGGGTTAGAAGTAGAGCGGGTACCTTTCCAAATGGCAATAGGTAGATCATCAAACGGTTATAGAACCGGAGTAGGAGATGACTGTGGCATAGAAGATGCTTCAACAAGAGGCCCTAGAGGAGGACGAGGACGGCAAGTATAAACCTAAAGGGGTCAAGTCATGGCATCTGTAGGTAGAGAAGGGAAATTTGAAGATGGTAAGACAAGAGGAACATATAAGACATTCGAAACAGGAGGACGTGCTGCAGAGGAAAAGGAGGAATCCTCAAAGAAGGTGACATCACTAGAAATAAAGTAGCGATTAATGTCGGGAGAATAACAACGATAACCTCTTTGAAGGCGAGAATAACCCAAGACGTGGCTTTGACTGAGAGTTTGTCTTGCCCTGGAGTGAGAATATGAACAAAACAAATACAACCAAAAACATGAGGAGAAAGGCAAAAGAGAGGTTGATTAGGTAGTAAGGCGGAATGAGGGATTTGATCATGCAAAATAGAGGATGACATACGATTAATCAAATAACATGTAGCTAAGATAGCATCCCCTCAAAAAAGTTGAGGAACCATATGATTAAGGAGGAGAGTGTGAGCTGTCTCAACTAAATGACGGTTCTTACGCTCAACGACTCTATTCTGTTGAGGAGTGTAAGCACAAGATGATTGGTGAAGAATCCCATGGGAAGACATAAAAGAAGAGAATGACACAGAGAAATATTCCTTTGCATTATCAGTTCTTAAAATACGAGTAGAAATATTGAATTGAGTGCGAATTCCAGCATGAAATTTTTGAAAGATAGAAAATAACTTAGCTTGAGTTTTCATTAAAAATAACCAAGTACATCGAGAATAATCGTCTATAAAAGCAACAGCAACTAAATCCTAAAGCAGACGGCACTAAGGACCCTAAACATCACTGTGGACAAGCTCAAAACAAAGACTTTGTTCGAGGATCAAAACACTGGGGAACAAGACACTGCATGTTTCGTCGACATGACTCACTGCTTAAGATAAACTAGAAAAATGAGGAACCAACTTCCGAAACTTAGATGACTGAGACAACTGTGGAGGAAGAGAGGAGCTGCCGTGGAAGTGCAAGCAATGGAACAAAGAGGCGAGCAGAGGTGAAAGAGGCCTTATGACCCATGTCTTATGCCAATCGTCTTCCTCGTACTTCGGTCCTGCAAGGTTATAGAGTTGTGTGAAAAATTAAGTACACAATGAAGGTCACGAGTCAACTTACTAATGGAAATAAGATTGCGCGGCAAATCGTGAACATAAAGTAATGTAAGTAAGGTGGGCAAGAAAGGAGGAACGTTTGTTAATGCCTATGCCTTTAGCTATGGCTTAAGAACCATTAGCTAAGGTAATAGTGGGTAAAGGAGACTGAAAGTTAAGAGAAGAAAAAAGGTCTTTATTACCAGAGATATGATCAGAGGCTCCAGTATCAAAGATCCAAGGTGCCTATGAATGTGTAAGGCAAGGAGAGACATTATCGGTTTGGGTAATAGAAGCAATGGAGGAAGGTTTGGTTGCTTGAGTGAGACGAAGGTACTCCTCATATTCGTCGGGCGTAAGAATGACCCCTTGAGGTGTGGATGAGTTCCTTGAGACAAAACTCGAACTTGCTGAATGATTAGAAGATTGAACCAAATAAGCAGTACGAGGAGGTTGGCCATGTAATTGATAGCATCCATCACGGGTGTGTCCAAGCCTATGGTAGTATGTGCATTGAGGATGTTGTCCACTACCTCGGTTGCTACTGCGTCCACCTTTGGAATCACTTTGAGAATGAGACTGAAAAACCATCACAAAAGTGTCCAAGAATGCCGGCAGCGTGGGACTGCTGCAGCCGAGGCATGGCGAAGTAACCGAACAAGAGCCTCATCAAAGTTTGGAATAACAGCTCCAGTGAATATATATTCCTGAATGTTCTCAAAATCTAGCCCGAGGTTAAGCAGAAGAATGATCATAAAGACGCGATCCATCTTTGACAGCGCGGAAGTCTCGGGGCATTAGGAAGACTTTAAAGAGAGACACAAGTTCATCCTATAAGGGTATATTCGGTCTACCAAGAAGATATATCCATACCGAGTTGTTTCAAATTAGCAATGGAGGATATTACCCAGTAGAGATGCTGAACATCATTAGTGTACAATTTCTTTACCTGATTCTAGAGAGTAGAGCAAGTTTTATAGGCCCTAATATTACATAGAATCTTGGCATCAATAGATTGTCGGAGAATATTGCATAGTAAAGCATTATTTTTCACACCCAGGACGTTTTGACTCGGAAATACTCTGTATCTTAGTAGTAAAATGATCCTCACAACCATTACCAATAAACCATAGGTCCACAGAATCTGCCCATGATTGATAATTTTCGCTTCCCATGAGTTTATCCAAGGTAATCATAGGAATTCCAAATACGAAGGAATTAAAGTCCGACTCAAGAACTATATAAAGACATCTTTCTGGGCCAAGGCAAGACGCCTGTTCATCCATAGAGATGAGAAATCAAGAGAGTCACGTATAATGAAATCAAAAGATTTCAAAAGGAACAAAACAACTCAGATGGTAGAGGGGGCTTTAGTGGTGTCGACTCGACGAAATAAAAGAATCTAAAAGTATATGCCGCCGGAGAGAAAAATGGACAAAAGATGGTGATGCAGTGTGTCGGGATCAAACCAGGACACAGCTTGTAGATCTACAGAGGCGACGGGGTGGTGAAGTCCTGGACCGAGAAGCCGCCATGGGCCCCTCATGCGCCTGGGCAAGGCGGACCGCGTGTGGATAATGAGGACCCGCTGCGGGAGATTTTGCACCGCTCTGGGGGAGCTCAAGCCCACTGATCCCGGTGGAGGTCCACAGCCGGAGTAAGGGTCACAGGAAAATCTCATCAAATTTTTCCTACGACAGGTTGTTTCGATGGTGTTATGGCTCCTGAGAAGCTTTGTGGTAATAATACAGTGGGTGAGGTAGCAATGGATTAGTTGATTGGCGGAATTGACCACCTGACAAACCTAACCTAATGACTAAGCATGGCTCGATACCATGTGAGGAAAGAATTTGTGTTCTCAGTAATTTACAAGGGAGGAAATATGTATTTATGCTCTGTGTTGGGGCAAAGGAAATGAAGTTAGAGTCAAATTGGGGAGACCCAAAGAGAGGAAAGAATCTAAATAGATTAGGAGACTAAACCTTAACAAGTTTAATTAATATAGAAGTTGAGTATGAACCCAGTGAGTCAGTCTGGTATTTCTCATGCCATATTTACTGTCTGGTGGTGAAACTCCCTATAAAGAAAGAGGAAAGCACCCATGATATAGATTTTCTGAACAATGAGGAGATTTACTCTGTTATTCTTAAAGGATGATATTATTTCATGGTTTGGGTTGTTAAACCTACACTAAATGTGAAATTTAACACATATTATACCTCGCTGGATAACTGAGTTTCCCTGATGTTTAAGATGAAGACTCTGAAGGAAAGTAAAATCTTTTTAACTTGTTTGTTGGTCCAAAATTGAGAAGGAAAGTAAAGGTTTTTGATGAGCCTGGTCATTTGATAATTGTTATCATCTAGAAACAGTAACTCTTCTCTTGCAGTCGATGATGACCTAATAAACCATGGATTCATGGACTGACTTTGGGTCATAAATTTAATAATTTATTGACCATAGCTGTGATAAAGATTATGTTGTTGTCAAATAGTTTTCCAGTGCATGATTTTTCAAGTTAAGTTACTCAGAGTACTCAGCTATTTTTGATTAGACATGGAACACAAATCCCTTTTTTTGACATAAGATTAGTTCCTTATCATATTGTCAAAAGTTACTGCAAGACAAACAGAGTTAAGGAAATAAATACTGACTCAAGAATGCACATTCTTCTTTAGTCTCAACAATAACCATAAGGGTTTATCCCTACGCTGGAGCTTGCGTCAGCAACCTTGCCCTAAAAAAAACCAGGGAACCACAGGTTTACTTGGGGTTTCTTTCTCAGTAGATGGAGCTAGAGATGATAGATGAAGTAAAAAATCCTCACCCCTTTGTTGTCTGAGGTTATAAGTTCTGCTATCCTTTTTGTAGAGATTGCTTTCAGAAGTTGGACACTATATAGTAGTTGAGATACCTTTTTTGGTTGAGTTATATATCTATATATATATATATATATATATATATATAGTCTGAAGTTACATTATTAACAGCACTGTGACTTGATATGGAACACTGAAATTTATTCTGCTAGTTAATTTTATATGGATCATAAGTTTCTTATTCAGTTTGCAGCTCATTTTTCGAATTAAAAATCAATGCTTTCTATTACAGACTGTTGATGTATTTGCTGTTGTGGCCTTATCTGGAATTATAAGCAGATTGTTGAGTACTGGAACTGTTCTTGTGGCCACCAGTAATCGAGCACCAGATGGTTCGTCAAGTGTGTTCTGAAATGGATTATTTTAGATCATTGGCTTCATTCACCTTAACTCCTTTCTTTAACACATGATGTCAGTTTATTTTATCAGTTGAACATATATATATATATATATATATATATATATATATATATATATATATATATATATATATATATATATATATATATATGCCAATGAGGCCTAGCTCAAGTGGTTAAAGAGCTTGGGTAGGCATAGGGAGGGAATAATTATGGGCCTTGATTATGCTGTAGATATTTCTTGGATTTCTATTCTATGTTCACTTATACTTTTTTCCCTAACAAATCTTGCTCTTGCAGGACGGCATGCAGAAGGAGATCTTCCAAAAGCTTGTTGCCAAATTGGAGCAGCACTGTGAGATAGTTTTGATTGGAAATGAGATTGATTATCGCCGCGTGATAGCACAAAGATCTATAAGCAAAGTAAGAGAGCCTAAGAAAATTCTACTGTTGATTCTAATCTTATCTCAGATTCATGACTTTACGAAGTTTTTCACAATTTAATTAGAATAAATGAATACAACATCAGTGATTAATGATCCTATCAAGGTTTATGGAGATATGTATCTTGAGTAAAAGAATTTTGCCTAGAGTGGAGATTAGTTGCAATTATGAAATTGTGCAATATAACTTTAAACAATACTGTTAAGAAGCATGAAACCTTCAGTAAAATTGTAGATTTTTTTCTGGAAGTCCAATGGAAGTTTTAATACAAGCTTCCTGCCACAATAGATCTCTCTCTCACACACACATATGCATACACACAAACATGTGTACACAAAATCTTGCATAGATAGACATGTATAAAATCTCAAAGGGTTTCACGTTGGTTCTTTATTTAACTACTAATAATTGGAATGCAAAATTTACAATGGATTTCGAATGATTGATTTAGTAATGATAATATTTGTGCTGAGTTGCACTTAAAAGCAATTATGGGAAAGCATTAAGTTATTGTACTGGAGTTGTTGGTTTTCATTCAATGTGGGAATCATATCTTATCCTTTCTTGTCTTACTAGTGCTTCTTCAAACTTTTCAAGGTGCAATCGTTTTTATCAAATTCATTATTGTATTATTATTTTCTCATCCATTTCTGTCCTTATTCAGATACATTCATTTAGAACATCTTATTTGACCGCCTAGTTCGGAAGGAATGCTAAAAATTCACCTTTAGTCTCTGTGTTTGAGCATGTCTTTCTTTCTGCTGGTAAAATTTTTATTGGATAAATGCAGGCCCATTACTTCTGGCCTTTAGATAGCATTGCTTTTAAGAAATTTGAGGAAATGTGGCATGAGGTCATAAACCAATCAGGAGGAAAGGTTATATCTAGTACTATTCCAGTGATGTTTGGCAGGTATTTCACAAACTGAATCTTGTGAATTCAATGAATGTTCCTTATCATGCTGAAAGACATTCTTGTAATTTATATTAGAACATTGAAGGTTCCTGAAAGCTGTAATGGAGTGGCACGGTTCAATTTCAATTACTTATGTGGTCGGCCGGTATTATTCTTGCCTTTGTATGAGTTCATAATTTTGTTTAGTTTACTTTTGCTGTTTCTAGATATGTATTCGTTGAAGCACAAAGCTTTTGCATTTAAAGCCAATGACATGTTAACCTTATGAAATTGTACTTTTCTCCTTTCAAGAGATTTTGTTTCAATAATGTCTTATTTAATCTTTGATCTAGCATGCTGTAGGTAAAGTTTATAATCTTGAACTGCAAGTCAGTGGAGCGAATTTGCCATTGCAATTTTAAGGAAAACATAGTTGTACTTAAGTACCTGGCTGCAAGAATGATGAATGACCTGCCTGCAAACTGCCCTCAATTAGAATGGAAATGAACTGTCATTCAATGACCCTCATCCTTGAAGCTACCAATCTAGTCTTAATTTTTAAGAACTCATTTAGTCATTGTAGAAAACAACCAAGAGAGAATTGGAGGAAAGAATTCCTTGTGTATTTTTTCATTGAATTAACATGTGTATATATAAAGGAGGGATAGTCCTGTTCCTAATATTACAAATCAACATGTTAGGACTCTAATACGGTACAACTCTATATATTGGTTCTGAATTCTATTTCATATGTTAGCAACAAATCGAGTTGGACGTAGATGTCATTTCGTACTTGACTTGTTACATAGATAATTAACCCAGTCCCCACTTAAAGCCTTTGTGAAAATATCCTCCATTTGTTCTCCTTCACATATCTATAGAAATCAAAGCCCAGGGTTTAATATTTTCTCACGAGCGAGTGGCGGTCAAATCTCAATATGCTTAGTTCGTTCATGGAATATAGGATTGAGGAGCAATATGAAGAGGCGGTGCAGTTGCTCCAGTGGCCAAAGTTTTCTTTAGGACCACGGTCATAATGCGAGCTTCCCTCGAGTTGATGAAACCATGATTTCACACAGGGCGTGCCATTGCTCTATATCCGACTACGCACTTGAGCGAAACAACCCTTAGCCTTACTCTTCATGGGGCCAGTTTCCACCGACAAAGAAACACATTGACTTTGGATGTGGATCTCTATCTTCATTTGACACCTTGATCTGACATCATGAAGCGTGACCCATTGTGCCCATGATTACTATATAGAATACCTGTCAGGGCTCCTTTCCAGAGTAACATAGAATATGTTCTGATTCTTGATTGTCCAATAGTCGGAAGACATGTATTGGCTGTATTTGGCCCGGAGTGTGTAATATCGGGACGAGTTCTTGTAAGGTAGTTCGAACGTGGCGATGTATATGCGGGATCGCCAGACAACACCTTCTCCTGTAAGGTGCGCGAGCCATAGAACTCTGTGGCTTTGCCGATTTTGATAATTTGGGCCCGATCGAGTTACATACAGGTAGTAGAGGCGATATATGACGGTGAAATTTATGATTTCAATTCTGTCGTTTCTTACAATCACGTATCACATGGCTATGCTTATGGTAGTAATAACAAACAACACTTCCAGAACCAGGCCCTCTAGTGTTATCACTTGGACCCCTTTGTTTACATTTACGTTTGCCTCTTTGACTCAATGGTACATCGATAAGAACCTTTAGCATGCGGGTAGATACAAGGAGTGAGTGAAGAGAGGATGATACTCGGTGCGAAGAATCGCTAAAGGTCTCACGGAGATGATATCTTAGGGTGGACAAAATCTAGACCTTAGGTGAATCGTACTCGAGAAGGAAGGCGCGAGAAACCCGTAAGCGCCATGCATTCTCGTTGGCTTTCTTTGAACTTTGACATACGGACTATAGGGCATAAGCATATTAAGCCCTTCATGTATCTTTTGTAGGCCGTAAAAATTATGAGTGGTGATCTTTGTTTCTTTGTCGATAGAATCTTTACGCATCAAATATAAGAGAAACATTCCCCTTTCCGAAAGCACAAACTCGAATAATCCGTAGCTCTTTACAACAAATTCACGGTGATTAGCGGGCCTAGTACGCTAACATCGATAGAATTCTGCAGTTTGGATGAGCAGGACGAGCATCCTCCTCCATCCACTCTCTTCCAGATCATCGTTAGCGGATCCTTGGTGAAATTGTGCTTCCGGCCACATACGCTCACGTATATTGGTGTTTGCTCCATTCAAATAGTTGGGACGGTCGGTTTGTCTTAGTGATTTTAGACATCATGGGACCCTTGGCCGTTTGTGGTTTCTTCTCCTGCAGATCATATTATGATACCACGGAAGAGAAGATCGAAGCGAAAACACTCCCGGAACTCGATTTTGGAAAAATCAAGCAAAACCTAGAAAAGGGTTGTCGGACACAAAAACAAAACTACTAGATCCGGGAACGAATAGGAAACCAAGTGTACGAGGCCGTCGGCGATGGGCGACCTTGGAGGAGGAGCAGGGTCGGAGCGATTATCCACACTCCCACACTTTTCGAATCGGCCGCAGTTTCTGACCTAACTCGTCAACGGCGTGAGCCCTCCTATGCGGCGGTGAGACTCCACGCTCCCTCTAGGTGGGTGTTTCAAAAGTCACCCCTCCAACAGCCCTAGATGCCAAAATTTCCTCCAAAAAATTCTCAAACTCGAACGCTATGCTCTGATACCATGTTGAAAACAACCAAGAGAGAATTGGAGGAAAGAATTCCTTGTGTTTTTTTCATTGAATTAACATGTGTATATATACGGGAAGATAGTCTATATTTCCTAATATATTACAACTCTACACATGTTAGGATTCTAATACGGTTACAACTCTATATGTTAAGTTTTGCTAGATTTACAACTCTATGTATTTAAGAGTCATGTTCTTTCATGAATAGGAACCATGAGATTGCTATATACAAAAACCATTTGTTCAGTTTTGTTTTTATCTTACTATGTCTCCTTTATTTCCATCTAACTATATCTCATTTGTATCATGCTGTTGAAGACATTATGAGGGAATCAGGTTTTTTCTTTCTCCAAATATTTACTTTGTGTAAATGTCCAGGTGGGTGCAGCAGATTATATTGCAGTAGCTAGAAACTATCACACTGTTTTTATATCTGACATTCCTGAGATGAGTATGCGTATTCGCGACAAGGTAAGCTAGTATTGTGTTAACATTTCCCCAAAAATTTTTCAGTATTATAATTAATTGGAATGATTATCATGGAAATCTGGGTGTTGGAAATATTACATGATCCAAACATGAGGTTCATTGAGCTTCAACCTACCAAAACTTACCCTATCTGAGCTGGGAAAAGTTATTTTTGGACTAAAAATCTAATTAGTACAGGTAACTAGCACCAATGCAAATTTGATGTTGGGCCATCCTCCACAAACTAATCACTTTGAAATTTCAGTCGAGCAAAGCTAATTAATTGTATTACTCTCTTCTTTTAACCTCACCTGGATCTTATATGGATTTGGATGCATTTCTTTAAGTTTCATTGAGCTTCAACCAACCAAAACTTTTCCTATCTGAGATAGAAAAAAGTTATTTTTGGACTGACTTGAGCCCACAGGTAGTACTAGCACTGATGCAACCAGAGCTCACAGGCATACTCCCTGAACTATTTTTCACCTCTTTGAAATACCAGTCAACCAGAGCTTATTAATTGTATTGCTCTCTTCTTTCCACCTCACCTGGATATAGATTTGGATGCATTTTCTATAAGGTCGATTGAGCTTCAACCTACCAAAACTTTCCTATAGAGCTGGAAAAAGTTATTTTTGGACTAAATTGAGCCCAGGTAGTACTAGCACTGATGCAAATATGGTGTTGGGGCATACTCCAAAAACTATTTTTCATCACTTTGATACCAGTTTGACCAGAGCTAATGGTGTGGTGCTCGACACTTCACTCACACGGATCGCACTTGGCGCGGATGCTGCATTTTTCTCTTCATTATTTTTCATATGAACAATATATTTTGCTATATTACTGAGTTGGAAACTTCAGATCAGCGTCAGCCTCCATTATCAATCAATAAAGTGAATTCATTATTATTATGTTCATTATTGTTTTGTTTTCTGTACATCCTTATCATAATTCTAAACATCAACATGGTTTCACTTATCAGGCAAGGAGATTTATCACTCTTATTGATGAGCTATACAATCATCATTGCTCCCTATTCTGTTCTGCAGCTTCTTCTATTGATGACCTGTTCAAGGGAACTGCAGAGGGAACACTTTTTGATTTGGAGAGGCAAGTAATCATTATCTTCATGTTGTGCTTGACACCTTCGGATTGTATTCTCATATTTTCTTCTGTTTTTGTATTTTTAAACACATCTTCCAGCCTCTTACTTGTTTTACACAATCAAATTCTATTACATTTTTGTGTGATTATAAGACACATTTTGGTTTTCCATATTCATTTACATTTCATTTCTAGGAAAAAGTTCCAGGTTATAGTTCTAGTTCTGTTATTCAATGGAATATTGTGTAGGGATTGATTGTGAAGAAAGGTGGGGATTAGGCTTGACATCCCCCAAGGTAGAAAATAACCTTTAGATAGCATCCCTTGAGTATGGATGTTTTCCTCAGTGTTGGTATTAATTGGATGCATTCCATGATTTATAGAAGGATGGTCCCAGTTCTGGAGAAATATCTAGTGCCTTTATGGTACCACAGCATTATGCTAATGTGGCACCACATATCATTCATATTGTGCAACTTACCATATAGGTGCTGATATCAAAGACAGGAAAAAGAGAAACTATTTTATTTTTTAAGAATTATATAAAATTTTCTTTTTCTTAGATTCTTGAATCCATGAAGGCTACTTTTAGCAACTTCATTGACTAGTTTATTTTTATGGTATTAGTTTGAAGGAGGGTGAGTGCTTCATGTGTTTCGTCATCTTGTGTTCTCTATAGCAACCTCCTCAATTGTTACCTTGAAAGAGGACTTGCCCATAAATAGCATAGTAATTTGAATGATTACTTTCTTTCAGTACTGTAAAAATTGAAAAGTATTCTGATCATGTCAGCTCTGTCATGGTGGTAATCTGAGAGAAAAGGATGTGTTTCCAATTGCCACTATTTACAGCATTTGTGCTTTCTGTTTCCAGTTTCCAATTTGAAACAGAGACAGAAGGGGCTAAACTTCGCCGAAATGTTTTAGCAGAAGGCAACGTAGGTTCAGGAGGCACCCCAACTGGTATAATATCCATGCTATCAGGTCAAGAAGAGATGTTTGCCTTTCGCCGTGCTGTAAGTGACTCTCTCTCTCTCTCTCTCTCTACATTTCTATCTATCTATCTATCTTTCAAGAAACTGAGGCTTTAAAAGTGGACAACAATTGAATGAGGCCTAAGTAAACACAGAATATTTTATTTTTACTGTTGGAAATCTGAACCTGCATTCTGAGCAATAAAATATAGCATCTTAATTGACTTAACTGGATTCAGAAAATTTTCCTACTTGAGTCTTTCGAAGATTTCAGCTGTTGGTGTTAACTAAGGAGCTTATAATCTTAACATTATTGGTGTATTTCAGGTTAAGATTCTATATTTAGATTTTATAATGTTAAACAACCAACTCTCCTAATAGCTCAAGCTTGTAGAATTTGAGTTTAATATGAATATCATGCCCTTTAACATATAATATTTCCTTAATTAGAATAATATATCTAGCATTCTAATTTTAAGATATCATGTGAACCCAAATTTTTCTACTTGCAAAAACCTCACCAAGTAACCAAATCTGTTATGCATTTACCCAAAACATGAAAGAAGAAAAGAAAAAGAAAAAAAAAGGGAAGAAGAAGAAGAAACAATCATTTTTGGACAGTATCATTTGTATGGATTCTGACTTACCAGCCTTTAGATGCAATGTAGGCAGTGCTAATTAAAGTTTTGAAGTTTGTCATAACTTTTATTGAGAAATACAAGGTAAAATTGAAATAGGAAGTTTAACCTATGTCTGAAAGAAGAGAACTCTGAACTTCCACTGTTTTATCACTCTTACTGCTTATGGTCTTTCCTATTTCCTTCTTTCAATCTCATAGGTATGATAGTGTCTTACTGTTCATAGTAATCATTCATTGATTTTCTTTTATATTTCTTCATCCTGGTTCTAAAGCTTGAGAATACATGATTCATTGCCAGAAGAATGTTTAAAAAGCAAGCTACCCATGCAGGTCTCCCGCTTAATCGAAATGCAGACACCTTTATACCTGGAAGGAGTTTGTGATCTTCATCCTTATTTCCAGAGACAATCAGGAACTCAGGGACCCGATAGTGAAAGAACCTACTATCTCCTTACGACCTGCTGAGAATTAAACTCATGTACTGATACTATGCCTCGTATTGATAATGCTCATTCATCTTCTCTCCTATAGGTTCAGCTGTTCTATTCTTGTGCCTTTTCTTTTGTTACTTAAATGAATACCGAACATGTTTCACATGGGGTTAAATTAATATAATAAAAAGTAATTACTTTTTCCAATTTATCTCTAGGATTTTCTGGTACAATCAGCATAATGATGCTGTCCTTATTCTGAATTCACGGAATCTAGGAAAATCTACCTGATTTTGTCTGTGTGGGAAGTATTGCAACTTTTGAACTACTTCTCAAAATTTAATATGATTTATAATAGATAAATGGAAAGAGGAAAAGGCATTTTTCTGCAAATTTGGAAGAAACTGCTATAGCAATGATTGTTGGGCTGAACTGAACATCTTGGAGGAAAGTTCTCTTTTTCCAAGTTAACAGCAGAAGGAAGATAGAAAGGTATTCCTTATTTCTGCTTTGCTAAATTACAAAGATATGTATTCATGTGAGTCAATTTCATGTGTCCTTTGGTAAGAAACTGAAACAAATGTTATGGCGCTTGTTTGAACTCTTCTCTGCTGCATTCCAATCAAATCCTGCAAGCATGCAAATCTATATTAGTATGCCATTTATAATAAATGAACTGAACATATGCACATCTTACCAAAATCTATGAATCTGAATTAGGAAAACGAAAAATCCGTACTGTGCATATTCAATATTGATTTTGGCATATGAGATTCTTGAGATTGCATCAAAAGCTTTGTTTGATAGAACCATTGTAGCTGGGCATGGTTGGTGTTGACAAAAATCAACAACCTGCACAACTATTGACCCTTCTTTGCATGGTCGCTTTAGACCACTGATGCATCTCAATCGATATCTCCTGCCACACGCTGCTCCATTGTCCCATAACCCGTCACTAGCTGAAACAAACAGTCCCCCTTCTGGGAATTGGTCTTGGGCGTAGCCCTTACATCTTGTTGCTTCATTATACAAGAAAACAAAGAAAAGAAATCAGCCTACTCAAACAATGTCACTGTACAGGGTCAAGTACAGACAAAAGCAATATTAGCAAAAAAAATGTTGAAAGGCTTTTGAGGTGGTAGGGACTAAAAAATGAGTCATCAGTAGGAAGCACTAATGCGCATGGAATGTTTGTTCGGCATGCATATCACATGTAGTTTCCTGGCATATTTTATCATATAACTAACTTATCAACTACCTCTCAAGTCTCAACTTTGAACTAGACATAAACCAGATTACCGATGTAACATTGTATACAGCCAAAGACCCCAGACAATGCATAAGGCAGAGTTATGTTCTACATGCAGAGTATGGCGGATAATATGATGTTGCAGTACCAATGTCCCAAATTCCAGGAATATCAGACATGAACAAACCAGAAGCAAATACATCAAGAACAACTTCATCCTGGCTTACTGAGGTTAGAAAGCCCTTGAAACACCAGAGCACTTAGGAATTGTTTCTTGTTATTGGTAGGTCTCCATATGTGGTCCTATTTATAATCACAGGCATGCAAAACATGACCCCCCCTTGAGATCATGCACTCTTTGGTTCTAATGATTTCTCCACTGTTTCTTCACATCCTTTTCTTTGAATGCCTTTGGTGGGATATGATAATGACCCATTATCTCCTACTATATCAGAGTTTTGGAGCTCTACGGCAGCTGAAGGGGGTCTTCCCACTAATGTAAAGTATATAGTTTATAATATATATATGCACATGTTCTTCTCAGTCAGCATTTTCTAAATGCAGATTGAGCTTTAATGGTGAATGCTTATGTAGTGCCACTATTATGATTTGGTTAGTCCCACACTGATTGAGATGGAGTTATCTGCCAATCGCAAATCAACATTAAAATGAATCTTTGTTTAGGATTAATGCCGGTTTCTCTTCATCTTTATCATGCTCATTTCAAAAAGAAAACCTATGTCACTGATACAATCAAGATCACAAAATCTTTACAGCAGATTCATGCATGCGCATAATTTCTTGCTGTCCTACCACCATTTTTAGATAACTATTCTGTCACCCTTGTGAGGATAAAGCAAACCAGTATTATTATAATCCCGGCTTGAGCTTCTCCTTGAGTAGCTGGCATTCTCCAGATTGATCTGTGGTGACTTCAGGATATATTTCATCTCAGAATTATTTGATATATGATGTAAAGATTTAGTGGATAGCAAGGCGGCTCCATTAGAGCATAGGTGGTATGCCCATTGCTTGAATCATGGCTGCCACATACACAGTGAAGCTTTATGAAGTTGCATATCGTTCAGATCTCGTTGGTTTACTTCTGCGTTAAGTAGATAAATCCACCACGCCCTTGTGGATAGTTGAGTCATTGTGTCATACCAGAGCTTGGCTTTTGTCTAAGTGCTCCACATTATGTGGTCAAACACACAGAAAGGTGGAGAAGTCTGAGATAAGAACTCACTATGGTTGAAGTCCAAGCTCTAAGCATGCTTATGCTCAGATAGTGACTGGGTCAGAGCTAATTACTACTAGAACAGATTAATTTGATGATTTCTGCAGGAAAATTCGATAATTCATCCATTAATCACCCCCATTAGTAGTGAAATAGTGCAGGATTTCGGGGATAATTGTAAATGGATTGACCAAGCTGCTGCAGTATGTTATGTCTGCTGCAGAATTACATTGACTGAAGTTCAAATGTCTGCCTCAAAACACCATCAATTAGACGAAATCAGTTTCCAACATTTTCACATATTGCTGCTTTTAGGAGCAGTTCAGCTATATATATACAGTTTCCCTCTCATTTTCAATCTTTTGGCAATCAAACTGAATTTGATTTACATAGAGTCCTACTAAACCTGTAATTTCTGCTAATTTTGTATAATGCGAACAAGGTCCATAGAAAACTACATCACAGCACATTCTAAGTCTCTGTTCTTTCATTAGAAACATTAACATGACCAAAGAACATATCTCTGCAGTGTATTCTGTGCCGGAATTCTTTCTGTATTTGGTGTCAAATCCTGCAAAACAAGTCATTACAAATAAGTCAGTAGGAAGAACGGGGAGGAGGAGGAGGACAAAGAGGAGAGATATAAGATCTGTTTGTTTACAGTTTTTGAAAATTGTTTTTTTTTCTGAAAAATAAGGAAAACACAGAGAACTTCTGTCTGGTTTGGTTCCCAATTTGTTTGTTTTGAAAACACGAGCGCCCAAAAAACTCTAGAATTGACGATATGATTTTAAGCGTGAAATAAAGCAGTTCGTATATAAGTTCATGTTGTTATACTGGATGTATTCGACATTGATTTTAGCATCAGGAGAACGGGACACCGCGGCAAAAGCATCGTTCGACAAGAGTAGAAGGGCAGGGGGATTTAGGACAGTAATCCACCACCTTGACATCAATTGTAGTACCATCTTTGCATGGCTTATTACTGCCACTCAAACACCTTAGCCTGTACCTCCTCCCACAGGCAGCTCCATTGTCCCACAACCCTTCACTTACAGCAGTGAACAGATTCCCTGGAGGGAACTGATCTTGTCTGTTCCCATTACACCTAGTTGCTGTACAAAACTCACAAGAATTAAAACAAACATTCTCAGAACTTTATACTTTTTTAGTCATTAGACCAAGAACATATCTAATGAACATACATTGTAGAGATTGGATTGTAGGACCTTCGCCGTCCCGATATCCCCGGCGATTAGGGTAGCTTGCTTGCAGAAGATTAGCAAGATGATCATTGCCATGATGAGCTTCATGAGCAGAGAGGAAAAGGAGAGATAACTCAAATGAGAATATATGCATGTATTATATATATAGTTAGGAATGTGAATAAAGTATAACTAGAATCATGTGGGGTCATATTCTTATCATTTACCTATCAATCATCAAAGCAATCATAAGTACACTGACAATTTACGAATATAGATTTATGACTTGGGTTTTGAATTTCTTGGTTGAGTTGTTCTAGAAAAAAGAATCATAGAAAGAAAGAAAAAGGTGAACGAGAATGGAAGTTAGAGGTTCACTGAGGCTCCAAGAAATCAATTTGCGCCAAGTAAGAGAAGCTCATCGTTGAAACTAATGGAATTTTGAATGTAGAGTGCACTCTTGTTTATCCATTTATGGTCGCTTAGCTTCATCCAAAACAAAAATGTTTACGTTAGTGCTTTCGTGGGCTTGGTTTGATTGGAGGTTAAAGCTAGGAGGATGGAGTGGCTACATTAGCTGAAATCCATTTGTGTATTTGAAAGTTCATATGGTGGATGGTGGACTCCTTTTGGTTTGTCGGACGCTTCACATACAGACATAGGAATTAAGTGCGCTGTGACGTCACCGTTGCGTCACGTAGGGTGTTGGTCAAAACAGAGCCAAACAAACTTCTGATAGGTGTTATGCGAGGTCGAATCGGCTACGTCTTATTTGTAATGACCGATCCCGTAGTATAAATGTGTCAATTTGAGCCTGATGTGCCCTCATATATTTAAAACACATTTCTTGGTTTAAGAGGGTCATCCTTACATAGTGTCGAAACTTTATACTTTGTCGGAAAGAGGAAGGGTGTAGAGCAATGATATTCGTATTAAGCGCAAATCTGAATTTGAGTTTTAAGGAAAATCGATAGGCTTGCGTGGTATCGAAACTTGGTTTGTGTGAGTGGTATGGAGTTAATTACTTATCTGTAATTTGTTCTCATTTGCTTATTTGAAAAATCAATGAAGGACTCTAGAATCGGACTCGGTTTAGTTTGTTTGACTCTTCATGTATCAATATGGATCTGCACATGAACGAGGGTGTAGAATCATAATATTCAAAATAAACCCAAATCTTAACGTTTAAATTTGGTAAGCAGGCCTTCAACCCGTTTCGAGATAGTGTTCAGCTGCGGGTGAAGCAAAAATTTAAAATTAATCAGTAGTTATATTGGTAGTTTTATTGGGTCGAAGTACGGATTCTGGTAAACGGGCTAAAACGAATCAAAACCTTAAAAAAATGCTAAAAAAATTAATTTTATGAATTTATCATTCTTGAATAAATAAATAATATAAAATATATAATAATAATTATATAAAATAATTGAGTCTAAACAATATAATAATAATAAACAAACTTAAATAAATAAATAATGTTAGAACACTGTTATAACAAAAGTACTAAACTAACTAGCTAAATAGTACCACAACAATAAAGTAACAACTTAATAACATATATGAGAAAAACAACTTCAAGATATCAAATGAAATTTCATATGCTTCTAATCTTCATCATCATTCTTATTATATCCCATAATAACATGTGATTCCACATTAGAAAAATGTATGATACATGGTAGATTGAGTTATCATCGATACATTAGTGTCTAGAATATTAATAACATAAATTTCACTTATGTTTGTAATAAAAAAATATTTTTTTCAAAAATACATCTCAACCGTATAATAATGAAATATCATATTTGTTTGAAAATCTATCTTGTAAAAGATATAATCATATTAGGAAATAAATTAGTATATAATTTTTGTTAATTATTTTAAAAATAACATTATTTTGTTATTAACACTAGTTTAAGTAATAAAATTATTTAAAATATACTAATAATTTAGTTATTAAATTAAATTAAATTTATAAACTAGTACAACTTCATTTTTTAAATGATTGAATAAATTTAAAGGATAAATAAAAAATGAAATTGTAAATGTTTAAAATATGATTAATGAGATAAATAAAAATATATATAATATTAAAACTGTAATTTATTTAATTTTAAATTTTCATACAAGATTTTTTAAATATTAAATTGTCATATAAATCATATTAAAAAGATACATTTAGAAATTGAAAATAAAATAGTTAGAACAATAAAGTTTAATATATTATAATAATAATTATTTTTAAAACCCCTATTCTACAAAAGATATAGCAAAAATATGGAATTTAATATATGAATCATTGAAAATCTACCGATTCTTAGTGATTCTGCCAAAAGATTAAATAAAAATTCGGATCAATCGGGCTAATCGGGTTCTTCGGTACGAGTATGGTAGCGAGTCGAAAGCATGTTAGACCAAATTGATATAATTTATTGATACTAAAATTTTATGTCCCAACCCTCGAAATTCGAATAAAAATAAAGCTATTCATTAATTTCAAATCAATAATCCATATTCTCAGCTCCACTAACGTTAATATTGGGTAAACATGGACATGATGATGTCAATGCTTTTGTTGGCTTGGTTTGATTAGGTACGCTAGCTAAATTGCTTTTGCTTTTGCTTCTACACATGATGTTGCTTAATTATTGCATAACTGAACAAAAATGGAAGAAGCTTCTCTCCTAGATTGTTGCCAGGATTTCTTTTTCGACCGTTTAAATATCAAAATTCAAAATTTTAAAAATTTCTCATGCTATTGAAACACGTCAGCAAATGTAATATGGTTAAATTGTTGATGTGTGTACGTTGAAGGCTGCTAGAGATCAACTTTGTTGACCGACCACCATTAGGTATTTATTATTTTATACAACAATTTAAAAAAAAAAAACTAATAAAAATTAAATTTCAAAAATATTTTTTATCCGTAAAAAATAATTTTTATTTATAATATTTTATTTTAATCATAATTCTGCTATTTGTGGGGCCAGAAAATAATGAGATGGGCATAAGGTATTTCCATGGGGGGGTAATAACGAGACAAAGCATAGCACAGTAATCTTTTTCTCAAAATTTCAGGAGGGATATATTTTTTTTTCCTTTTTTGTTTTTAATAATGTAAAATTATTTTTTGCTTTTTAATTACTAAACCTATCTTCTTTTCAAAAAAAATTACTAAACCTATAGTCCTCTTTTTTACTCCTAAAAAAATTTGTTTTCAATATCTTTATTGGATATAGCCTTATCATGATATAAAATATTTGGTTAAAATGATTCAAATTTTGCAAAACTAACATTTTCCATGTTTTTTTTTCTTGAAGAATGATTCATTATGGACAAAAATGTCCTAAATCATTTCATGTATTTACATATATCATTAAAAAGAAAGGGTTATTTTAAAAAAAAAAAAACCAATGATAATTTTTTTTGTCAAAATGAGGTTAGAAATTGATGAGGAGATGAATTTCCGAAATTTAGCTTTCAAAAGGTTTGTTAATCAAATCGCTCTTATGATATATGAAGTAAAAGTAATTATGAAAACATCAACAAATTAGTCTACGAAATTTGTGTTTTTAGATTAATTTAACTATATGGAAAAAGATAATCTACTATTCACCAAAATATATCACCTTATCTTTGCCATTTGCTAAGTAGATTACAACTATCCCCCCCTTGTAAGTTTTTTAATAAATAAAAAAATCTGAATGGAAGTCAAAAGTTGTAATCAAAGTCACCGACCCCAGGAGATAACCTTCTTTCAAAGTGATAAAGTAAAACAATGATATATCATAGCTTTGAAACCATTTCTTTTTTAAATCATAAACCTTTTTTTTTCATAAAACTAGATCAAAATATACTTTTAGCAGACGAATTGATAATGTTTTAATTATTTTTAATGAAATATTTTTTTTAAAAGTATTTTTTGGAGAACCGTATATTAATTTATATATACCTTTTATGTTTTTTTTAAAGTAAATAATTTTATTGATTATATTAGATAAAAACACGTAATGGTCGATAAAAGCTTTAAAGGATCGCGACATCTAGTAATATTATCATGTTAATAATCTTATAATGACTAGAATACATATAACGAGAAACCAATTGTCATATAAAGACATCACAACCACACGCTGCTGCCATAATAAATCATGAAAAATAAATTAAAAACTCTGTATGGAATAACCATTTTATTAAAAAAGGAAATGATAAAAAAAAAAAAAGTCAATCCCCTTGTTAATGGAAAAGGGGCTAAAAGAAAGAACATACGAGAGAAAAGTAGGTGCAGGAAGGTTTTACTTCTCATATATTTGAACGTATAGATATACCTTTATGTTAAAAGTGTTTTATAGTAATATTTTCAAATAGATTTTAAATAAGATATAAACCATAATTATGAGGAGTTAACTCACGGTATTAATTAGAATTACCTCATCACCTGCCAGGATTAGTCAAGATATGTAAATTGGCGAACATACCGTTATAAAATAAAAGGAATATTTGGTTAAAATTGACAAAATACTTGAGAATTTGCTAAACTAACCCCTCCTCCCTGAAAACTTTGGAAATATGACCCTGTTTGGACATTTTTACCCTCATTTATTTGGGATTCCCTCCAAAAACATATTAGGATGTACTTGCTCGTTCTCTCTCATAGTTAATCCCTCCAAAATTTTGGATATGGTTAAGCTCTTCATCCCTTCTAAAAGTTCAACTCCCATCACCTT
Source organism: Tetrastigma voinierianum (assembly GCA_016808115.1). Classification (NCBI taxonomy): domain Eukaryota; kingdom Viridiplantae; phylum Streptophyta; class Magnoliopsida; order Vitales; family Vitaceae; genus Tetrastigma; species Tetrastigma voinierianum. Next base: position 51,558 of record JAEQBH010001305.1, read on the forward strand.
TTAGCTTTCATCACCTTCATTTATGGTCATCATCTCCTCCAAAGTTCAACCCTTTATTTATAGTCATCATCTCCTCCAAAAGTTTAGCTCTCATATCTCATATTATATCTCTTTCACCAAGTCATCACGAAAAACCAAAAAAACACATCAATATTCATCTCAGTAATAGTTCAATATATGAATGCTCCTTATTCTGTCATTTACCAAGACTGTAACACTTGAGTAGTTATTTGTAACATATGACAAGATCAAATGAAGGTACGTAAATATATTTGAGAAAAAGATAATGGTGATTTGGTTATTATGACATTATTTTGTTATGGTGGAAACAAAATTTTTATAATAAGCACTTGGGCGAGAAAATATTTGTAAGGGTTTTGTATCAAAAGTATAAGTCCTATTGTAATATATAAAACCTGGATGTAACTAAAGTTAAGTTTATTTTATAAAGAAGTTAATAAACAGTTGTTCAGTTTTTTGTAAGACAACTTTACCTGTACATAACTATGGTTATGTTTCTTTTACTAAGAACTTAACAGTAGTTAAGTTTGTGGTAAAAGGATTTTACCTTAACGTAACTACAATTAAGTTTATTTGATAAAGAACTTAATAGTCGTAAAGTTTGTAGTAAAACAATTTAACTTGAATAAACTAAAGATAAAATTCATACCTACACAATTATTACTTTAAATTTCATTTTAATATCAATTTTTAATTATTATTTAATTTTAATTTTACTTTGTTACGATGATTGATGAAGTGGGAATAATGATTTTATACAAATGAGATTGGGTGCAAAATGGAAACATGTACTACTTCGAAGGTTGCAAAGGTAAAGGTATTGAACTTAGTAAGACCATAACATATGAAGAATTGTTGAAGACCATTTGTCAGATTTTGAGAGTAGATCCAAGGCAAAGTAATGTTTCAATGAAGTATGTGCTCAATGCGCCAATATGCTCCTATACAACTAAGAGATGATGGAGATGTAAAAATTTTCATTCGGTTGAATTGTACTAATGGTAAGCTGCTAGTTCCATTATGTATCATAATAGAGAAGAAAAATGATAACCATGAGTATGAATCAATCATCAATATTGATTTTAACATTCAACCTATGAATGATTTCAATGATGAGAATAGAATAAGTATGAGTTGTGATCCACTTAATTATTTTGATTCTCATGACTTGGATACATACAAGGATGAAGATGGTGAAATGAATGTGAGGATAGCCAAGTGATCTGAGTGATTTGATGGAAAAGCCAATTGGAGAATATGAAAGCATACGAAAGAAGCCTGAAAGGAACCATTTTTAGTTGGCGATGACCATATAGAATAGTACCAAATATACTCTAATAAGAAAAAAATGTAGAAAAAGTTGTGTATGATTGCTTTGAAAAGAAAGTTCTAGTTTAGAATAGTAAAATCTTCAACCAAGATATTACTTGTTTGTTGTGTCGATAAAGAATGCAAGTGGCGACTTCATGCAACAAAGTTGGGAAATTATGATTTGTTTGAGATAAGGATTTATAATTCAAAGCACACTTGTAGCTTGGTGACAGGCCGAAAACGCGGTGTGTAAAATGTATGCCTATGTGCGCAAGTGCACGCGTCGCCCCAAGTAATATAGTGTATGCTGGCTAGTGCAGGATATCGATCCACGAGGGACAGTGTAGTGACTACAAAGGTTCGGCTTTTGAATGTCTATCACGAAGAGATGATTTTTAGGAAAGAAGGTGAATATGTGAAAGTCATTGAGTTTTAGATTCCTAATGGTGTGGTATTGAAGGCTAGGGGTTATATCTCCCCACATCACTTTTAATGGATTATTTCTTCCAAGATATTATTATTCAATGTATTTACAATTTGTCAATGGCGGAGTGATCTTGCCTACGAGATATCCTCTCTCGAGGTATATCACTTTATCACAAATGAATAGAGTTGAGTATATCTCTATCTATTTCCGGTATTAAGATGCTTAAGCGTTGACCCCGAATGCCACCTTCGGGATCGAATATCTCCTATTTACCGAGATCGGTATTTGCTCTACCCCGGATCCACGAGACTAACCTCATCTCTCGAATCTCGGCTCTCCCGGTGTGATTATGCCAATGTTGGCGGACATCACCATATAATTAAACCCGCAGATATAGACGGATGCGAACAAATTGATAAATAAGCGGGAATAAAATAAAGATCGAACTTTAATCCATCAACACATGACGGGGGTTCAACATAACCCTAGAAATAGATCTAGAACATGCGAGATGAAAAGATAAAAATGTTTAGTATTAAAAACATCATTCTAATATCCCGAAAATAAAAACGATTACAAATCTCGGGCACTTCTTGATCTTGTGTCACTCTGCTCACAGGTCAGTGCCTTCCTTCGTGCGCCTCCTCCCTCAATTTACGGTCATTCGTACTTTAAATGATAGGGTTAGGATCTCGGGCGGCGTGTGGCGTTTTCCACTTGTTGACTTCTGCATTGACCGACGTCGGCGTGGCGGTGGGGCGTCGCAACGTGAGGACATCACGGCGTTAGACGTCGCGGCGTGACAGCCACTCTTGCCTTGGTCCCCATTGTCAAAATGCTTCAAGAGCGCTCTTTGCTTTCGATTGTACCTGTAACGAACAAAACACCGTCGGGAGCTGGCCACAAAAACTATGAAATTACTATAAAATAAATGTAAAATGAAGGCCAAATGAGTATAATATGAGTGTTTGGGCACTCATCACCCCCCGAGCTTAGTTTCTTTCTTGTCCCCCGAGCAAGAATGGACTCTAGACGGACACACATTCGACACTTAATGCCACTAACCCCAAGACGGTGTTGCACATGCGAAAAATAGGGGATCAATTTGGGTGACTCACCTTGCATTTGTGTTGCTTGAAGTTCACAAAATGCATACAGATATTTGACTTCCGAAGATTTCGGTTGAAATAGGTAGAAGTGACTAGTGCATCAAATCCCATGATATTCAATAGCCTTTCCCAAAGCCCCTATGTGCTTATAATGAATGACCTCCAGTATATGCCTAAGTTCCGACACCCCCGAACTTGAGCTCGACTCACTATTGGGAAGAAGCTAAGCTAGAAAGGATAGGAGCACCCATTTTGTTGTGACTAAATACACAGAAATTTCTATATTACACAAATAAATGGAAGAAAACCTAGTGCGAGTTTTAGCCAGAGTGTTCTGTAGCGGGGATCCATTGGTGACTCCCCACCCGATTGGTTAAGAGGGCACGAGGCATTAAGTTCCACTAAACTTCACCGAACACTCAACCAAACTTCAAGGCCACAGGTTGTGGAAAATCCATCTTACGTCGTAGCGGCGGTGAAGTCGATGACTCGGCCGGTTGACTTAGGGCATTAGGCTTTGAAAGGCCCCTCGGATGTGCGGGATTCAGGTGGATAATCAGCTTATTCTTATCTGAGATATCTATTTTTTTTTCCTTTCTTTTTCACCTTTTACATTGTTTTGTATTTTCTCTTTTGTTTGGGGCTCGACCAATCGATCCTCTTGCCACCCATTGGGTGTCCCATCACTTAAATGGTTCGAGTCTCCCAGGTTAGTCGAGACTCTGATGGTGGTCTCGGCCTTTATGCATGTATACGAGAGGTCATTAGTGTGTGAGTGCGATAGGGTTCTTGAGAGCGGATTGTCTTGACTACTCGAGTTGGTTCACTAACCCTTTCATCTATTGACACAGTGCAGGAGCATCATTGTGTATGCATTTGAACATCCATGTTAATCGTGAATTGATCCAAAAGTGATCCTCAATTTTTAACATGGCACACAAACACGCGAATTATTACATATAGATTGACCTAACACAAGCATAAGCGAACTACCCATGACTCGGGTAAAATTTGAACTAAACATGAACTAAATAGAAACACAAGCCCCATCTTTGAACAAAATAAAGGCCTTTATAAAAATAAAAGCCTTATAAAAACAAAAACAAAGCAGAACTAAACAAAACAAAACACGATCCCACCACACCCCAAACAAAATGACGGTGTCCCCTTTGACGAGAAATAAACAAAAGGGAAGGGTGCTCCACGAGGCGATCACGGCGGTGATGGTGGAGGTGGTACAGTGGAAGAGGTAGGGCTGCGCGATGCGGAGTGCAGCAGGTCTGGCTGGCTGGCAGCTGCCATCGGTGGCTGGTTGGCGTCTGATGCGCGCATCCGCGGGCCTCGAGTCTGTGGCCGAGGGCCGCTGGTGCTCCTGGGTCTCATCCCGAGAATGCGTCAAGCGCTCGGTGAGGGAGAGCCTTAGGGTCTGGAGTCGGGAAGGGCGGGAGGGAGGCACCGCTGTGTTTGTTGGGGTGGTGGTGGAGGTGCGGGGCGGAGCGGCGTGTCTCCACAGGGATCGCCCGGGGGATCCATGCATGGCCGATACTCATAAAGCTCGTCCTCGTCCTAGGGCTCATGAGCCGAATCGTACACCCCCTCAGGTCGCGGGACAGGTGTGTCAGAAGCAGCGGATGTGCCTTGATGGGATGAAGCCAGGCCTCATTGTCGTCTAGGGGCACCCCGGCATGTTTGCACAAGCCAAAGATCAGGAAGGGGTGTCCCAGGTTCATCTTCACGCGTCCGGTTATGGAGGATGGCATCCTCATAGCACGCCCGAAGGTATGTCTGTAGATGGCATAGTTGAAGCGGGGCGCGCTTGCGATCACTTCACACGCATTCGTCGTCGAGATGAAGCGAGTGATGAGTGATGCCGGACCTTAGGGATGAAGGCGAATGCTTGGCCTTGAGTGCTTGCATGTCACTTATTGATTTTCCACTCACCCCAGACCATTGGTCGATACGCGTATAACCTCGGGGTGGTCGAGGTGCTCGTGGAGCGGTCGAATGCCATACGAAGGGACATGCTCGGTATAAAACTATTGATCGACTCCGCGCTGAAGTCGTATCGCCCGCACCTGACTTTCTTCAACACATGGGGCCGAGATTGGCGTAGAACTCGCGCACCACACTCATCATTCTTTGGATGAGGTGGTTGGCCTGAACACGCCATCCCTTAGCGCGATGGTCTTCTGGAAGAAATCATCGGGTAAGTGAAACCTTCTCCACTGATGAAGGATCGGTTTTGCAAATGATGCCAATCGATCGTGGCGCTCGAATTCGTGGCGTGACATCGTAAAAATTGGGAGTCGAGGTCCTCGGTAGGCGACTCGGTTTAGCGAAGCGATTTACGCCTCTTGCGGGCATATTGACCTAGGCGACACGTGGTTGTGGCGCAGAAAGTGGGCACTGCTAGCTTAGACAAGCGAAGCTTACTGGTGTGCAACTAAGCGAACCAAAACCACTAAGTGTCTTCAAAAAAAAAAAAAAAACTAACTATGACTCGAACCACTAGAATAGACTATGAAAACCTAAAATAGAATCTAAAGACCCACAGACAATGAGAATGCCCTAAGGCTAGACCCAAGCACAATGTGGTGGAAATGCCCGCAAAGGACCCGAGCGATGTGTGAGAGCTGCAGGATGCCGGCGGCGGTCGGGAAGGCGATATCTGAGCCTGCGGCGGCGTGACGAGCTCGTGGGAGTAGTGAGTGTAGGTAGCGAGATGGCTAGGGTTTGGGGCAATGGAGTGGTGAGAGGTGAGATCGAAATGGGCGGTCTTGGCTTTAAAGCGAGGAGACAGCGTCGACGTCGCGAGCGACGTCGCTGACGTGACCAACAGTGAAATTAACAAGCGTCAGCGGCGTGCGTCAGCGTGACGGAAGTCATGAAAATCACGTCGCTGACGTTGAAATCCGCGTCGCGACGTTGCGAGGAGACCGTAAAATTGGCGATCGCGGCGTTGGAGATCCGCAGCCGTGACGTGAGAGTTACGATTGGCGTCGGCGGCGTTGGAAATCCGTCGCGACGTGACGGAAGTTCCACCGGTGGCGTTGCGGCGTTGAAATCCGCGTCGCGGCGTGACGAGAGAGAAATTCGAATCGCGTCGCGACGTTAAAACCGCTTGGCGTTGGAGCGTGCGACCATTAGAAACAACGTCGCGGCGTTCTGAAGAGCTCCAAAAATTTTTTACACATTAAGCAACCCTGTTTTGCGAGCAACTCTCCACTTGTAAATTGTACTCTGGAAATGTAATGCTCTGAAAGACTTGGTACATTAACCGGGTCTGAAAAATAAACAACTAGAGCGGATATCGATTCTGACGAGACCAACAGCAGAATACAGAAAACAATCATCAAACACAATGAAAGAAATTGTCACTCAGAAAAGAGAAAAGTGTAAGGAAACTTGGGTTGCCTCTCAAGAAGCGCTATGTTTAATGTCGTTAGCTTGACGACCCTGAGTCGCAATGTGCTCGGGAACCCGAACTCATATGATCTCTGACTACATCGTGTCTGCTGCTGTCAAAGGAATGATTTGCCAATACTTGAGCTTCGTATCATAATACGGCTTGTCGTTGGGTGGTATTTAATAAATGTGCCTTTCTCGGGATGTGTAATACGCCGTGTGAAAAGAGTCAGCATGAAGGCAGGACCATCGAGACCGAGTTTCCACAGAGTAACTTTAGGCGGGAATTGAATAGAAGAACTTGTTGTCATTTGTGAACTCCTTTACGGTGATGTGTTTGTCGTGCGGGCTTTAGTCTTTCCTTATAAATGCGGGCGTTTTCATAACCGTTCTGAATTCATCAGTTGGTGAGTTGGGCGATCGTTTCTGCCGGTGATGTACTATCCATGTTTAAGCGTCAGTGGCTTGATGGAAACGATGCTCGATTCCACTAGAAGATGACACGCTTTACCATAAGCGATTCACGAATGGTGACATACCCGAAGGAGTTTTAAATGTTGTGCGGTATGCCCGAGTGCATCGTCCATCTTTTCCAGACCCGATCCTTCTACGGGCTATTAGCTGTCTTCTCGAGAATGTATTTGATTTCTCGATTTGATACCTCACAGCATCATAGTTTGGTATGGGTGGTATCGCGAAGATGTGCGATGACGTACCCCATACTTTTGCAAAACCTTATCAATTACCTTGTGCCAGAAATGGGTACCATTATCTGTGATCAAGGCTCGAGTTCCAAAACGTGAGAATATATTCTTTGAGAATTAAGCCACAACCTTGGCATCATTGGTGAGTCATGAATCGCTTCTACCCACTTTGATACATAGTCTCTTGCCCGACAAAATGTACAAGTTGCGTATGATGCGGAAATGGTCCCATATGAAATCTATCCCCATAAATCAAACAATTCTACCTCCAAAATGGGATGCATGGGTGGTTCGTCCTTTAGAGATGTTCCCGTTCGTTGACATTTTGTCACAAGTGGAAGCAGATTGATGACATCTTTAAACAAGGAAGGCCGATTAAAAACCCGATTGAAGCACCTTAAGTATAGCGTTCTCTGGCCACAAAGTGTCCACCACACGGTAGAGTCGTGTGATGGTTTAGAATGCTCTGCATTTCATCTTCGGGCACACATCTCCTTATGACTGATCAGGCGCATTATGCAGCCAAAATTGGCTCCTCCAGTAATAGTGTTTCAAGTGTGCGAAAAACCTCTTTTACGGCGATAGTTAAATTAGGAGGGACTACTTTGTGCACCAAATAATTCACGTGTCTGAGACCATGGAACTGCCTCTTTTCCTCAATAGCTAAGAGTTTCTAGTCTGGAAATTCGTCATTCACTGGAACATCATCTACGGCCCTTCGATTAAATGAAGATGTGATGCGCTGCTAGGTTTTCAGTGCCTTTCTTGTCTTTAATTTCTACATCGAATTCTTGCAACAAAAGGACCCACCGAATTAATCGGGGTTTTGCATCTTTCTTGGTCATCAAGTACTTAATGGCAGAATGATCAGTGTGCACCACGACCTTATTGCCAATCAAATATGGCCTAAACTTGTCGAAAGCAAACACAATGGCCAACTTGAGTTCTTTCATAGTGGCATAATTCGATTAAGCATCATTCAGGTTCTACTAGCGCAATAGATTACAGAAAGATTTTCTCTCGTTCCTTGAGCCTTTGTCGAAATCCATTTGGCGTCGCCTGTGAGTTCGAATGGGAATGACCAATGCGGTGCCACAACAATGAGGCTGAGGCAACATCCTTCAACACGAGAGAATGCATGCAAACATTGCGAATCAAAGTCAAAATGGGATCCTTTTGGACTAGGAGGTTGGAGCAATGGTTTGCGATACAGTGAAAAAATCCTTGATGAGCTAGCCTATAAAATCGGCGTGGCTGAAAACTTTGAATCCCTTTTCTTGTGAGGGTGGAGGCAACTTTTCAATTGCTTCAATCTTCGCCCTATCTACCTCTATCCCTCTTGCTGAGATCCGATGTCCAAGGACAATACCCTCTTGTACCATGAAATGGCACTTTTCCCAATTGAGTACTAAGTTGGTCTCTTCACATCTTGCGGTACAGCTCGAGTTTTCTAAACAATTGTCAAATGAATTTCCATTACTTGAAATCGTCGTGAAGATTTCAATTGTCTTGCCTCCACCATGTCGGAGAATATGGCCATCATACATCATTGAAAAGTACCCGGTGCATTGCACAGTCGAAGAGGCGTCCGTAGAATGCGAATGTACCCTTAGGGCAGTGAATGTTGTCTTCTCTGATCTTGGAGCTATGGCAATTTGGTTGTAGCAAGATATCCATCAAAAGCAATAATATTCTGCTTGGCTAATCGATCGAGCATCGATCTAGACGACAATGGAAAGTGATCTTTAATTGGCCTTGTTCGACCGAATGTCAATCTGAATTCTCCACCCCGTAAGCTGTTCTAGGCAATGAGTAAGATGTTGTTTTGATCCACGATGACAATTCGTTGCTCCTTTTTGGCACTACGAGCTGGGCTTACCCGTACAGCATGCGAGAAATGGGATAAATTACTTGATGTCTAGCCATTTTAGAACTTCTTCTGGGCGACCTCCTTCATTGCCAGTTTAACCTCCCTCTGCGCTTCCACGAAGGTTTATGTCCGGCCTTCTAATAAAATGCGATGCATGCACATGAAGACGAATCCCTTTTAGATCGGTAGAGACCATCCAGGAGTGCATGTTTGTGATCTCGGGCGGACCCTCGATAACTTCTCTTCCTCTAGTGCGGTCAAGATCTTTGAGATAATCACGGGTGCGTGGGTCACCTTGGAGTATGCATACTTCAAATGGTAGGTAGAGGTTTTGTTCCATCTTGGGCGGTTGCTCGATCGATGGGGCCGTGTTTGCTCCTTCGCCCGGAGATTCGAAGTATTTCGGAGTCTATTGTGTCGAAAGAGTCCATCCATTTAACATATTCTTACGCCTCTTCGCTCGGGTTCTCGGACTCATTCTCCTGCTGGCTAGTCTCGAAGGGTCGAGTGAGACCACTTTGGCTAGACATAGCCTCAACTATTGACCATGAAGCAAGTATCACTTTAATGGGTGTCTCAGCACTTCAAACACGTTGAACTTTGCCTTCCTCTTCTTGTACTCTCGGTTTCGAGTTCGCCCTACGTACGCCCGATCATTTGCCTGCCGGTTCACGAGAAATGGTCTTCCCCAGTTATTGAGTATTTCCTTATCTTCCTCCATGTCAACAATGAAATCTCTTGGAAAGATAAACTTGTCGACCTTAACTAAGACATCTTCTATTATCCCACTCTCGGATGCTTCAAGGTCATCTATAATTTGAAGAGTGGCGTAGTCGGGGCGAGAGCTTCTCTAATCAACGCTTGAAAATGGATAAGGGCATAAGATTAATGCTGGCACCCAAATCACATAGCGCTCTTTCAAAAATAGCATTTCCAATTGTGCGAGGATGAGTGAAGCGCACAGGTCCTTGAACCTGTGGCGACTTCCTCCCGAAGGATAGTACTTGCATTCTTCGAGTTAAGTTCAGCATTTGAAATCGATAATCTTCTCTTATGGAATGAGATGTCTTTCATAATTTTATGCGCTGGGCATCTGCTCTAGGGCATCGACAAATGGGATATTGATATGCAGCTTTTGAACACATCAGAATTTTGTGAATTGCTTATCAGTTTATGCTTCTTGAGGCATTTGTGGGTAAGGAAATTTGGTATCTTTGGCTTTGCTTTAGAAGAGTTCTCGATGTTGTTTCTCTTGAGGCATTCTTTATGCGCATCATCTTTCTGTTCTGGCTGAATGACCTTCTCAGTCTCTAACTGTTCTACGATTGGGGTTGTAGCGCATTTCAATTCTTTCCCACTTCGGCCTCTTGCTTTAACATGCTCATTCCCATCTCTTCTTGGGTTTACCTCTGAATTGCTTGGTAAGGACCCCGGTTGTCTTTCTGTCAGTAAGTTTGCCATTTGGCCCATTTGTGCCTCCAAACTTCTCAGCTGTGCTGCTTGATTGTTCAACTGGGTTGCTTCTTCAGCGCATGTTTGCTTTAGTCTCATTCGCCAAAGGCGAGATGGAAGTTAACATCTGTGCGAGCTTGTTCTAAATCGACTTTTTCTCGGGTGGTTCTAATTAGGTTCGATAACGTGTGATGCGATTATTCCGCCACCCATATCCTTGATTGTTCTGACTATTCTAATTCTGATTATTACGCCATCCTTATTTTTGATTATGATTACGATAAGCATTTCCCCATACGGTCCTTCTTCTTTGTGATTGATTACGATTAAACTTGGACACGTCTGCGGGGCTTTGCTCTACTTGTAGGATTTCACGTAGCATTCCTTCTTTGTTGTCTTTGTCCACCCACGGAATTCACATAACTCCATGGGTTGAATGCGGATGGCGTCGCGAGTTCCTTCTTTATTCTATTTAACTATTTAGTCGGTGTGCCACATGATTCACCCAGTTATTGAGGACCTCATTATAAATGCTTGCCCACCAGGTGTTTACGAGGTGTAGCCTTCTCTACAGGCCATTGATTAGTGTTGGTCGCGACATCTTCCTAAGATTTCATAAGCAGTCTGTGGTTTTCTTCATCGGTGCTCCTCAGAAATTTCAGGCATCCCGATCATTGTTACAGTTGCATTTCTCGAGACCATTATAGAAGGTGTGGACTTGCATCCATACAGTCGGTCGGTGGTATGGGCACTTCCGCAATAATTCGTGAATTCTGTCCCATGCCTCTGCCAGGTTCTCCCCTCTAGTTGTCAAAGGTATTGATCTCTTGCACAAGTTGTGCAATTTTCGAAGGTGGGAAGAACTTAGTCAGAAATTTGTGCACTAAATCATTCCATGTAGTGATTGAATCGGTGGGTTTATTTGGTTAACGGTGCTTGGCTCTATCTCAGTGAAAGTGGGAATAGTATACTTTGAGAGCTTCTTGATAACCACATTGTATTTGATAGTATCATGAGCTTCGAGGAAGTTGGTCAAATGCATGTTCGGGTTCTCATGGGGTAGTCCGTGACAAGATATTGAAGCATATCTTGTAGTGACTTGGTCGAAATAGTTTGCTTGAATGGGTGGTCGTTTGATAGCTGTCTGTACAACAGTTGGTGGTAAAACGAACTCATCTAGTAGCATGAAAGGATCGTCACGGCTGCTCGCCCGGTGCGGGTCTTGATTCCTTCCGTGGTTCCCATTTTGGCCTCGTAGTTCGGTCTACGTTTCAATGCGAATTTTTGTTCTTGATGTTTCCATGATTATTAGTTCTAATCACATTTATGTTCTTTGTTCTCGGCGCGGTCTGTCACGAAGTCTTCCGGCTCGGGATCAACGGTGTTAGTTAGTTTGATCTTGATATCGCATGTACTCTTGAAACCTACCTTTGCAATAACCTGCGAACCAACAAACCAAAATTACTGACACTTAGCAAAATAAACACAAGTAAAGAAAAATTCGAGAATAATATCTAATTGCTTAATTCTACATATCAATCTAAGCATCCCGTGCCCAGCGCCAAAAACTTGGCTTGGTAGCGGTGTGTAAAATGTATACGCCTATGTGCGCAGAGTGCACCGCGTCGCTGAAGTAATATAATTGTACTCGTGAGTGCGGATATCGATCCACGAGGACAGGTGTGTGACTACAAAGGTTCGGCTTTTAGATAATATCACGAAGAGATAATTTTAGGAAGAAGGTGAATATGTGAAAGTCGGCGAGTTTAGATTCTAATGAATTGTGGTATTGAAGGCTAGGGTTATATCTCCCCCTTGTCACTTTAATGGATTATTTCTTCAAGATATTATTATTCAATGTATTTGATTTGTCAATGACGAGGTGATCTTACTTACGAGATATCCTCTCTCGAGGTATATCACTTTATCTAAGTGAATAGAGTTGAGTATATCTCTATCTCAACTCGGTATTCGAGATGCTTAACGTTCTAACCCCCGAATGCCACCTTCGGGATGAATATCTCTATTTGGGAATCGTGAAAATTGCTCTACCGGATCCACTGAATAACCTCATCTCTCGAATCTCGGCTCTCCAGTGTGATTATGCCAATGTTGGCCAGACATCACCATATAATTAAACCACAGATATAGAGCAGATACAAACAAATTGATAAATAACTGAATAAAATAAAAGATCCAAACTTTAATCCCATCAACACATGACGGGTCCCGACATAACCTGAAATAGATCTAGAACATACTAAATGAAAAGATAAAAATGTTTAGTATTAAAAACATCATTCTAATATCCAAAAATAAGAAACAGTACAAATCTCGGGCACTTCTTCGAAGTCCGTGTCACTCTGCTCTGGAATTCCGTGCCTTCCTTTGTACGCCTCTCCTCCCTCAATTTCTGAGTCATTCGTACTTTAAATGATAGGGTTCAGATCTCGAGCTGACGTCGCGACGTTTCAACGTCGACGTCGCGACGTGGGGACGTCGCGACGTTGGAGCATCCTTGACGTGGCGGCCCTTTCTTGCCCTTGGTCCCCATTGCTCCAAAAAATGCTTCCAAATTTGCTCTTTTGCTCGATTGTACACAGTAACCAAACAAAACACCAAATCGAGGAGCACAGCCTAAAAAACTATGAAATTACTATAAAATGTCTTAAAAATGAAAGATGGCAGTATAATATGAGTGTTTTGGGCACTCATCACTTGGACATGATATCACGTGATCATCGTCATGCAAGTAGTGGGTTGATTAGTGATAACATAAGAGAAATATATGAAGGGTTAGATTGTTAATATAGATCCCAAGACATTATAATTGATGTTCGACGAAGTACAGTGGGTATAGTATGATGGCGTAGGCTAGAGGAAATTGATTTAAGTTCTCTTAGGGTGCACCCGAGAGGAGTCTTGTAATGTTTATCATCTTGTTATTTATGTGTTGGAGCAAAAAATCCTAATACCATTGCGATATAGTTATTAACTATGACAATCGATTTAAATATTTTTTAAATTGCTCTTGGTGCATGTTTTTCTAGACTTCATACATCAATAAGACCTATCATAATAATTAATGGTACATTTTTGAAAACAAAGTATTTAGGAACCTTTTTTGTTGTTGCATGCAAGGATTACAATAATCATATATACCCTTTGGAATTGGTGATTTGGAGAATGATGCTTCTTGGGAATGGTTCCTTAGAAAATTGAATGAAGCAATTGGTCATGTTGATGATCTTGTGGTGGTTTCAGACCGTCATAGTAGCATTGAAAAAGTTGTACGAAAAGTGTTTACTTATGCAAGTCATGGTGTGTGCACATATCACTTGAAGCAAAACCTTAAAATGAGGTTTAAGAGTGTGGAAGTCCATAAATTATTTAATGATGCTACTTATACATACCTTTTAGCAGAATTTAATGTTATATTTAGGCTACTACAAATGATTTCTCACAGAGCAGCAACATATCTAATGGATGCAGGTGTTGATCGATGGGCACGTTCACACTTTTCTAGAAATAGGTACAATATTATGACAATGAGGGTTGCTAAAAGTCTTAATGCAGTATTAAATGATGCAATTGATCTTTCTATTTTATGGCTAGTTGAAGAGTTAAGAAATTTACTTTAAAAGTGGTATGCAAACCATAAACAACAAGCATTGTCAATGACAAATGAGTTAACAACAAGGGTAAAAGGGGAGCTTCGCATGCGATATAATACATCATCAACATATGAAGTTGAAGCAATTAACTTGATGGAGTATAATGTTAAATATAATGGAGTAAGCGATCATGTGAACTTGCAAACTTGTTCTTGTAGATGTCGTCATTTTGATCTTGATCACATACCATGTTCACATGTCATTGTAGCTTGTAGATATGCACAAATGTCATATTATTCTTTATGCTCCAAATATTACACTATGAACTCATTGTTAGCTTGATATACTTAGTCAATATATCATCCTGGACATAGAAAAGATTGGGTGGTGCCTAATGATATTAGAAGTAGAGTTGTATTACCCTAAAAAACAAGGCGACCAGTTGAAAGACCAAGAAAAGAGATAATCTCTTCAAGTGGAGAGGGTAAATGCACACAACGCTGTGGTCGATGTGGTGATTATGGTCATAACCGAAAGTCTTACAAACGACCAATCCCATTAGAGTATTAATGAAATTGTCATTGAGCCTACTTTCATGACTCATATTTTTGTTTACTGATGTAATTTTTTGTGAATGGTAAAAAGTGAAACAAACATGTTATCATATTTTGTTACTAGCTTGTGATTGAGTGATGACCTTAAAACTTTTAAATGAAGTGTAAGTTCATCCCTCAATATCAACTCATTTGCAATTAGAAATTAAAGCTTCTTTTTTGTGGGATAATAGACTTATTAACATTTTGCTATATGCACATTTTTCCAATGTTATACTATCTTTTGTTAGTTTTTGAAAATACAATTACATTTCATTTACATTCAACTTAACAATAGTTTGGATTTCTTTGACCTAAATACAATTAAGTTCATTTACATTCAACATAACAGTGGTTTGGTTTTCAGCAAATCGATTTCACCTAAACATAACTACAGTTAAGTTTCTTTTATATTGAACTTAACATTGGTTATGTTTTCAGTTAAACTAGTTGACCTTAACGTAACTGTAGTTAAGTTTTGTTTCTGATGAACTTAACGAGTCGTTAAAAATTATTTCATTTAAAGCAAAGATTACCCGAAACGGCGCTACGGGTTAAGTTTATTTTATATTGAACTTAACAGTGGTTAAGTTTACAGTTAAATTAGTTGACCTGAACATAACTATAGTTAAATTTTGTTTGCATTGAACTTAATAGTGGTTAAATTTTCATTTAAACAAGATTACCTGAACGTAACTACAGTTGAGTTTCTTTTAAAAAAACTTAACAGTGGTTACATTTACAGTTAAACTAGTTAACCTTAACGTAACTATAGTTAAGTTTTGTTTACATTGAACTTAATAATTAAGTTTTAAGTTAAACAAGTTTACTCGAACATAATTGTCGTTAAGTTTCGTTTAAATTGAACTTAGCAGTGGTTAAGTTTTCAGTTAAACAAGTAAACCTGAACATAACATTAGTTAAGTTTTGTTTGCATTGAACTTAACAATTGTTAAGTTTTCATTTAAATAAGATTACTTGAACGTAATTACAGTTAAGTTTCTTTTATATTGAACTTAACAGTGGTTAAGTTTATATTTAAACTTGTTAACCTGAACGTAACTTTAGTTAAGTTTTGTTTACATTGAACTTAATAGTCGTTAAGTTTCAAGTTAAACAAGTTTACCGACGTGCTTCTTTGTTAAGTTTCGTTTACATTGAACTTAGCAATGGTTAAGTGATGAGTGCACAAAACGCTTCGTATTATCACGCGTCACTTTATGTTTTAGTTGATTTTACATTTAAATAAGCATTATAGCCCGATATCTTATTTAAAGTTTTGTGAATTGCGGGTGAAGATGGTGGTTTGGCAATTTGGGGCCCGAAGAAGAAGTAGGAGAAAAAAGCGGTAGTAGCGTCGCGGCGTTCCAACGTTAATGATGTCTCAAGCGTCATGGCGGCAATTAGCGAGAGAAAAGTCGACAAGACCTAACATCCGCGGCGTGATTCGCCTCCAGAATCATAAAAGCAATGGAGACTAATTTGAGGCATCGAAGAGCGTGCGAGACGGGAGGCGGAAAGCGAAGCGATGTTGACTCAGTCATTGGAAAAGACACTATTTTTGTATTTCTTCGTTTCTGATACACTGCTGATGATTTATAAATTGATGTTTATATTTCGTTCCAACATGTTCTAGATCGGTTTCTAGGGTTTTGTTGAACCCTGTCATAATTGAATGGATTAATGCTTAAACTTATTTTATTCTATTTATTTATGATTTGCATCAATCGTCTCTATATCTGTGGTCCATATTCATGGTGATGTCTAACGACATTGGCGTGATCTTCTTTGGTATCCTAGATCGAGATAAGGACTCCCAGGGATCTGAATAGAGCGACCCTCGGTTAAATCGGTAAATAGAGACATCCTGATTCCGAGAGTGGCAAGTAAAGTTCGAACATTTAGGCGTTTCGGAGTATTGGGTCGGGGCAGAGATGTACCCAACCCTACTGGCGAGATAGGCGGATATACCTTGAGAAAGGGTATCTCGTAGGCACGATCATCTTGTCATCGAGAAATCATTAATAGACTAAATATTAACTCCTCTAGACAATAATCAGTTAAAATTGGTAGGGGGAGACAAATCCCTAGTCTTTACAAGCAGAGTAATTCCACAAGTTAATTTAGCTTTATTTTTTAATCACATACGTTAGTTAGATAGAAATTTAGAGTTTAAGTCTAGATAATATTATAAGAACAATTTCAGTAGTCAACGCACTTCTTCCCATGGATCGATATCCGTACTTAGGTACACTATATTACTTGATGCGACGCGTGCACTTGCGCACATAGGCACTACATCTAGTTTTTACACATCACGCTTTCGGCTTATCAAGTTTTTTGGCGTCGTTGCCAGGGCAGAAGTTTTAGTGTTTATATTGAAAAAAAGTGCAATTATATATTACTCTGGAATTTTTCCTTTTTATTTTATTTTACTAATACAAGTGCTTGTAATGTGGTCTTTGTGTTTTGTGTGTGATTGCAGTTAAGGTTCTTGTGAGTGTATGCGGCGGGGTCAAGATTGAACTACATCAGTTTGATCTGAGCAGGAAGAACCTTACACCGTTCACCTGAAGAACAAAGAGAAAGCCTGAAACATAGAAAATCTAGCAATCATGCGAGAACAATGTAGAGCAAGATCATGGCGAAGCAACGAGCCCTGAAAGGGGTCCTGATAGAATAATGGTAGGAATCGGGCGCCCGAGGCGTTTATACGACCGAATGATCCATTCATATTGCTAGAAAGAGTTTGCCCTACCACTAGTTGTTAATGACTATCTGAAGACCACTATTGACGAGCAACTTGGTGAAGTAAGTGACCTTACAGATGCTTCAAAACATCCTGTTCCACAAATTGCCCAATGAGAATTCGAATATGCATGACGGCTTCATCGAAGTATGTGTGCGGTCAAGTATAATGGTGTAACTGAAGAGGCACTCAGACTGAGATTGTTCCCGCTCTCACTAGGTGATAGAGCTAAGCACTGGTTGACAAGTCAGCCACCGAATTCTATTACTTCATGGAACTACCTAGTGCAGAAGTTTCTAACAAAGTTCTTCCCGCCTAGGAAAATTACACAGTTGGTGCAAGAGATCAATACATTCGGACAACTAGATGGAGAGAGCTTAGCAGAGGCATGGGATAGATTTCATGAATTGTTAAGGAAGTGCCCACACCACAGGCTAACTAGATGGATGCAAGTCCATACTTTCTATAATGGTCTAAGGACTGCGACTAGAACAATGATTGATGCCTCGGCAGAAGGTGCACTAATGAAGAAGACTACGGACCAAGCATATGAAATCTTGGAGGATGATGCTACTAATACCAATCAGTGGCCCAGAGATAGGATTACACCAGTGAGGCGTAGTGGCTGGAAATAACGAGGTTCTCGTGATGTCACGGTGGCTCGTAATGGCGACTACTAAGCGACTTACTAGAGGCGACAAGGTCTGCGAATGCCATTGAACCGGCCCATGGGAGTTATGCTGGGTGCATGTGGAGAGCCATGCAGCCAGTACAAAATGTCGGTCGGAGACCAATAACGATGGAAACATGCCCGGTATGTGTCGGTTTAATCGAGAATCGGAATCCGCAACCAACGAGGGTCGGTATGGGGCTTGGCAAGTATCGGAAAAATCAAGGCCAAGGTTGGCGTCTTAATGAACAATGAGCGATCGGATTATGGATGGAACAATTAGAACAACATCTGCCACCAGTGGAGTGAACCACCCACAGAGAAAAAAGTGAACTTGGAACAAGCCCTTGCTCAAATGCTCGCCTCGCCTCAGCCTTTATGAATGGGGGGCTGGCAGAATGTGCAGCTCGAGGCCACCCGATTGAGCGATCAAGCGTACAGGTTGAGGAATTTAGAGGTGCGAATGGGCCCAAAATGTATGGATTGAAAGAAAGGCGGTGGGGTTAAACTATTAGCGGCTTCCAGTGAACTTGAGAGCGAGAAGGGAATGAACGTAAACAATCGGTGAGAAGTATTGAAAATTAGCAATACCCAGGCCCGACCACCGGTGATAGGAGGTGGCCCGAAGTCATCGGACGATCAGAATGATAAGACAAAGGAGCAACCCGAGAAGAAATTTTGGGGAAGAAAAGCGAGGCAAAGGATCATCGATCCGCGATTGAACCCGTAACGTTTCGTACCCCAGCGCCTAAAGAAGAATAAAGCTGGATAAGCGGTTCACTAAGTTGTAGTGTTCAAAAGTACACATCAACATTCCGTTTACTGATGCTTTGGAACAAATGCCCAGTTATGTCAAATTTATAGAGAATATCTTGTCAAAGAAGAGAAGATTGTCGGACTTCGAGACAGTTAATCTCACTGAAGAATGTAGTGCCATTCTTAAGAGGAATGTGACGCCTCAGTCGGTCCTTTGCGCAGTCGACCGCGGAAGCGCTAGTGAATCTTAGAGGTGACGCGACATCTCTCACGAAAATCGGGCGAGTCTCCTTTATGCGGGAGCTCCACCCTTAGTACATAACATGTCCCAAACGCATCCAACGACCACATAGGGGTCGAATGAGTAAATAATGGCCACTTGGGCCTGCATCATCACTCGACCAATATGTCCCGACTATATAATAGTTTTCAAGAGTTAGGAAAATACTCTTATACAAACATATAATAAAATTCTAAATTCTAATACATGTCATACATCATAATATCAAAGCCCTGGCTTGGCTTTCTTCTAAATCGGTCTCTAGAAGGCAGCCACTGCCTTGTACTGAAAAAATGTTCCCTCGACAGGGGTGAGCTATCTCTTGAGTAGTGGAATCACCACCCAAATGGGTTACTCTCCACTAGTGCATGTCTGATGCTCCGATGAAAACATACATTGAGTAAATGCGTGATCTCTTGAATGTCTGCAATCAACTCATACCACGAGTCATCGCAGAGCTTCCCCTCACGCTTACACAAGAGCGTATGTAAGAAACATTATTTTTCAAAACAAATATATTTGTTGCTCATGGAACAACCTCGATATAAGTAGTGGGCCGAACAGATATTCTATTTAGTGGACAACCTTCGTGTATATCAATTGGGGTGGCTAGACGATTGATATTTTATATGGACTACCCTCAGATAATTGTATTTTTAGTCGACCCTCGAAGCAGCTGTCTCGAGAATCACCTCGTACTCACTTCTGTTGTTCTGAGTGTGCCCGGTGCATATGGAATGCATGATACCAAGTCATTTAATTCTCCAACACATGTAAATATATATTGCATATTCACATAATTTAAATCACACAAACATGTCAGTACCATTTCACAATTCATTACACCAAAAATTATTAGCTCACTTGGGCTAATTATCAAACACGGCGAATTGACTTGAATTACTCGGCCAACACATTATTTCATAAAAATTATTTTGTGAACAACATTATATAGACGATGAAACCCTCGGAGTTCTTGTTCCTGGCAATCTGATCATCGGTTCGCCGTGAACCCAATTTCACGGCCATTTACGGCCTGCATACACCTCCTTGATACAATTTGATAACAATTTCCAACTCGAACACGAAAGCGATTAAAGTGCGGTGTCACATTTGTCCAGTGATTTCTAAAAATTCCACATTTCGGTCCAGTTTCAGGGCCGTCAGCGCTGGGTTCAAGGCCTCAAACCAACTAGAAACATTATAAAACACTTAAATAAAGTGTAAAACCAGTAGGATAAATCTACCTCTTGAAGTTTGTCGAAGAACTCCCAAGCAGATCCGCAGTGTTGCTCCTCTCGTATTAGAAACGACCTTTCTTCTTCTTTCCAGAAGAATTAAAATGGTGGTTCTTGAAAATTTAGAGAAGTCTCTCTCTCTCTCACTAAAACACAAATTGGCAACCTCGTAAATGCCTTCTCCAGTTTTGGTCTCACCTAACTTGAAGATGACTACTATACATCATTTGTCTTAATATCATTTTATAAATTCCAAAATTCACTCTATGTCGTTTCTTTTGAGTTTGACATAGCCTATCTCGGCCGTCGGAATTCAGTCGTTTCTCTCATGTAACATGCCTTAACATGTACATGTTATAAGGTGACTTTTGTCACATCAGTCGTTTAGGCACGAGAAACGTCTTATCGGCAGTGCAAACTCATTGTCTGAAATTGTGATTGGTCAGGTAGAGGCGATTCCAACGGTGAAATCAGTTTCATCATCAAGATACAGAAATTAATTTGAATTTTTGACGAAATTACGATTTTACCTTTCGAGAGAATTGAAATTTCTCAGTGCTTACGAGGAAGCGCCCGCAAAAGCCTAAAAGACCAGGCGGTTTCAGCATCCCTTCTTGTATTGAGCATACCATCTTTGAGAGCTTTGTGACTTAGGAGTAGTATTAACCTCGTACCCTTATCATATTTAGACGCCTAGGATTAGGTGAGCTTCATGACCACGATCCTCCCGGTTAGCAGACGAGTCCTTAAAGCATCGAAAGGGGTGATAGAGAGCGTTCTAGTAAAAAGGTCAAACCAGTTCATCTTTCAGTGGATTTCATTGTATTAGATATGGAAGAAGATAAAGAAATACCCATAATATTGGTACAGACCATTTCATGGCCCGAGCGATGATTGCGTCTGAGGAGGAAGGATTGAGAAGTGAATGCAGGAAGATGAATTTAAGTTTAATGTGTTCGAAGCTATGATAAACTCGGCGGTGATGCGATGCTTCATAGTAGAGGAGCCGTGGAGGCTATGGTGTCTAGCGAAGTGGTCTCAACACTTGATTCTTGAGGGCTAGCACAGTGCCAGTTAATTGAAGAAATTGGGAGTAAGTAGGGAGTATGTAAAATGGATGGATTCATTTGGGCCTAATAGAAGGAAATATTATGAACCTCTGGCGAAAATACCGAGCGTTAGTGCCATCACATTTGAAACGGCCACCCAGATGGGCCAACCCTTATCTAATATTGGGGTATGCCTTATCCCAGGAATGCCTCCGCCTTACAGGTGATTATTTCGAGGCGTCCACGGCGGTGATAGAGGAAGATAAGCTATTGAAATTTTCCAAAGATCCTGATGATGCGCTTAGTTAGTCTGCGTGATTTAAAGGTTAAGCCCTTCTGTAATGCGTACATCAATTTTGCTAGAAGATGGTCATAAGCCTTCGATTGGAAGCCTGAGAGGAGAGCTGAATCCAACTTCTATGAAAGAAGGTAGTGCAAGGAGGTGTTAAAGTGGCTGAATCTTTGGGGTTGTTCCCATCCTTTATTTTAAACGGTGCGTAAATGCCAAGTCAAATCTGAGGTAGTGACTAAAAATGGAGGAGCAACTGATAATAAGTGAGAGAATAATACATTCTTGCCTTACAGACAGTCACGAAAAATTTGGAGACTGTATTGACTAAAAAGCGCATAAGGCTACTCGAAAAGACCATTTCCATTCAGTTTATGGATAGATGTTAGATAAGCTAAGCGGGACACGAATACTATTGTTTTTGGATGGTCTTTCGGGTATAATCAGATTAGCTATAGCCACGAAGATCGGGAGAAGGCGACATTCACATGCCCACATGGGCTATATTTGCATTCCAAGCGGATGCCCACAGAATTTGTCTCTGATACCGAGCACATTCAGCGTTGTATGATGGCCATATTCTTAGATATGGTTGAAAGACAATTGAGGTGTTCATGGACATTTTCTATATTGGGGGGACTCCTTTGACAATTGCACTACAGAAAGCGATATATATCGATGTTGATTAGATGCGAAACGATCTTGTGCTTAATTGGGAGAAGTGTCATTTATAGTGCGAAGGCATAGTACTTGGGCGCGGATTTTTGCAAGGAATAGAGGTAGACAAGAAAAATTGAATCGATAAACTACCTCCGCGTCATCAATAAAGGCATAGAAGCTTTTTGGGCCACGCGATTACATAGACATTTCGCAAAGACTTTTCTCGGATTCTGGCGGGTTATGCAATTATTGGTCGAGGACACCATTTGAGTTTGATAGGCAGCGTGTCTGAAACATTTTAGTCTTGAAAGATAAATTGGTATCGGCCCCTATTGTAGTAGCACCAGATTGGGACCTCAATTGACTAATATCTTTGACATAGATGACTATCGTCCGGAGTAGTCTTGAGGCGAGAAAAGAGAAGAATATTAGGTTATCTACTATCTTGTAGGACGCTAGATGATTACCTAGTTGAATACCTGCAAAAGCGTGGCCATTGTTTTGCCTTTGACAAATTTAAGCCCTATTTGATTGGCGATAAGGGTAATAATGCACCTTGACCCTTCGACCATAAAGTACCTAATGACAAACTAAAAGGCCATGAATCGAGATATCTTGTGGGTACTTTTGTTTGCAAGAGTGACTTAGAGATTAAAGACAAGAAGGGAGCGAGAGCCTAAATCGCGGACCATCAATCCGCAGTTAGAAGACGAGATGAGGTCCATGTGAATGATGATTTCCCGGATAGACGACTCTGGCAATCGAGCGAAAGTCGGTTCCATAGTTTCTTGAAAGCTATTGAATTATTTAGTGGCCAAGGTAGTCCACTCGGAGTTTAGCTACCAACGGAAGAGGGTTCTTTGCATATTTGAAACAACCCCACTCTTAGGAGGAACCCATTCTATACAATCACTAGTGACCCCGAGTGATAAGGCGATGTGTGCAGAAGATGAAATGGTCAATATTTTGGCAGACCACCCACACTTTACCATGTAGGGCATTTAGGGAGGCAGGAGAACAGCGACAAAGATACTTTAATCGGGTTTCTACTAACTAACATTTTTAAGGATGCTTTCATGAGTCGTATCAGCCTGACCAAATGCGAAGAATGGGGAGCATTTACAGAAAGGATGAACCGCCCCATGAACCTGATTAAGGTTGAGCTATTTGATTTGTGGGATGGATTTCATGGCCCATTTCACCTCATTTAAGCCTTGCATCTTGCTTTGCGATGAATTATGTCTCTAAATGGGTGAAGCAATCTGAGCACGCCTTAATGTTAATATGGTAGCGAAGTTCGCCATGACCACATATTTACACGGTTCGGCACTCCGTGAGCGATCGCCAGATGGAGGTACTCATTTTGCAATAGATGGTTGACAAGGTCTTGCAAAAGTATGGGTCGCGACACCGCTGTGTCGCTCGCCATACCATCCCCGCCAGGTAAATGGCGACGAAGGTGTTGAATCGAGAGATAAAGTCCATTCTAGAGAAAACAGTCAATAGCTCAAGGAAGGATTGGTTGAAGAAGATTGAGGATGCCCTCTGGGAATATAGGATAACATTTAAAACACCAATGAGTATGTCGCCATTCCGAATAGTTTATGGGAAAGCATGCCCACCTAAAATGAATTAGGAGCATAGAACTGCTGAGGCGCTTCGGATGCTAAGCATGGGCGATAAAGTGGCGGGAGAAGGCGGATGCTGACTTAGTGGTGGATTGGGTATTAATGAGCGTACGAGAATGCTCTAATATATAAGGAAAATATAAGAAAGCACAGCATGACAGACATATCGCTGAGGAAAGGAGTTCGAGGTGGAGTCGTGGGTCCTCTTATTCAATTCTCGACTCAAACTTTTTCCAGGGAAATTAAAGTCAGTGGAGTAGGGACCATTCACGATAACCCGGGGTCTTGCCACATGGAGCTTGAGATTATGCACCACTGAAAAAGGAACATTCAAAGTTAACACACAGGTTGAAGCCATGCGCCGGGCGAGATCCGTGTGAATAAGCGAACCATTATTGGCGTACGGAAGTGTGCCGGAGGAATGGCGATCGAACATAGAACATTAAGATCCGGGGAAGTCGGGCTAGCGACATTAAAACGAGCGCTACTTGGGCGACCCTGACTTTGAAATCTTTCTTTCCGTAGTCTAACTTTGAGTGTTTTTCGTTTTTAGCATAGTTTGTCCGTCTCTTTCCGTAATCGGGTGTTTATTTTGATTATGCATTTCGAGGTCCTGAGAGCAATGGAAGAGGAGATAGCTGACTGCTCCCGAGTCTGATGGGGGTCGAACATCATTCAGGGGGTTTTCTCAAACTTAGAAAATTTTTGAAATTTTTTCAATCACGTCGCGACGTTGGATCTCAATGTCGTGACATTGACCAAATCCAGAAAAATCAAGCCTCTGTCATGTCGTGACGTTGGATCTCAGCGTTCGTGTTGTTATATTTTGACCACCCGGGTGGAGCATTCATGACGTTATTTTTAACCCGCTGGCGTCGGTTGGCACCACTCTCTAGAATGTCGCGATGTTGGATTTGAACGACGCTACGTTGGATTTATAGACTCCTTGGCATGTCGCGACGTTGCGATCTCACGCACCCTTCTGGAACGTCGTGACGTTGGCTAATAAACCCTCTAGAGCGTCGCAACGTTGAGCTCGAACGTTGCGACGTTGTATACGGTATGTACGGCTGACCTTGAGTCTTCTTCCTCACGCAAAACCACAAGTTTAGCTCCCGAATCCGCCAGCCCATCGTTACCCGGCCCACACCGTCTCCATTTGTTCCGACCGACCTAGGACCTCCAGACCTGCCCTTCTATACCAGAGCCTCGGTCTCGGTGCGACGACTTGGTTGGTACCTAATCGGGCCATTCTGAGTCGCACGGGTTGATTCCTTAGTTGGAGCTGATATGTCCTGCGCTTTAGGTCTTGTTAGGGTTAGGAAGGGCCCTTAGGCGTGTTTAGGGTCATTGGCCGTTTGCTGGTCGACTCACGAAGCCCTCAGCCCCATTATGCACTAGGTGTTGATCCATTGCCTCAGTGAGCTTGGGTGGCTTCACTTGGTATTCCGGTACACTTGTCTCGCTTGTGGTTAGGGGGCTAAAGACAGCGTCTAGTTTGGTCGCCTTTGGCCACCATCTCGGCTGCCATACGCACCAATGTCGGTGGCTATTGAATGGCGCGACGGGCGGGCTAGTGAGAGCCCGCCAGTACACCATGACCATGAAAAGTTTGTCGATGAGGTGTGGCCAGAAGTTCGGCCTCATTTCCAAAATCGGTCGTTCATTAAGGAAAGGGGTTTCACCGCCGAAGGACTTCTTAGCGCAAAACAATTGCGGATGGGGATAGCGGGCCTTATGTCGACCTCCTGCGCCCCATTATGTAAGTGTGGTCTGAATTTTGCGATCTCGCCTCCCGTGTTTTGAAAAGGTTTGGGTGCGCGGGGTGTTGTGAGCCGGCACGAAGTCTATCGACCCGATCAGCCTCTTTGACCAGTTCCCTCGAGCCCACTTTGATAGGCTCCGTGGCACGGCAGATTACTCTAAAGTCATTAAGGTATTGACCAACGGGCAGGGTCACTGGAAGCTTAATAGTGAAGGGCATGTGGTGCCAGACGAACATATAACTGCATCCCAGTCAGCATCCCACTTCATCACATCGTGACTCATTAGATGACGAATGTGTGTGTGAAGTGATGTGCGTGCCCTACTTAATTATGGCGTCATCCTACAGGACATCCATACCCAATGTGGGGCCCGGGTTATGAAAGGATACTATCCTCCATATAGCAGGGATCACGAAGATGAACCTAGGCACCTTTCTTATTACGGCCTATCTGAGAGCAAGGTAGAGGTGCCCATAGAAACAGTAAGGAAGCTGGATCACCGGTTAGAGCGATTATGGTCGAGGCGACAAGTCGGGTGTACCGACCCCGAGTGATGTATAATGGGCGATGAACCACTCGGATGAGGATGAGCTTAGTGGGCGGTTTGGCCTCTGATCGACCCGGTGGCCCGGGCGAGGCCTCCTCCCGTCCACCAACGCCCTGACCTTCGAGAGGAGGATGGTCGATCCTTCCCACTATCCTCGAGGACAGATGCTAGACCTCACTACTCATTGAGCCTGTTGCGAGATGAGACCGGGAGCAAGTCCTCATCGGCCCGGGATGTGGAGGCCCTCGGTGACACACACGATTTTGTATTAGCGACCATCCTTCGCAATCGGCCAATCTACGGACCGGTTGCAGATTCTACGCCTCATCGGCTACACGCGCGTACTTTCGGTGATCAATAGATCACGGGGAAGTTTGCCACCCTCTCCTCGTTCTTTCATTGACATTGGGGACCCGATGTCCATTTGTGAGGGTGTGGTGATCGGTGGTGATGAGTTGTTTGATGATTGTTTGTTTTCCTTTTAGGTAATATTTGTGTTTTTGTTTTTGCGTTGCCCCTGTGGCCCCAGTATGTTGAGTCTTGTGCTTAGTGCATGTGTCTTGTTTAGGGTTTGTGTGATGTTTATCGTAGTGTCATCTGTTATCTATCTATTTGTAGAGCATTTTTCTGTTTCGGTTCATTGGGAGTTCCCGGTTTTGGTTTATTTAGGTTGTAGGATTGTTTTGGTGGCTATCGCTTGATGCTATTGGATCCTTTGGACCACTTAGTCGTTTAAAAAAAAAAAAACGCAGGTATGCATCCGAGAGAGATCAGCGGTCGTTAGATGCTCGAGAATTTCACGTTGGATAGGTAGGAGAGCCAGTGAATCACACATGGGATATTGAAAACCCGATTCTCAACTAGCTGTCGCACCCGCTGCGCAGGATGATCATTTAGGGTGTGCTGAGCTCGGGCAGGCTTCTTGGGAGGGTCGAACAAGCGGGTGGGGCTTCTAAACACTAAAGTGATGAGACACCATAGAAAAAGAGGATTGCCTTCGAGCCCTAAATGTTTAAAAACAAAAAAAAACAAAAAAACAAAAACAAATATAAACAAAAATAAGTACAGGATCTTAATCGGAATCCAGACACGGTCCCCAGAGGCTGTGTCGAAACCTAATACCACAGGCAGGCGAGAGCCAGTGACACTACACATTACATGGGACAGAGGATGGATTCTGACAGGGCCTTAGGTTTAGTTAGTCGGGAGTAGAATTTCGAGGGAGCGGAATGCGAGTGCCCTTAACCAGCCAGATGGGAACGGCTGAATCCAGCTACGAGACACTTTCGACATAAACTTACGGGCACTAGTTTTTCTTTGAGGAGTAGGTATGTTAAAGTGAATACAATAAGTGCGTTCTGCTCTTAAACCAGTTAAGACGCTTCCAAATAGGTGGAGTTGAATTCAGTTCAGAATTATCGGAAGCAGGGTTATGTACTAGGGATCATGTGTCGAATGCACGTAGGCTCATAGAATGGCTATTGAAAACTTAGGAGAGTTGAGTCACTTGTCAAATTTGAATCTGTATTAATTTGAATTCCTTGAAAGTCAATTTATCCTTATGGACCCTCTGAAATTCGAGTAAAAAGGCAAGATTTGTCAGTCGGTCCATTTTTATCCTTCTTCTAGCAGCATGGGCATCAAAATCATGGCGTTGAGTTTAGTATGTTAGGTTCTTATGTATTGAGTTTGGAGTCAATTTCTTGCTTGGGGATAAGCAAGAGACTAAGTTTGGGGGTGTGATGAGTGCCTAAAACACTCATATTATACCCGCGTTCACTTTATGTTTTTAGTTGATTTTACATTTAAATAGCGCATTATAGCCCGATAACTACGGAGTTTTGTGAATTGCATGTGAAGAGGGTGGTTTTTGGCAATTTGGAGCTGAAAAGAAGAAGTAGGAGAAAAATTGGCAACAACGTCGCGACGTCGCAACGTCACGATGCTTGGCCAACAAAGAAAAGTCAACAAGTAACTAGCGTCACGGCGTCGCCAGCGATTTGCGCCCACCGAAATCATAAAAATCAATGGAACTGGCGAGGCATCGAAGAGCGTCGCGAGACGGGAGGCGGAAAGTGAAGCGATAGTGACTCGGATCATTGGAAAGAACCGTTTGTATTTCTTTGTTTCGATACCGCTGGCGATGATTTATGGTGATGTTTATATTACATTCCAACATATTTCTAGATTTGAACTCCAGGGTTTTGTTAAACCCTATCCCAATTGAATGGATTAATGCTTAAACTTATTTTATTATGTTTATTTATGATTTGCATTGATCGTCTCTATATTTGTGGTCCATATTCATGGTGATGTCTAGCCAACATTGACATGATCTTCTTTGGAGTAGCCAGAAGTTGAGAGATAAGGACTCCAGAGATATCGCGACCCTCATTTCATCGATATCGAGATATCAGGTCAAAGTGGCAAGTAAGGTTCGAACATTTAGGTGTTTCGGAATATTAGTCGGGGCAGAGATGCACCTAACCCTACTAGTGAGATAGGCTGATATACCTTGAGAAAGGGTATCTAAGTAGGCAAATCCTTACGAATCATAAAGGCTCATTAATAAAGCGAATAATGCTTCTTTAGATAATCGTCGAAAAGTGGCGAGGAGACAAATCCTAGTCTTTACAAGCGAAGTAATTCCTGAAGTTAATTTAGCTTTATTTTTTTAATCACATACGTTAGTTAGATAGAAATTCGAGTTTAAGTCCAGGATAATATTACTTAAAGAACTAATTTCGATGATCAACGCACTTATCCTAGTGGATCGATATTCGTACTTAGGTACACTATATTACTTGATGCGACGCGTGCACTTGCGCACATAGGCGCTACATCTAGTTTTTACACATCACGCCTTCAGCCTATCATTAAGTTTTCAATTAAACAAGTTAACACGAGCATGCTATAGTTGAAGTTTTGTTTACGCTAAAAACTTATGATGATTAAAGTTCCTGACTAAACAAGTTTACCTGAAAGTAATTGTATTTAAGTTTCGTTAACATTGAACTTAATAGTCGTTAAGTTTACAAGTTAATAAGTTTACAAGAACGTAATTATAGTTAAGTTTCTTGAACTTGTCCATGTCATTGCTAAGTTCACCTAAACTACACTATTTTTACGATTTCTTTACAACCAAGATAATCATATAGTCATATTTAGCAATAGATATAATAATTTATAAACTTTTTCAATAGATACATAAGAGTCATTACATACTTAAACACTTAACAAAAAATTATATTGTAACGACATAACTATGTTCATCAATATCCAATTACAAGTATGAGACTATATTGGAAGATCTTGATGGAAATATCTTTGCCATTTTCTAAACCATTTCATTCGTTTGCCTTTTAACGTGTTCATTAGATGATTGTGTATAAGGTATTCCACCTATTTGATCAAAAACATGTCATAATCACGGACGAAAATGTCACGATATATCGTCGATATTTCGGGTGTCGGGTCTTCCCGACACAATTTTTGCAAATGAAAGTCGTTTGTTAGAAAAATCGAAAAATCGCATGATATCGGCGATACTCATGTCAGTGCGATATATCAACACAAAATCGGTTATAAATACGACTGTGAAAAAGTGCCAAAAAAAAAAAAAAAAAAAACAAAACTGACCAATCTGACCAATATATCGGCCAGAAAACTGCCTAGATCCACAGCTCATGAAATGTTTTATTTTATAGAGTATTTGAAGATTAATTTTGATATTGTAAAGAGTTGATATAAACTTTTAAAATATATTATAAAAAACCTATATCCTCAATTGATGTGAGATATCATCATTAATAACGAGCATGATATTATGATTGTGCTTGTAAATTGATGTGAGATATCATAATTATTCATAGTGCATATTCTCGTATTTATTGCATGATATATAATGGATTATAATGATTGAATGACAATCTCTTTCCTCACCTTTTTATTTTTTTCAATGAAAAGATTGTGAGACAACATTTTCCACGATTCAAAAGCACAATAATCTAT
Source organism: Tetrastigma voinierianum (assembly GCA_016808115.1). Taxonomy (NCBI): domain Eukaryota; kingdom Viridiplantae; phylum Streptophyta; class Magnoliopsida; order Vitales; family Vitaceae; genus Tetrastigma; species Tetrastigma voinierianum. The sequence continues at coordinate 81,707 of JAEQBH010001305.1, forward strand.
CTAACTAACATCTTTTGAAAATTTTAACCATCAAACGTCTTAATCTAAAATACTAATACATTTTTTTTTAGCCTAACAATCATCATTTTTATTTTCTTATAGATAATAATAAATTAAAAATAAATATTTAAAATCTTAGGAGTAAATTCCAAATATCATCCATTAATAAAAATATATATAATTAAGAATAATGCTTGACCCAGCAATCTATAACTATTTTGAGTCGTTTTAATCTTTAAGTCGAAAAATTTTATTCTTAACAACTTTAAAATATATATCTCTTAAAGTTATACATTTAATAACAATAATTGAGGAATTTCTCATATATCTACATATAACCCTTTTTATGATACCATTAGAGTCTCTAACAACTCATCCTAAAGCATTATTATTTTGGACACTTTAACCTTCAAAGTTCAATTTTAATTTACCATTAATCGAGGGAATCCATCGAATCCATTTTTCAACCTGTTGAGTGACATTACGTCCTTCGTTTAGATGATATGTGTCCATCGACAACGCATGTTAATGTTGGTGGTGTAACCGTGTATTGTCTGAAGATTTTGAAATAGAGATAGCGTTTTGTTGCTTTTCAATCGTTGATTTCATCCGATGATGTCAGCATCATTTCCTCCTTACCTGATGAGTTATAGTCAACCTTATTCCACGTCTTTAAGTTCCATTGGTAGATATGGAATGATTAACTATCTCTTGATCCACGAATGTCATTCCAAACTCCATATCAAATCGCAGCCAAGGGGATTTCAAACAAGCATATGGGTGAACCCTTAATTTCCTATCGTGGAGAGGTTGTGGAGTGCAATCAGGAATATTTATACATGGCATGATCTTATAATCGTATTATTGGAACATTATGTCTTGGTATGAGTATTGTCTTCATCGAGGTAAGGGAGATTCCTCGTCATTGGTTCTGATGGATGCGCTGATCACTTCATTTTGGTTTTGAAAGACCATTGCAATGTATTATCAATGTGTATATTTCATTATTAATGTCATTTTACACTTTATATCTTCATAATTTCAAAGTATTTTGTTAATTTAGATATATCGATATTAGTATGAAATATCTGGAAATATATCGTAAAATCTAATATTGATATATCGTGAAAACCAATATTTTAACTTAACTTAGCCACAATCACCACTATTGCATAAATAACAAATTTTATATTTAATAAAGTTATATAAATATAGCTATATAAATATAGTCAAAATTATAAAAAATACACTTATTCCGTTGATTGTTGTGGAACACGTTTAAGACTTCAAACTCCCATGCCATATCCCCCTTTAGGTCACCATTCTCACCATAGTATTTCACTATATTTAAGAGGTGAGACAACAATATTGTTAAAGAAGTTATAAGATTCTTCAATTGATTTGGTTTATTCAGTGACCTTAGGGAGTCATAAATATATATATATATATGTCTAGCAGAAAGATAAACAACTCTTAAGATCCAATGTATGCTTCTGACAATGATAGGAACATATATCACATCCACCTCACACCAACTTTGAGAAAGTAATGAAAAATGACCCATGACATAATTAACGAGATTGTCGTCCTTAGGTAAAATGTAAGTGTTCCAATGCTCATGATGCAAGTTCCAATAACTTTCAACTTTTTGCTGTACAAGAAAAAAAAACTATTATAATCATATAGTATGTAAAATTACATGAAATACTATATAACAAAAATTGTAATTTACATCACAGAAACAAAGTATCAGTTGTGGTGAATTTTGTGCAAACAAATTTTGATTTACCATTATCTCTGCTCAAAAAGTATAAAGTTGTATCACATGTCTTTGAAAATTAAAACAAATAACAATTAGAAAGAAATTTGGTATATTAAATGTATATAGATGATGCCCATGTACCAAATCATAAAGATCATTATATAGAACTAATAGTTGTTCAAAGCATTTATAGTCAACTTCCATGTATTCAAGATTAACCATGTACCGTTAAAATTTAAAAAAACAATTAAACATTTGTAAAGTGTATGCAAATACAAAAAAAAAAAAATCATTATAGTCATTGTTGTAGTCAACTTACATTGCCTCATCCTTTTTATTGAAATATTCTGTAAATGTTGTCAATGCCTTCGATGATCGTAATTGTAATAGATCAAATGCTATAGATGGCTTGTTGAACTTTGACACCAACATTTTCTTTCTCTTAGTGGGATCGATAAATGGGTGTTGTAGTACATAAGACTTCTTTACCTCCCTTTTGTTTGAAAACCAGTGGAAAGTTGATGTGGATAAAGATGAGCAAGCTGTCTTAATGCACATTATCCATTTTTAATACTTCAGCACTATATCAATGGTGTCAATATCTTCGTGTCCTTTATTGTTAGACCTCACTTTATCAATCTCTGTTTTGATGCCTCAAATTGTTATGATGTTTTTGTGAAGTCCATTAGCACATCATCACTCATTAAAGAAACATACGAATCAAATCTTGAGAACCTAAAAGTGTTCAAAAATATCAATATATAAAATGTGACATACATAGTAAATGTATTATGTTAATTTTCAATATTACTAACCTCAATGATAACAACTCTCTTAAGTGTGAGCTTAAGTTTTTATATCATCCAAAGGTTGGTTTCTATAATTTTTCAACTCTTGGGAACATCAAACAGAATTTTTTGTTGTTTTTCTTTGGATTCATTATCGTGATAATTCTTTTAACATAACAAATAGGAACTAGTAATTAAATATGGGAAATAGTAGTGGTTAGGAGTAATTCATAATTTTAAATTTAGTTACCTTGATATTGGCAACTTAGAATTACCACTTTCTCCCCCATCTTTCATGACTCTTTTATTCTTGATGTAATATATATTTGCACATTCCTCATAATCCTTGAATTACATCACATTCATTCACACCATCTTCTAGGTTTTAAATGCGCCTCATCCTCCCATTCAAAATGTTTAACATATTCTTGATCCACGTTATCGGGTAGGTGATGGCGATTTTGCTATGCAAAATCTGCCAGCCTGTAATATGGGAGTGCAGCGTCGTATCAAGCCAATATAGTATACTGGTGCGGATGTCGATCCACCAGAAATAAGTGCGTTGACTGCGGGGTGGCCCATAATATTATCTGAACAACTTTTAATGGCTATCTAACTAATATATGGGATTAAACTAAATAAAGTTAACTTGTGAAGTACTCTATTGTGGAACTATGGATTTGTCTCCCCTACCACTTTGATGGATTATTACTTAGAGGAATTCTTTCGGTCATCGGTGACTTCGATGTGGGGTGATCGTGCACAAGAAGATACCACTATCTCAGAGGATGTATGCTTCATCTTGGTGGGTTGGTGCGTCTCTGCGACCAATTCTCAAACCTTTAAATGTTGAACCTAGTTGCACGCTCGGAATGGGGATATCTCTAATACTAGTTTAGTAAAAAGATGCAATAATCAGATCATAGGATTCACTTATCTCTGAATCACCGGATAAGGCGAGGATCATATCCGATATTATTGATTAAATGTAATATCAAATATGGATGTAGACGAATCAGTAAAGTCATAAATAGTAAGATAATATCTAGATTAAATAATAAATATTAATTGTGATAGGTTCAATAAATACGGAAGAAATCTGAACATATTGGGACTGAAACATCAAACTTCATTACATGAATTATCAAGGTTATGAGAAAAAAAAATATACAAAAAACATCCTTTTTCGATGATTAGGCGCTCAACTCTGTTTCAACGCTCTGTGCCGTCCTTGGTGCCGAATTGATCTCTTTGCTTTTTATGATTGGCAGGTAGAAAGCCGATGTCATGAATCATCATGGTTGACTTTTCTTCGGCCGGGGCATTGGCGTTCTTTTGGATTTTCTTCTCATATTCTTTTTGCCTCCAAGTAGTTCCAAAAATAAACTTCACATGTGCACATGAGATCATATAAATCAGGATCTCAAGGCTATCAATGCACTTATTTAAATATAAGTGAATAAACATTAAGATGGTTGTGGAGTATGACAGTAATTGTTGAACGTCGATAAGATGATATGAGATAATAAAAGTTAGATTGTTTATTGAAATGATAGTAGAGTAATTAATTCTGAAGATATGGTTATAACAATATGATTGAAATGAAAAGAAATCAATACTCACATTTGACTCAAAAGGTGATTGAATCTGATTATCGGCAGGTTTGCGATCGCTCCGATTACAAATGGGAAACTATTTCTAAAATTAAATACGTATGGTTCAATAAGGAATAACATATGATTTGAAGGACATATGAAATCTGCGCCATCTGGTTGCGTTCATAGTAATACCATTCAGGCATAGGATCATCAAGGTGATGGTCCATCTTTCTTTTTCTTTTTTTTTGCGTATATACCAATGATTAAGATTTCATATAAATATTTAAGCAGAATTCACTTGCCATTATATTACGTAGCGGTGATTACAAAGATATATATACCGACTCCGCCTCTTGATATTCAACATCTATAATATTTGCATTGGTTTCAAACACCATATGCAAATGAACTAAGTCAACAGTTGACTTTGTGCTGTGACCGCTTCATTGGCGATGTGGATGGCGCAATTATCTGATCATATATTATATCACCTGCTGGGTTAAACGATCACTAACTGCTTAGTAGAGATCATCACCATGGATGACCACACTAGATCACCACATCTATCTAAATCATAATAACACATATATAGTTATGATTCTTATCCATTTCACATATATATCACATTAATCATAACCAGAGTTCCATTTTCATCATCAATCCATATCCTTTTCATATCAACTTATGTTTCTTCTTGTTCTTGTATTATATCATCATGGCAGTGTGTGCTTCTCATATAATCCTCTTTCATTTCATTGCTATCACATCATTTTCTTCATGTTTCATGTCTAATAGCCTTGAGAAGTGAATCTGAGAAACCCATGAAGACCAGTATTATATTAACAATATAAACTTAGTGGTCATGAGAGCAGAAGTATTTGGTATCGTTATCATGAGACAATGACCGTTTATAAACGGAGTATTTGTGATGTTATCTTGAAGGTGTCATCCTTTATGCGAACGTTATTTAATTCGATAATGTGATGCTGAGAAGATATCATCATATGCAGTAATTAGTAATCCGTGAGGTGGAAGGTATTAGTGGTGATCACTTTAGGGCGAAGTGATCAAACAGGGATCCTATGTCGTAAATAAAGCAGGACCTGATCATGGAGACATCTTGGGACATTTTTATAATGAACGATAAAAAATTTATTACTCTAAAGTTGGAATGATCAATGTATGTATATTAACCAGATGTATATCTTCAGATCAAATTATTGTCATTCTGATGATGTATGTGGTATATATATATATATATATATATATATATATATATATATATATATATATATATAATATATATATACGTCATTTTAATTCTGCTTTGCATTTTTCATATACCGTGTAGCCATAATAACCTTTTCATATTATATAGATTTATTTGGAATTCATAATATAGTGCTATAAATTTACCCTCGAAGCCTCTTGGCACCATGTTTTGGACTCTTGAGTTTGTCTTATCACCACTATGTGATGGTGCCAATCATGACTTTCCATGATCAAGGCTGCTCAGATCAGAATTGAATGATGTGACTGCCAAATTTGGAATCATATGATGATGCAGTGGCGACTTTGTTGCTTAATTCACTGTTAGTGACAGGCTGTGGCTCTGCTGATCTAGCATCTATCCTCTTCTTAGGCATATGGATGGATTCTTGCTCAAATAATGCTTTTTCCACTTGAGTCATTGTAATCAGACTCTCACTTGAGGAAGATCATAGCCTTAGGTGGGAGGGAGTGTGGTGATCTGACGGTGACTGAAGCCAATGTTTGTAAGTGACGAGCTCAGTCCACAACGCCTCGAATCTAACGTCTAATATCTTATCAGAATGGATGGATTCTTGGCTCAATGAACCATGGTCGAGGCACTAAATGGAGTTAGCGGGGAATATGACTTTAGAAGTTTGGAGGTCATCAGCGATTAGGTCTTGACACAGTGACAGAGCTGTGGTGACGATCAAATTTTAACACCCCTCGATTAATCTAATATCTCTTCTCAGGCATAATGGATGGTTCTTGAAACAATGGAAGCACCATGAGTCCAGAACATAAATCAGATTAAACAGAGGAATAATGACCTTAAAGTTGGAGATGTCTTGCGGGATCAGTCTTGACAGTGACTGACTATTCATTTGCTGTGAAAGTGACAAACTCAGGTCTAACATTAGTATGAAATGTATCTTTTTATCATGCGCCTGGATGGATTCGCGGCTGATTCATTTTCCGCGAAGTCCGAGAACACCGATGGAGTTGAAGCGAGAATCATGATAGCCCGAAGTTGGGGTCGTCGTGATCGAATCTTAACGGCGACGCGGGTAAACGACCGCACGGTGGCGGCGATCGATCGCGCGCTGGTCTGGCATCTGTCATCTTTATCGACGCCGCGGATTGGATTCGCCGACCAATGGAACTCCACCGAGTCGAGAACGCAATCAGTTCAGCGAAGGAAGTGCCGCGACGCCGAAGTTGGAGTCATGCTCTGATTGATCTTGGCGGTGGCGCGTTGTGTTTACCGCGATAACAAGCTCGTCTCTGGGCGAGATGAGCTCGCCCGGGACGAACTAATCTGCATGGCGAGTTCGACTATTGCATGACGGTTGAGCTCACCGCGGGGCGAAGATCTGACCTCTGGCGTTGGCGACCTCTGTGGGACCGACCATGCGGTTTGGTATTAAGAGTGAACCATGGCGGTGCGGGGTTGATTGAAATTCAAAGCAACATCAAGTTTCGTTGATGTGGCTACAATTCCCGAAGGGCTCAGCTACAAATTTCCTGTGTTTCTGGCCAAAAGCCTGTTTCCTAGATCATTTCTTGCATATAATTAATAGGAAATTTTCACGGGTTGAAACTTTGACTAAGACCTTCTCAAACCATGTCCAAGTCTTGGCTGTACCATTTTATTATAAAGTAGTTTAGGTTCTAGGAAACCAACCATTTTACAGATAGAGGTTTTCTATCATTAATAATCTATGCAGATTAATATAATGCTAGAATTAATACATGAATATGTATTCTTCTTGTATTTTTAACTTTCTCTTATCTTGTTGATGTTTTATATCTTTTATCAGACCAATGAGATATTGTTTAGTGTATCTTCATTGAGACCTCTAATCAGGAAACACCATCCACCTATTGTACTAAACCAACATCTCTTGTGAATTTAAAATTAACATTTCATTCTAATATCTTTTCTTTTATTATCATGATTAAACTCTTCTCTTGTTTGCAGATCGTTGTGTTGTTTTGAGCTCTGTCCTTTGTTCTTAGTAATTTAACCATGCATATTCTACTTTTTGTTTTTTATCTTTATTTATTGGAAAATCATACTTTACTTTTATTATACCCAAACATATTTATATTGTTCAAGGAATATATTTGGAGATATTGCTCTCATAAGATTTAGTCACAGATTCATGCAGTCGAGTTAGAGATCTTAATATCATGGGCAGTTAACCAAACCAAGTAAAGCTATTCTCTATAAATTATTGCTGGAGCACTTTCATAATAATTGATTTATTATAGTATTTCACCTCTCAGACTCTGAATGATCTTTGTCTCGTCATGACAAATCTTCTTTGTGTGTAATAATCTCTTGCCTTTAGTAGTGTCAATGACTCGTGGAAGCATTATCTCAGAAGCATGACATGTTTTATGATGAATTTGGTAGCTAAGGATTACTTGATCAGATAAATACCAGGACGATCAGTTAAATCATCAAGTTATATGGACGTGGACTCGACGCTTTTTGTTGAACAATAAAGACTTATCAAAGCGGTGATACGCGCAAAAGACTTCATGCCATTGTATGTTGTATCTATATCATTTTGGTTGGCGCTCCACGACTTTTTTGTCTATCGTATTTAACTCTGCGATAACGTAGCGCCTCGCCGTATCTTTTACCGTATGGACCTCTCCGGTTGTCGCCCGTTAATTACCATCCATTACCGGGCGCTCGTTTCGACGTATAAAGCTGTGATTGCCATACGATGTGATTAAAAACTATTGATGCCGACGGTCTGTCGTGGATATCTTTATCCGACTCCGTAAGTTCGCGATGACCTCTGACGTATCTTGATCCGCGGATCGATCTCTGTGTCGTGTTGCGGATGGATAAATCTTCGATTGACCATTTGAAACTGTAATTAATGGAACAACGGTCAATAATCGCGGATCTGTCCGAACGCAAATGAATATTTGCGTTGATCGCGCGGTCGTCTGCATATCAACCGTTGATCGATCCGCGATGGTGATCGCGTGGTATGATGGTGAAGCGTGTTATCTGATCGCCGGTGATCATGTTTTGTGTAACGAAACGACTTTAAATCATCGATGATATTATCCATTCGCGAGGTGGAAGGGGTTTAACAAACACTATTGTGATTGAGCTTTGACTTATATTGACAGTGACATCGACACGTATTGATCATCTCTTCCATTACTTTCCGCGATATTTATTTCGATCTGGTATCTTATTCCACTCGGATGCACGCTGGTAAATCTTATGACTCAAATATGACTTTTTCTTTAAATCTTTGTCATGGCGCATAAATATTAAATCTGACTTTCCATTCTTATAAAACTGGATGTATCACGTCTCTAATAATACGTAAATTTTTATTAACTCTTTAATCGTTTTACGCAAATATAAATGTTTGTTTGCGGTTGTTCTGGATGAAACCACAGTTAGACTAACGTAACAATAATATCCCTCAGTCTCGATGGACATCTTTGTGGTGACGTTGCTAACGTCTTTGAAGCCAAACGTCGATACTATCATTAGCCTTTAAAGTTAATGATATGATGGATCGTAATCTTTAGTAACTCTAACCACATAAACATACCGTTAACTCTTTACCGTTAGCAGTATGAAACTCTTATGATGGATTATGAAATTCCACGCATACGTGTAGTAGTGGCCGCCATATTTTTAAAGCAAAACCTTCATGATAACTCTGCGAATTAAGTGATTGGGATAATTTTGTTATGTTCGCTGTCAAGGCGCGTAAAGCCATTCACCATCTTGCGTTAACAGCATCTAAACAAATTGTGAAACGTCTTCATAAGAATATCTTTCAGGGTATTTGATAAATCTTTGGGTGCCAAACCGTATCGCTCTTTTCAAACTATTACCGACAACATACGTAACTCTGACTTTGTTCGCTCGAGTAGCGGTGATGGAAGTGTGGTAGAAAGGCCTCCACGATCTTCTGTAATAACTGCTAGACAAAAACTATACTGCGGTTACATTTTGAGGTGATTTCAGGTCCTGTTGCTTGATCTTAGCGGGGATCGACTCTTCATACCTCGGCGAACCTGGCTGGGAAGAAAAACTTTCTTTGTGAAAATCACATTTATAACGGAAACAGCATATAACTTCTTTTCTCTGCGTCTAAGACTATTCTCAGTCTTGTTCATGTTCTGTAAATCTTAGAATACACGAGGATGTCTATCGTAAAAGCCTGACCGGTGATCCATGAATTGAGACAGCCTATTCATCAAATCCATGAATCTTTATAGATTGCATTAGTGACCAAATGGCATGACGAAACTCATGGCAAACCATATCGGGTTCCATCTGATCTTAATTTATGCAAATCACCCTCTCAGCGATGTACACGATGTGTGGAAATTACATCTTGAAAGACACCGCTCCACCACGATCAAAAGATCTTGATTCTAGGCGATGGGTGCTTATTTTTCTTTGTCACCTTATTGATGCAAGTGTCGATGCATCGTAAGTGTCATCTTTCTTTTTCACAAAGCCAAATGAATTTTCCCAGAGGGTTCTGGCAGATTAGGATAAATCCTTTATCTAAAAGTTGGTGCTCTTTAACTCTTTCGACTCAGTTAGAGCCAATCACCATCTTTTGATCCCACCCACCCCAGGCACGGGGCCCAGATTCTGGTACAATTTATGGCTAAGTCCACCTCTCTCTCAGTGGAATACTGGTAACTCTTGATTAAAGCCTCTTGGAATCTTTCTCACATCAACCGGCCTCTCTTGGAGTCGAGTGTAAACCAGGAATGTCTCATCTTTCTTCATAATTCTCTGTAGCTTGCATGGTGGAAATCATGGGACATTACACTTGATCCGATGCTATTGTACTATTACCTGATTGGTCGGAGCGTCTACGACACTTTACTATCTTTTGTCCCTGATCAACGATGGCTCGGTGCTTAGACAACAATCCATTCCTAGAATCAAGTCGAACTCTAGGAAGGTAGGGTTATCAAATCGTGAGAAACTCTTGTTTGTATAACAATGGGGCAATTCTGTATATCTTTATTCACCTGTAACGTTGTGCCGACGGACTAGTTACATCGTGTCATATGCTAATTTCTCCATTCTTTGGTGCCTGTCAAATACATGCTCCATGCATACACTTGAATGAATGATCGGGATGAATCGATGCGCCGTCTCTATATCATATAAGAAAATATACGGTATAACCTCGGGGAGCATTCGATCCTCACACGGCCTTCATAGCATATGCTCGTCAGTCTTTATGACATAAGGCGATCTTGTTTAGAAACTATGCCTCACCGTCTCTATCTTTGAGATGGGCCGCTACGACCCTACCACGATCGCGAGTCCAAAAGTGGTGTGTAGATCTTCTACGCCAACTTCCTTGGTAACCCATTATCCCACAATTCTACAAAGGGACTTTGTGCTTTCAAATGCTCGAGAAACCTGCAGGAAACACCCTCCTGTCCTTATCTATATGAACTCCCGAATGTCTTTTATGGCAATGAGGGCATTCGAAATTTCTCTTTGTCTAAGCGAAGCGCCTGCATTTTCGTGCCATTGGACGCTTTGCGCCACTCGTAGCGAGACTATATTGGTTGGGCTAGAGATTCTCCTAGCTCTTTTTCGGAGGGCGAAGCTCCTGCAGAAAACTTCTTCTTGAAATTTTTCTTTCTTTCGTTTCTAGTTTCTCTTGCTTTCATTGCGGCTTGGACAGTGATGAAATCCACTTTGTTTGATCGTAGGTGTCGAAATACCTCTTGATGGAATCATGCAGTACATCACTAGAGTACTACCACCCAGAAATGCCTCGGTGAGGGCCAGGTCCAGTGCATACTTAAGATAAGCTAAATTGCTTTTCATATTCAGCCATGATGAGCTCCTTTGTAGGTGAGAAGCTGTTTCACTTGGAATCTCTCTAGCCATCTCATTAACATACTTACTGAACTCTTGAATAAGAAGATTCCATGTCGGGGGTTTGGAATCCTTGGACTTTTAAGTACTAGTTTCCTGATCGTGCGCCTCCACCCTGTAATGGTGAGGATTGCACATGATGCTCTCGATCGGGAGGCGTCCCAGCACTCTTATCTGCTTTCTTTTCATGCCAATTATGCTTTCTCGACTCTTCCATGCCTCAACCCGTGGAATTCCTGCGCTAGTGTCTTCTTATTGTGTCTATTGGAGCTTTAGGAATGATCCAATCATATCTAAAACTGAGCCATGTCTTGCGATATTCTTAAGCGAGGCTTACGTGGAGCTCATTAGGTACATTACTTTAGAGTTCGGAAGGCGATAACCGCGATACATTGGGTTGGCTTGCTCTCGGCTTCTTGGGCGATCCATCTATCTGAAACATAAGGACATCCACATCGGTGACACATTTACTAAACGGGCTTTTCTATCATATATACTACATTCAGCGCTAAGCACAAGCTTTCCGAAGCTAAACTAGGCTCACGATACCAGCAGGCGCTGGCCTTGGCTTCGGCATAGGATGTCAAGTAGTCCTCTTTTTTTTTTTTTTTTTTTCCATATATACTTTAAATTTAGTTCATTCATATAATGTTAAGCAATTAACTTGTATTATATTCACATGCTTATTGGATTACAAAATATATATACAAGCTCAAGTATATGGAAGTGTTGACATCTATAATATTTACATTAGTTTCAAGCTTTCATATCTGAAATAGACCTAAAGGTCTTCCGGTGGGCATATTCTTTGTGTGGCCTTTATTCAGCGATGTAGATCTTTAGTCTCTGGTCTCCTCTCGTACTACCGCAGTTAATTACAGGTGCTAAGCTTTACTTAATGGGAATTAATACACATAGGATGACCTTTTAAGGTCACCACACTTCTATACAAAATGCACATACCTGCTCTCGATTCGAGATTCTTATCATTTCCACGTATATAAATTATCGTAACAGTTCCATTTCTTATCATCATCCATATACTTTTCATGTCAACTTGTATTTTGCTTCACTTATTCTTATGGCGTATCATATCACATAACTGATGTTATGCTTCTCATATTCTCTTCATTTCATTTGCACATATCCATTTTCTTTATGTTTCATGCGCATAAACCTTAAGTGAATACGAGGAAACCGTGAGAGCATTGTATTCGTGTGGCAACGAGTAGTCCATGAGGGCAGCCCAGTATTATCATTATGCGAGACAATGACCATTTATAAAAAGCCGAATGTGATATATTATACGAAAGTGTCCATCCTTTATCTGAGACGGTGACATCCATGAGGCGGAGCGTGGTGACCACTTCGGGAGCCACAAGTAATCCAAACGGGATATGTCGCCGGCCAGCAGGCGCCGATGCTCCAGACATCTTGCAGAACTTATTTTTCCTAATAGGCATGCCCGTCTATCCTACGGGTTCGCGAGGCAATCGATGTGTATTTTATACTCGTGTCTCTCTCATATTCCGATAATTAATCATTCGGTAATCATATGTGATATATATATATATATATATATGCTCATATATATATATATATATATATACAATCATTTATTCATAACTTTGCATTTTCATGTCTCATTGTATGCATAAATAACTATACTTTTCTGTATGCTTATATGAGTTATTTATGAATTCATAATATGAATAATTATAGTTATCTCTGAGCCTCTTGTTTTTAAATTGTTTTAAGATTTAATATGAGTTTGATCTTTATCTGCTCTCATTGATAAGATTCTTGACTCGATGGTCTTTGTAGAGTCGAAACATCGAATCAGTCAAACGAAGAAGTTATGACGCCCAGAAGTTGGGGTCATGCGCGGTCGATCTTGACGAGTGACTGAGCCCCGGCGAAATTTGCAGAGTGGCGAGCTCGGTCCCAACACCTCGATCGCGACATCTAATATCTTCCTCAAGCATATGGATGGATTCTTGACTCCAATGGGCTTTCCACCAGAGTCCAAGAGCACCCAAATCGGAGTTCAAGCAGAAGGAGATATGACATGAAGTTGGAGGTCATGCGCGATCTGATCTTGATGATGCGACTGGTAGCGAGGCTGCAGAGTGACTGGAGTCTAACACCTCGGTTTAAGCTCTAATATCTTCCTCAGGAATATGGATGGATTCTTGACTCAATGGGCTTTCCATAGAGTCTAAGAACACAATCGGGTTCAGCAACGAAGGAGATATGACCTTAGAGTTGGAGGTCATCGCGCGATCCCGATCTTAGAAGGCGACTGACCCGGCTTAATTTACTGCCCCAGTGACGAGCTCAAAGTCTAACACCTCGGTCTGACATCTAATATCTTCCTCAGGCATATGGATGGATTCTTGACTCAATGGGCTTTCCATGGAGTCCAAGAACACCCAAATCGGAGTTCAAACAAAGGAGATATGACCTTAGGGATTGGAGTCATGCGCGGTCGATCTTGACGGTGACTGGGTGACGGTACGCATAAAGTGACAGGCTCAGTCTAACACCTCAGTCCTAACATCTAATATCTTCTGGGGCATATGGATGGATTCTTGACTCGATGGGCTTTGTAGGTCGAAGCATGAATCGGGAGTTCAAACGAAGGAGATATGACCTTAGAAGTTGGAGAAGTCATCTTGTGATCGGTCTTAATGATGACTGGGTAGCGGTACTGCGAAGTGAGCTCGGCTCTGGGGCCAATTTGAGCTCTTGAGCGAGCTAAGCTAAACAACGAGTTGAGCTGCGCATGAGTTGAGCTCTGCGGGGCCAGTGGCAGCCTCTGTTGGCGACCTCACATGGGTGACCTTCAGGTTGACTGTTCGAATGCAAAGACCATAACTTGGTCTACAGAGGTCAGGTGAGAGATTCAAAATCCTAACATCAAGTTCATTGATGTGGCTGCAATTTCTCAGAAGGACTCGCTTCTGAATTCCCTGTATTTCTGACCCAAAAACCACGTTCTGAATCACATTTACTGCATATGTTAATAGAAATTTTATGGGTTGACTTATCGCCCCAGACCCTTCTCGAAACACGTATCTAGGAGTCTTAAAGCTCTTCTCAACTCAACCTTTAAGAAATGAGTTTAGGGTTATCTAAGCCAATACCTTGAGATAGAGGGTTCTAAACCATGTATCCATGCAGAATTCCATACGATACTCAATTCCATGCAATGATCTTCTTCTTCTTCTTCTTCTTCCTTTCTCTTCTCTTGTTCGTATTTGCTCTCCTTTTCTCGAGGCAAAATGGGATATTTATTTTAGTGCTATCAACTATTTAAGCTTTTAATCAAAGGAGGAAACTTATACTCTTTCCTTCTAATAGCATGCTCTTTGATTTGCATTATTATTTCATTCTAATATCTTTCTTTTATTATATTGATGTGAAACTCTTCTTGTTGCAAATCAATTTATGTTATATTTACAATAGCCTCTAATCTTCTTTATTGTTATGGTAACTAATATATTCTCTTTTGTTTTATCTTTATTTTATTAAGGAAAAATAGCACTACTTTTAATTATACGAAAACATGTTATAAAATTGTATGGTATAATTTGAGTCATTACAAATTCCCTTCTCATCATTTCTCCATTTTTTAGTATTCTTTTGTGTAAAGCCTTCTTTCTTCTGACAATGTTCTATCAAAACAAAAATTATCCTCATAGATTACCTTGTTAAAATCTTTTCAAACTATTAACAAGTTGAACCCGATGTAAATCTATTCAATTCTTCCTTCTTTTCCAAGTAAAACCTCAAGAAAACATAATAATGTCAACTTCAAATTTCTTATCAGATTGCTTCTCTACTCCTTACCTTTTGTCCTCTTAATGCTCATCTTTGTCACTTTACATTTATAATGATGAAAGAAATATCATCTAATTGATCATTCACGAATCTTAATACTCTCAAATAGTAATACATATCTCTTCTCCAAATAGTCGTGATATAAATTTTGAGATTTGGCTAAAATCTGCCTGTAATCAATGTAAACTCTAACCCACCAAACCTTAAATCTTTGGAGTTAGCAAGTATCCACATTTCATCTTCTTTTTGTGTGACATTAAGCGTAACATGTTGTGAATAAAATTTATTAAAAAGTTTCAATTCACTCATGCAAAAATGTCTGAAGAAACAGAATGTTTTTTAAACATCTCTAGTTAAGTTTCATTCAAGTATTCTTTTATCTTTGCAATAGCACTTACATGTGATAAACATGTCACTTTAGAAGGGAAGTGATATTCATTAGGTATACCTTTAATCCAAATTGATGAAGTGCTAGTGACCTTCTCAACACTTTCTTCTATATTTTCCATTCTTCTTTAGGAGGCAATTTAATGCGATGTTTTTTCAATTATTAAAATTAAATCTCAGCTGAAAGTATAATATAAAAGTTACTTTAGAATCAAATGAGAAAAGCATCTATTTCATAAAAAAATTAATGTGATGTTTTCAATTATTGGAATTAATCTTTAACCTAGAAAATACTAATATAAAATATTTACTTGAGAGTCAAAGAAAAGCATCTATTCCATAAAAAAAAAATGGTATGTTTCAAATCGACTTGCTCACCAAAGATTTATAATTTAGAACAGACACTTATATTCATATAAAGAATAAAGCAATGTGTCAATGATTTTGTTACTCTAAAATATTTATTTGATGTCAAACAAATAACTTTGTATGCAAATTAGAAAAGTAAACTCTAAACAATAAATCCAACAACTCTTTCAAAATTTCCTTTTCTTTTCAGTATAAATTAGACCATCTACTACACATACACTTTGCTTACATATCATTTTTTAGGGTCCTTAAATATATTTGATATCTACTCATTGCCCATTAGGAAAAAAATAAATCTGCAAAAGAAAAAAAAAAGGATATTTGAATTTAGGAGACGGTGCGTGTTTACGGTGAGAAGCATATTTTATGAGTTTAAGACCATTTCACAAGTAGTCTTGTTTTGGCATCAACCCCCTTGGATTAATGCCATAATCCTCATGGAATAACTTTTACAAACACAAATGTAATGGAAACCCATAATCACTAGTTTGTATAATAACAATAGATCTTGTTATATCATTTTTAAGCATTTCATACCATTTTTACATGGAAAAATATTTTCCAGCAAGCTGATATCAGTTTCAAAATGCTAACAAAAATATGAATAGAGACCAAAGTTAAAATCAAAAGATTTTGCTGAAAATTATATTCAATCAAATTATACCGAAATTCTAAGAAACAGGAATGATAGATAATCGTTCTCATATTATAGTACCAAATGGGAATGGTGATGAGTATTGATATCAGCTCAACAGTAGACATCAGAGTGCATTAAGCAATTTTAAAAATACAAGAAAATGGTGATTTGAAAAACACAAAATCCAAAGAAAATCACCAAACGACAAGGAAAGGGTGAACGATGAACAAAACTCGATCGAGCATAGTAAAGGCGCGCTTTGCGAAGCTGCCAGTCGTCCTACTATTGGGAACCAAACTGGGTCGAAGAACTCTCAGTAACAATCCAAGATCAGGACTACCAGGGTTGAAGGATTGCAAGTAATAGAGAGAAAGAAGAAAATAGTGAGAGAAGAAGGGCAGAGGAAAACATAGGACATAAATTATTAAAAAATAAGGATAAAAATGTCCAAATGAGTAATATCTCGAGTTTAAAGATGAGGTTAATTTTGAAAATTCCCCAAATATTTGTCACTTTAATAAATCTCTAAATAAAAAATGAAACATTTGTACATTTGAGCACTATGATTGAAACATTTTCAGCCAAGACTAAAATATGTAATTTAAGTACTGAAGGATAATAAAAATGTTTGTTTTTTCAAAAGCATTAGCCTCTAGTAGGCTTGTTGTTGAAATCATGGAATTTCTTTGAATAAACTTGAAATGGATGTTTAGTAAACCAATATATTTAAAAATATATATTCTAAAATTAGTTTGAAATCAAATAAAGGAATGAAAGTGATAACACAATGTCGTGTTATGAATGACGGTGGAATTATGAGTGTGATATCGATATGTGATGACGGTGGGCTTAAGAGTATCGAATGTTGTTATCGTGGATAACGATTCTTAGTTCATCGAATCCAAACCAGCGGTCGCGATTAGGGTTTTATTCTTTTCACGCTTTTTCTCACTCTCGCTCATAGTTTATTTGAAGGCATGGCGTCACGTCTTTTTCCGATTTGGATTAACCGTGGCATCTTCAGTTTCTTGTTATATGACTACCAGCGGGTTTTCTCGTCTTTACGTCTTGGTTTCTTTTAATTTATTAAAGTATTTCTTTAGTTCTGCTTCGTTCACTGGCCAACTGTTCAGTTTGTTTCAGAAAATAATTGAAAATAAAAAGCGATTTGTATAAGCGTGTAAATTGAATAAAGCAGTTTTTCGCAACTATAACCAGTTTTCAAGACAAAACCATTTTAAGACCAAAGCAGTTTTCAAGTAAAACCATTTTTTAAACCAGTTTTTCAGAATAAAAACCAGTTGTTGTTTTTGCTATCAGGGTTGGTGTAATTAGGGTTTTTGTTGTTGGTGGTGTATTTTGGTTGTTATTTATGTGGATTAGAGAGGTTTTTAAATGTTGAAATGGATTGTTTGTTGTGGTTTGAGTGTTTGTTTTTAGATTTTTATGATGGAATTTGGAGTTTCATCTTGTGATTTCTAATTGATATTATAATTTATGGTTGTGGTCCAATGTGTACAGTAGGGATAGGAACAAGTCTTTATTGGAATTTTTTTTAAACTTGGATGTGGTGTATTTCCAGTGTACTTTAGGGAGGCTTTGGTTGTATTCTTTTTGTGTTTAATATATTCTACCTGTTTATTCATAAAATAAAAAATAAAAAAGATACCACATTTGAAAATTTGAGTTAAAAAACACAGTTTATATGACCAGTCCTGGTTGCTTAAGAATCCGACTCATGCTTTTACATTGAATTGATTCTTAAAGACACCATCTTTTTACTTTCTTTGCTTGGTGGAAATTATTAAATTAATGGGTTGGTCATGAATTTCATTCAGAAACATTGCATCTTTTGTAGCAGTCCTTGATCAGTTTTAATCTACATAAAAATCTAAGACCTGCGTATCTAACCAATTCGTAAATTCTGCAAGCAAGTTCCCAGATTAATGATGGACTTTTAACCAGTGGTAAGACAATATGTGTGTATCATGCTTGTCTTATTTTATTCTAAAGCCAAATTTAGAGGAGTTAAGGCAGTGTGGTTTGATTACAAATTTTATGTTCAAAAATTATGTTATTATTAGCCAGCTTCTAACTCACACTGAAGCTATTCATTTAGCTCTTTTGATGTTCTTGGATTAAGCCTGATGCTTCCATTATTAACTTGGTGTTGAATATTTTTTTATTTTCCTTCTGAGTTTGTATTTGGTATCCTTCCATTAAGTAAAGATCTTAACCTCTGAGTTCTAACAGAACCGCCGAAACAAAATTATAAAACTCAGAGTTACATACAGTAATAAATAACAGTCATGATGAGATTCCCATTCTTTAAAGGTGGAAAATTTATTAAGGAGAGTTTATCTCATTCAATTGAACATTTTATCACTTTGGATCCAGCACTTGCTAACTAACTGGTGTGCAAATTCAAGATATTGAGGCCACCTATGAAAGCTTTCATGAGCCTTGTCTGATAACATACTTGTTAGTCATAACATCTTCATAGGTTGTTAATTCTTGTGGCGCTTGTCTTATATGGTTCAAAGTTATTATCATAGTTTTGGAAATCAATCTTGAGAAAGTGAATTGATCCTCATAAATAAGGTTACTCATGTTAAGGATTTGATTGCAAAGTTAAGTTGTCATGTGGGTGATCTTTTATAGATTCTCAATGTGTAAAGGACAGAAAATTTCACAGCACCTTATCCAATTTTCTTATTTACCTTGTTTTGTTTATTATCCCTTAAATAAAAAAATCGAAAATAGAGCCCAAAACATATTCGAATGGATTTTATACAAAGAGGGGTTATATTGGAGAAAAGTTACATTTAGTATGATGGGTGTGTTGTACATTTGTTATTGGATGTAGTGTGATAAACGGTCGAGTCTTATCTGGGATCTTATCTGAGAAAATAAGAACAAAAAAAGCGGAGGAACAAATACAGCCATACAAAAACTTAGAGCCTGGAGTCTTAGAATACAATTAGTAAGTTTACAATAGATTATTCCCCCCTCATAAATAAGGGCTTGAGTAGAGATAGGTAATGAAGGAATTTTTCAACCTATCTAGAAAAAAATTGTCATTATCAAAAATTGTCTAGATTATAAGATTGAAGAGTTGTACCCTTAATGATCATTTTGCACTATATGCAACTTTCTTCTTTTCCTGACAAGAGGCATTGAACTCTGAAATTTTCAGGCTTCTTCTTAAAGTTCTTTTGAATGACTCTATGTTTCCTTTCCATGGACCAATTATATTAGGAAGTCCAAAGTCTTCACTAATTCAGGGTTTTCACATAAATTATGGACAATATAGAGGTTAATGTAAATGACTTGGAAAATGTTAGAGGATATCCCAAAACTTATATGTTCTAAACATGTTTTTGTAAATAACGCGAAAAAGTGCCTGCTTATTTTTCCCTCAATTTAAATGTTCTGTTGATTCATGGAAAAAATAAGCTGAATAGGACAATATCTCTTCAAAAGCCATAATGGGCCAATGAGGAGATCAATTAAGATTGATGGTCATTAATAAGTCGAGAAAAATAAATGTAATCTGCACGTGTTGTTAGAGCATTCGTCTGGATGGTTAAGCTTAGAAGTTTTCATGTTAAAGTCCTAGCATAGGTGAAGGCTTGATTAAAGAAATTGTTATTGTTCTTCATAGAGCGTAAGTGGAGGAGCTTTGATTGTTCTCTTAGGTGGCCAGAGGAGGAAAACCTAAGAATTTGAGCTTAGATTCATAAGATTTAACTAGCTTGAATTCATATCTGGATTAAAAAAATTTCTAACATTCATATAAAATAGTCCTAGTAAAGTGAATTATTGATGCAACTTCCATCTAATCTAGGAATATTGCAGCATAAAACAAGAAAGAAGGTGATAAAGTAGTAACTATATTCAAGAATATTTTGAAATCTAGATAACAATCAAGGTAATGCGACTCTTACTCTAACATCCATCTAATCTCTAGTATATTTGCTTTCTTTTGTTTTCTTTTTTAAAGGGAGAGGTTAATACAATAAGTTAGAGTTAATTGTATTTACTCTAAATTTTGAAATTGAGGACAATTTGGAAGCGGCATATTTTATTTTAGAAGGTGATTGTTTTCTTTAAGATAAAGTTGATGTGATAAAGTTAGTGATATATACGTTGTGAAATGATTCATTGGCTAAACAAGGTGATTGAATATAGCATCCATGAATGTAGTTTAAATGGTAAGGATAATGACCTCTCATATTATTTAATTCATTTTGGACCATTTTGTATAGGTCAATTATGTTTGTTTCAACTATTCCCGTGATATGTTATTACAATGGAAAAATATTGAGTGAAGCTTGATTGTCAAATATGGGGGAGAAAGTTGTGTGTGTCTTTGGATGTATCGGTTGGATACATTTGACCAATTGAGGCGTATGATATATTGAGGACAACCATTGACAAACAAATGTTCAAATTAGTCCTCGATTGTAAAGTAATACTCTAAAAAGAAATTGAAATGAGTTCCAGAGCTTTTTGTATAGGATAATGATGAGTGTGTACCAAATGTTGACCATGGTTAACACAACTAGCATTGAGGAAATTGAATTGTATATATATTGAAGTTGTTTGAGTAAAGCCACAAGTGAATCAATTTGTGGGTGGCCATATAGATTTATTAGTTCGCGACAATTATAATGTGCAGTGACTGGTTGTGGGCTAGTAGCGGTCTAATGGGATCTTTTGGGTATATGGAGATGATGAAGGATGCGCTTATGAGGAAGCTAATAAATCGATGAAGATGTTGATGATAGATAATGGAGACACAGTTTTCAGGCGATGGACATGTATCTGTTCCCGAATTTTCAACCAAGTTTTGGAGAATGAAGCCCGAGGATATATGTCTGCGCGTGCGACATCTTGTGATGTCGAATAACTTGAGAGAATGTTGGAACCCGGATGTTGAATTAAACCACTTGTTCCATTCTCATGCCACTAACACCTCGATTTGAACATGTGTTGAAAACTTAGGTAATGTTATTTCAAGTGATTGGAGCTCCATGGGTGCAACATCTCATAGGTTATTCGAGTAGAGAATTTTGTAGTTGGCCACTAGTTTTTAATTACACATCGATTTGCAAGAAATTTTTTGAATTTACCGATTAAAGCACACGAGGATTTGTCGTTGTTGCATCCTCAAAAATTGATTTTAAGATGTGAAAGCGGAAGAATGCAAATCACATGGAAGCTTCATGCAATGGTTATGAAAGATACTTGCTTATTTGTTATCAACCAAATACAAAGGAATTAAATATACTTGTATTAAATCCTTGTGAAGCAAGAGACAAAAGCCATTAATTGGACTCAAACTGTTAACTTGCTTTCTTTTATAAAGCGATAATTAAAGACACGATTCCATTATTCTATTCTTTATTAATGAGTGTGATGAAAGAAGTAAAGTGCTCAAATCCCTCAATATAGAAAGGCGTTGGATGGAAAGCATAAAGCACTTAAGCGATTATTTGGTGTTTCGATTCGCGCCGAGTGTCACGTTTGTTAGCAGCGTTGGCCAGCCAATCCACAGATGTGTTGTAATTTGGAAAACATGTGACGCATTAATATGTCAAACATTGAGATATTCCGACGCGTGTTAAGTCATTCAAGCCATCTATTGAAGGTTCGGTATTTATGCGTCCCATAATAGTGTGTTGATATACACATTTGCCGGGAAGTATAAAACCGCGTTATTGGTGCTATGGGTTGTGGCCGAAATAATCAGTTGTTTTCATTGGCATTTGCTAATACAAAAGCGAGAATGATAATTGAGGATGATTTCAGCGGCATGTATTAGAAAACGAGTAGCTGCAAACGGAGATTTGTGTTACTCAATCGCCTGAAACATCACAAGTTATTATGCCGTGATAATGATCCTATCTTGGTTGTTTGCACCATCTGCTATCTACGGAGATTTGCATCGTCATTTGCAATCAATTTTATGACTGGATTCAAAGATAAACTCTTGAAGAATTTATTTTGTGACGACTTTAGCGACGACATAACACAAATTCAAGCCAAAGCCTTTATTTCTGATTAGGAGAGTGATTGCATTTTAACCCGATGGATGAAGCGATCCCTTATCGATTATGGGCACTTTCACATGATGGAGGTGAAGTTATGGGATAATGACAGCTGACATGTAGGTATTTAACGGTGTTCTTAAAGAGCACAGCAGCTTGCCATTCCCAGCGTTAAATACAGTTGGCCTTCTTAGCCTCAATAGTTACTTTGTTTGCAAAAAAAAAAAGGGAGAGACGAGGTGCTAATAGTTGACATACGATGAAGCGATTCACTCCATTATTTGATGCCAGTTAGTCGAGTGTTGATGGTGGTTTGATGGAAATTGTTCTTCACGATCGCATCACGAGGTGATTCCATGTCGAGTGAAGTGCAAATTGAGCCTTTCGCCTTAACTTACATGACAAAATGCACATGTGGAAAGACAACGATCTATGAATTTCCATGCTAGCCATATCTATAGCGGCATGTTCGCATGATGTTTGATTTCGGTTATTTGTGCGAAGAACCACTACACTGCGCGGTTATCTTATGATACATGGGCAAGCTTGTTTCATCGATATTGATGAAGATGGTGTGCTATGATGGTCCTACGATTGTACCTCATGAGTCAATGAAATGCATAGGCAATGGACATCCTAAATCAACCCAATTGCATAATGAAATGAATGATAGGGTGGGAAAAACTACTATCACATGGGGTTGTGCGAACAAGCCCAGGGTCCGCAATCTGTGAGTCTTATGGGGAATAAGAAATCAGTTGATGATAGATGTGAAGTAACTCCCTTTTTTTTTGTGTGGGATTGTTGTGGTTGGCACAGCCCAGCCAACGCGCCATACCACGAGATATTATATTTTAATTAGTTCTCAGTAGCGTAGTACCTTATTTAAGTAAATGAGACATCGATCATGTAAGTGTATTTTTAATTCATTTAGATTGTAATTAATTGCCATTAATTATGCTAAATCTTTATTTCTCGATATGTTTTATTATCATTTATCATTAGTTGTCTCGGTTATAGATATAGTGTTTGAGGCTTCATGATGTCACAGATTCTTTGGATCCATATATTGTAGTATTAAAGAAAGGCCAAGTGCGCCAATGATCTTAAAGTATGTATTTTATTACTTATCAATTAATATTTCAGGTTGTAATATAGTAATTTATATATAATCAATTATAAATTTTGTTTCTTCTTCCTTTGTATGGTTCCGGAGTACTCGCCTCGACCCGGTGATTAAAGGCTATTCATGCGTATGTGGAGGATGGATATACTCATTCGTCCATGGCGTCGCGGTTACCATGGTATATCAGCCCAGGTCATGTCATAATCGGTGTTGGCACCATCCGCTTGTCTCGTCGAGAGATGGCGGCCCAAGACACACACGTTTCATGTGCTCGTCGAAAAGATGATGATCATGTTCACGGGATATTCTTCGTCATTGTGGCACTCTGTATCGACGGACGAAGTCATTAGGACATGTGTTACCGATCAATACCATTCCGGTCGTGCGAGGAGAAATTTTCGTTACACCCACCAGATGCTCTCGGGAGGATGTATCTCCATAGGTGGTTCAATGGCGGAGCTTGATTATCCACTGACGTGCGAGATGAGGTGCGGCTTTGAAGCGAAGTCGTTATAGTTTCATCTTAGCAACGATGAGCTCCTTCTTGTTTCAGAACGGAAGGTACATATTCATCACCATCTTTCTTCACCTGATTTGACATCTGCGACTTATAGTTGGGGTGGTGATCTTCTTATCTACATCATGAGTTGTAGTCATTTCGGATCGTGAGCGCGGTGTGCCCAGTTGTATTCTGGCGTGATACAAGTATGTAATGTTTTTTATTACATACATTCATATACCGCAACCGCTCGTTAGGTTCGCTACTTTACATTTATTTTATATTATTTATGGTCTTGGGAGACTTCACGTCGACGACGGAGTTTTGGTGATCGACCAACATATCTAGCACCAGCAATTACAAACCATGCCTTATATGATGGCGATCTTGATGTTGTCGATGGAACTGTTTGAGCTCTCGATGATGGATTACGATTGGGCACAACGGTTGAGCACGACGAAAACTGACCAACTCTTCCATTAGGTGTGGCGGTACCTTTGACACGGGTGCATAACCCGTCAGGTGCTCCACTATATCGAGGAAGCATTTGGATGCACAGAACTTCTTGATCGGGTAATGATATATGTAGAGTATATGGATTATAGTAATTTCATTCATATTCATAAAGTTTTTCGTCGAGTGTAAATGTGTAGGTCTTATGGCAGCGTGCGTCGGAGAAGTTGGTTCCGGATATCTGCCAAACGTCGAGAGATGCGGTGAGCGATGTCCGCAGCTTATATGTTGAGGCGTTAGTGGCATGATCAGAAAGCGATCTTGCGCGAGTTGGGCTACACCGGGAGATACACTCCATCTTGCTCTTATGAGCAATATCTATAGAGTGGTTATGCGTGGGCGACATCGGAGAGATTGGGCGGGGAAGTATCATGCTCCATCACGTTTGCCTTATGGGATGCGCGGCTGGCGGGATCATCTCTACTTACATGGTGGGTATGATGGACTTATGATCCATATATCTGATGTGATATCATTGAAGTATTATGATGTTTTATGACAGGCTCAATGGGATGTATGAGGGTTCGTCTTGTGGTAGTCTTACTCGAGTTTTGGTAAGTTAGGGAGTCTGTGTTTCTAAGTGTTTTGAAATTTCAATCGTAGATTATGTATTTATAATTCTTTTCTTGATTTCGTTTAGATCTCGACATGGTAAAGCATGGCGGATTGCTGTATTTATGCTACCACCAGATTTGTGCTCTGACTACGTCGTATTCTTTAGATCGATTATTGCCTGTGGGAGAAAACGTCGCATTTACCATTTCGATCAAAGCATCTATCACCTGGACATCCATTAGACCTCGATTATGTCATCCTCGATACGTGTCGCGACTCATTCAGTGGAGGAGAGGGAGAGGAGGGAGGGAGATTTGATGGCGGTCGTGGTGAGATGATCGTGGTCGTGGTCGGGGATGGTGAGGGGCGATCGTGGTACCTGGTGGCATTTCCGCCCGAAACCCCCATACTTACATCACTTGAGATTATTATACCCCACGGACTTACACATCGCCTTCCATACCCCCGAAACACTTGCAGCGTCTCTTTACCATATGGAATGTATGTGACCTTAATAGCGATGAATATCACCTTATCCCATCCCACCCTTTACAATCCACACATTGCCTCCCAGGGTGACACCATCGTTGACCTTGTTTGAGTTGGTGCTTCCAGCTAAGGCCCTGCTATATGTCGTGAGTGCTTCATCCATTAAGCTCCCTCGGCTCCATCGAATTTCAGTTTAGGGTGCGGGATCTATGAATCAGTAGTTATTATTATTCTAGGCGTTGTCATAAGAAAAATATAAAGACGTCATCTTGTAGGACTCATTGATATATGTTGATATTTTTATATATTGATATTTGTATACAATTTTTTTATATATTTATATGATTTGATTTATGCATGGAGGTCATATTGAGCAATGCAAATTCCATTTAATATTCCATGGAATTTCGGGCTACCTTGGATATGTTGTTGTTTGTGATTAAAATATATTTCAATTAGATTTTAAGTGAACCGGATACCTACTACGGGCCGAGCAAGCTGGGAAGAAATGTAAGGTCCGATTCTGTTGTCATGGACAAACGGCGTTACGATGTCTAACTGCGTGCCGTTTGGCGTGACGGTGAACGGCGATTCCCCGTCCGATTGTCATTGTCGCCAGGCGGCGTTGGCCACGTATTCCGATTCTTGGATTGTGTGGCCCGGCGTGCTATTCTGTCATATTTTGGTTTGAGCTAATTTTGGAATTTTTTTTAGATATATTATTTACGATTAAAAAACTGGCGAAATAGGTGTAATATACATATTCAAAACCCTTGTTCATGTTGGAATTCACTCATCTATGTTATGTTTGACCCACATGTGCGTGCCACCAAGTCTATAATGTGACTCTTTCTGCACATGTAAGTCCAAAATGTTTGGACTTATCCTTCTTTACTTCTTCATTCACATCTAATTTCATATTAAATTGAAGATATATTTATATTTTTATTAATTTCAAGAAATTCATGATGAATAATATGATTCTTTTTTCTTTAAGTTATAGTTTTATATTTGTTCAGTAGGAGTACTACAATAAAAATGGAATCAATCAAACCCAATCAGTTAGAAACTTGAATTATATTTTGCCTTGGATTAAGGTTAAATAAAATGTCAATTTAACAATTAAATCAGGACAACTTAAATTAAGAAGGGAATTTAATATATATAATTTTTATTAACATTTTTCTTATGACAGGGGAGGAAGGTGTATCATTTATATAAATATGAAATCTTCATTATATTTTTAAAAGTAGCAGCTTTTTAAACTCAAATAAAATTAAGTTAAATTAAAGTTATTATAATTATTGGATTTAGGATATTTAATTACAGGCAAGATTAAGTAATATAAGTTTTCAAAAGTCTAAACATGACTAAAATGGACTTGGAACTTGGAGTTGACAGATGGGGACTCGAGGAACTTATATTCCCATTGAGTCACAAAGGCAAATTGATTGATCAGCCTGAAATTCCCTTGACATGAGTCATGCCAACAATGGTGTATTGACATGGCCCATGTCCTATACTACCGTATATTAATATCCAAGATAGATAGGCAACACGTGTAAGAGAAGTAGTATAAAGTAGATTCGAGGTAAGTCAACTTTTTGTATCTCCTCGTTAAGTTAAAAAAGAACCAGTGGGAACTAGCATTAATCTTAATTGTTGAAAATGAGAAACACATGGCAGCATTATTATAGACTTGTAAAAAGGAAGATTAACATGTTTTTCATGGATGGCTGAATCAGGTGGTTCAACAGGCGTAAGGGAATGTGGCGATTCCATTTGACAAATGAAAGTGAAAATGACGAATCTCCCAGGCTATGGTCCATCCCGCTAATAATAAAGTGGGTCACATCTTCGGGCTGAATTGCTCTATATGGCGTAATATTTTTCCACCTCCATCTATTTATTGTGATGATAAAGATTGAGTTTAGATGAAATAATTTTTTTTTAAATGATTGATCAGTTTAAATCGAAGCCCAATTATCAAAAATAGTCATCATTAGGTTGTCGTAGACTGGCGGCGATTAAAAATAGAGTCTCGAATGTCGTTTGTGATTAGAGCAAGGCGCAAAGTGACATGTTGGATGGCACAGACGGTGAGACTTTTATCAAATACCGTTGTCATGCTTGGTACATGAGGTGAAACTAAATATTGAAACTTTATTATATTAAAGTACATGGCAGGCGCGAAGCATGACGGCGTTTGATGATTGTGGTAAATTTATCGTTGTGGTGGCAGTGTTATCACATTATTTTAAATCTTTAATTCGGTTTATTGTTGAAGACCGTTTTCGATAAAAATTATTACATGCAAACTTCGAAAGGGTTCTTGTTGTTTCCCATTGTTTTTTTTTTTTTTTAAAGTTCAAATAGAATTATTATGAATTTTTTTTTTTTTTTGAAGGAGAATTATTATGAACTTAAAGTGATTATGTTCTTTATATAATTTTAGTTTTTTGTGTCAATTATCTTAAGCTCATGGCTGTGGTAAGATCGCAATCTCTAAGATAAGTGAAAATGAATATAGATTTAGGATTCAATAAAAACAGTTAAGCGTATTGTATGGCCCAAAGTGTTAGTTGTTAAATATATATATATATATATATATATTTCATTTTTTTAAATACGTTATAAAAAATTATTGGAAATATTTGATTTTTTTGTAAAAAACAACTTGGTGATGCAATGATCTGATTTATAATTTTTATGTCTGTTATTTTGAAGCCTTAGTAATAGTTTAATTAGATATGGCAAACTTTGAGTGAATTCAGAAGTTGATAAATCTATGAAGTATATTACCATTTTGAAATAATTCAAGAACTAAGGAATACCTTGGCTCCGTGGGAATCCAAAAGTACTAAAAAAGAAAATAGAGAAAAAAAAATGGAAGGGAAAAATTTTGAAGAAAAATAAAAAATAGGTTTAAATATAATAAGTTAATTTTATGTTTATTCAAATTCATTTTATTTGATCTTCTCTATTATACAAGCAATGAGAAATTTGAAAACATGAAATTTTTTGAAGACTTTTGATTATATTTGACTTTTTTTTATTGTTCATCATGAAAAGAAAATCATTGTCTTTAGTATTTTTTTTTCTTGCTCTACGAAGGTTAAAATATCTTCTTGCATATATGAAGATATGAACTAAAATCTTTTAAGCTGAATTAATTTTTCTTCCTTAATGAGTAACACTTGAAAAACCTGTTAATTGTGTATTTCATGATATTTTCATTTGAATTTTTTGGGAAAAATGTATGTTTAATGATGAACATTCTATTATTTGAGCTAAATATAATAGATGACTAATGAAGCATATCATGTACTAGCTAAGATATGATATTTCTGAAAGCAAATACATGCAAATTAACTAATTTAATCAATGTTTATGCTATTATCTCTTTTAGAATTAATATTGGAAGTTGTGAGTAATTGCACAAAAATAATATGACTTTCAAGTTTTGACATTAAGGTAAAGAGAGCAAGCAAGATAAAGTGGAGAGACCAACTAAATGCTGATATCTAAGGATTTCATCAAACTGGTATTCAGTCTAAGATTTTCACAAATTAATTCATTATTATTAAAAAAAGATAGTCAAAATTTAATCCTTGATTTTAAATTGTTAAATAGTTATAAATTTTTTAAGGAATTAAATAATGCATTGCCAAGATCAAGTTATTTATGTTTCATGCATGTTTTCAAGAATAAAATGTTTGTATTAAATTAAGATGACCTTTGACATTTTATCCAAACCTATACAAAACCCATTTGCTTTCAAATAAACTTGAGACAGATATAAGGTAGGAATGGCAATGGAGGATTCGGGAAGGACAGACCCCATTCCAACCTCTTACCCTTTTATTTAAATTATTTTTCATCTTTAATATATTTAAAAATAAAATAAATTTAAAATATTTTTATAACCGGAAAAGACAGACATGACTAAATAATACCACTTGATGCTAGAAACACATCTCCAACCACTATAGCGACTCAAGACAGGAGGTTATAATTATAATGATATATAAAAAAAAATATACATGTTGAAGAAAGATGCAAGAAGCTTTCAAAAGCTTCATGAACAAGAATCACATGAATAGTTCCTCCCCAACCAAGAAAGGGGGCCCTCTGTGCAAAAAAAAAAAAAAAAAACCCTCTATATTCTCTCTCTCTTTCTATATATATAAATATATATACAACAAATCATGGAATACAAAAATTTAGTTATTCATGAAGAATTTGAGCTTTTTTATCATTCGTCAAGGTTTTTCAAGTTTATAAACTCAAATACAAATTGAATTACCATTGATTTTAAGAGCTCACTTGGAGTAAATATCATGATGCTTCTACCTTGTCTTAAAAATGTTTTCCAAGTTTGTGGATATTTCAAAAGTATTAAAAGACAAATATATATATATATATATATATATATATATATATTTATCATAATTAGCTACCTATTGAATGGTAGCTAGCTCTTATACTGAAATAAGAAATTATGCCAAACAACCAACTTATAAAACAAATTTCTTCCTCCTCCTGAAGCTTAGGTCAAATGGTAAGGGGATGGGTGTATGGAAGGTTTCAGGCTCAAGTCATATTGGGAACAAATCATAAATTTTTGCATTGGCAATCATAAATAAATAGAAATTGATGAACTAATCATATGAAAGAGTAAAGAGACCAAGTTGAACCATATTTAATCAATATATTCTATTGTGACAAGACAAAAAGTCGTCTACTAGAAGGGTAGGAATCACTTGAAAGATGCGGGATAGTCCCCACAAGTAGGTATGCCAAGTCATATCACCCACCTGCACCCAATGCAATGTGACAAAAGTTGCTCATATAACTCACCCCTAGGTTGACGACACGTGACAAGCCTCCTTCTCTATATAAGGAGAGTTCTCCTTGAATGGGGGGACTCACACAATTAGGAAAGGTCGAGACCCTGTAGACTGCTAAACAAGAGAGCCTTGGACCTTTTATCTATTAGAGACGGAATCTTATAACGATGTGTATTGAGAAATTGAATAAATGAAAAATAAGCGAAGGCAAGCAGAGCTTAACCCGCCGATGCCATCAATTGTAAGAATGCTATAATTGTGATTTGGCTTCCTTGCTTAATTTATGATTCACTTGCATATGACAATTAATTATACTTTTGTATCTAGTCATCTTTTCTACTTATAAATAATTCTTGATCTAGTTTTATATTTCCACTAAAGTTTATTCGTTTTTTGTTGTGCAAAGTGTCAAGATATTTGTATGAGCACTTAGTATATAAAGATCTATTTTATATATAAAACTTTTTACATGTAACTATACTGCATTAATTCATTTATTAATTTGCAATTTTCAATTTACAATCTTGCTAACTTCACAATTCATTGGTATTTTTACAATTCTCTTTCCAACCTTACAGTTGCTTGCAATTTTATAAATGTTTGTCACTTATTCATTATATATTTATAATATTTTAATTAACTTCCATGGCGAATGCTTAGAATTAGTGAACCTATCTATATGGTTTTTTTTTTATTTAAAATTAATTATCTCTTTTCAATAAAGATATGATAACAAGATTTTTATATAAAATATTTTATTAATTTAGGACATGCTATAGTAAATAGCTTAATTAAAGAAGAAGAAACTTATTTTATAAGAATACATTAGATGAGAGTTTGTATCGTAGTACTCAATTCAATAAAATTATTGTGTTTGGATGTGAGACGATGGTGGTGTGTAAAATTAATTGGGAAAGCGCATAAGCTGGAAGTTGTGCGCAAATGCCTTGTGTCGAGTTGATGTAGTGTAGTGAGTTGGTCAAGTATCGTTCGCTCCCAGAAAGAAGAAGCGTGTGATATTGATTTAATGACTTGACAATATTTAGATCTAATCCTAAAGCAGTGCGACCTTCAAAATTACTTGAATTAATAAAACTTACGCGCATGTATTGAATTATATTGATGATGAGAAACCTAGGGTTTTACCGTCGCCTACCACACTTGATGGATGTTAATCCAATTAAGGACTTATTGAAGTATACATATGAGTTATGTTAATGGGTTGATGCTATACAAGATATTACCGAGATATATTTATACATCTTCAGGTGGGATGTATTCTGTCTGCTTCTGCTCCAATCCTCGACTCAGCTTACAAATATGCAAACCTAGTGCCACTTGCGTGCGGAATATCTACGTTAACTTACATTCTGCAAGTGTAGGCTTTAGCATGTTCTTTAGAAGTTTATCTTATAGATCTTGGCGCTCCCGGCTTTAGCATGTCAGGTTGGCAGACAGTAACATGTAATTAAGCCAGAATTTAAGCGAGCATATGAACTCATATTAATAATCAAATAAGCCAAGGCGAAAATCAATCCAATCAAGCGTGGTTAAGGTTGGCAAAACCTAGAAGAAAAAGGTGGTTTCATCATATTATTCACTCTGATTGAAGAATTCGAATCATGAAGTGGGTTGAAGGAAAGACTACATAAAAATCCGTCTCCACGATCTATCCGAATCAAATTCTTGATCTCTACTCATCTCCTCTTCTTCCCAGGTCAATCTTCCCATTTTGTAAATTCTCCTTACACCTCGAGGCGTGGGCCATCAATGTATTGCAAAAAGCTAGGAGTTTTCAGAGTTCTCGTAATGGAAAGGAACATAAATTCCTTCTTTGGCCCGAACGGGAGCCTTTGATTTGAGCTTTACGGTTCATTTGCGACGAGATGTAGCGTGAACGTAACCCTTACGCGATCACGCGCTTTTCCCTCGGTTTCTATACGCTGCATTTTGATGTTTTGGCTACCCGCACACGTTTAACGTATCTTCTATAGAATAATATAATGAGGATTAGCGTACTATTAATGAAAATCACATGAATCATGGATTTTAGGCCCATAAAGAACATGAGAATTTCGCTAAATGCACTCTGGCAATTCATCCGGTGATATTTTAAGCGATTATGCATCATTTGGTGTTGGGACCTGCAACACCTTAGTTGAAAGCCGCCTGTCCCATCAAATAAGTGATTCCAATTGGTAGAACCATAAGAGATAGAGGATGAAATTTATAGAAGGGACTAGAACAAATTGGCTCCCAAGAACCACAATATGGGCTTAAGGTGAGCTGGGTGCTTTCGTGGGTTATGCTCTTGTTTGGGTATTGCTATAGTTTTGGCCATAAGTTGAGTTTCATGTCAAATAGATGATCCAGAATTATGGTGAAATAGACTTCAGGGAATAATTTACTTATGATAAAGTATATGCAAATTATAACCCAGAAATTCTTGAAATTTGTCAAAGTGGAGCTATGTGTAAGAACAATGCGGTCTGCTTTGCCAGAATTGGAGTAATATGGATGTAAAATGCAATAACTTGAGTTTGTTTGTTAAATTGGATTATTCAATTGGAGAAGAAACAGAACTAGCTTCAAATGAGTAGAAGGGACCATTACCAATTTATGAGTTAAGACCCACAAGAAATTGAGAAAGGGTGGTAGGTAACGAGTAAGGTGGGCATCTGCAGACCAGTTTGGCATAAAATGCCGCCAACGTATTTGGAGTGATCAAATGAGATGATTCAATTCTTAATAAAAATAGACTCATGAAACTATTTGTTAGAAAGAGAAATATAAACAAATCATAATAATAATGTTCTGAAATTTTTCAAGTGAATGAGTAT
The DNA here is from genome assembly GCA_016808115.1 of Tetrastigma voinierianum. Lineage (NCBI taxonomy): Eukaryota > Viridiplantae > Streptophyta > Magnoliopsida > Vitales > Vitaceae > Tetrastigma > Tetrastigma voinierianum. The sequence continues at coordinate 115,178 of JAEQBH010001305.1, forward strand.
TTGGTAGACATCAACCCTAACCAAAACTCTAGAATAATCATTAATATGTGATGGTCATTGTATTTGAATAGGGTGACGAGGAGCAGCGCATTGAAGTCGAGATTCCAAATATTGGAATCAAGGACGATTTTAGTTTGTTCTGAAGCCCTCTCTCTATTTCTAAAATATTTGAATAATTACGAAATAATTTGAATTTTGGAAATGATTGACAAGAATTATATTGATTTGTGTTTGAAATGATTTGTTGCAGTGGCGTTTAAAACGATTGATTGTGAAGCAATTTGCATAATAAAATTGCATGAATGTGAAAATGTTCTATTTGCATACAAATGTATATATATATACTATTGTAAATTGTATTAATTTTTAATATTATAAAAGAATATTATGCCGTTAGAATTTGAGTTAGGATAAATTGGTATCACCAATAAGAGGATTGAACAAAACGTACTATTGTGGCATCTCGAATTAACATCTATGAGGACAATATCGTAGTGTGTTTGCTTGAGTACATATTTTTATAAAACTGTGTTTACACTGGCTTGCAGCCCAGCGGGACCGTGCCGGTGATTCGTTATCTTGTGCACCGAAAGTATGGGTTAAACCCGATAGGGTTCATCACAAAATGTGAGAATGGCGGTACATGATTTATGATCTTGATAGTTTGTTGCATGAAAATGCATGGTTGAATGATTAATGAATTGTAATTGATTAAACAAATATATCTTTATGTATGTATTATCTTGCATTGGTCGTAGAAAGTATAAGCATTGTCTTGTGAAATTGCATGATTTGATTTAAATTGAAATAAAGAGGTATAGAACCACTAAGCATGAAAATGCTAGCTTGTTGTTTTTAATCAATGCCAGTACAGGTGATAGTGAGGGGATTGAAGGCGGACCCAGGTCGAGGCTCGAGTCATCCGGAAAGTTCACGGAGTATGCTCAGTCACTTGCAGTCTCATCATTTCGAGCATGACATTGTTTGTAAACAAAGTTCAACTCCAAAATTATTTTTGTACCTATATCTGAATTCGATTTTGGATATTATGTTGTAAACAGCATAAAATGTCATTTTTGGAAAAATGCATATTTTGTAAAGAAATTACATTGAATTTGTAAATGTTTATGGGCTTGTCCCCAGAGTTAAAATCTTCGCAAGAGGTGAGAAGCAACGGGTTATATTAATGATGTTTTTTGCTAAATGGATTTGATTAATGGCCCCGATCGGGCATCCTACGGGTTTCGGTCGGACCGCTAGCAGGTCAGACTGGGAAAAGCAGAATTATTACATATCTAGCACCACCAGTCGCTCATGCCTTACATGATGACGATGCCAATGTTGTTGATGGAGACCTAGCTAAGGCTCTCGATGATGGATTACCAGTTGAGCTTGCGGTTGAGCCTGAGCTTGAGCCAGAGCCAGAGCCAGAGCTAGCTCTTCCATTGGGATGTAGGTGGAGAGTACCTTTGACACGGGTGCTTAACCCATCAGGTGTGCTCTCTTATGTAAGTTAGTACGGATGCCTGAACTCTTGATCAGTAAATGATATGTGTAGTATATGGTTATGAAGTAATTTCATGCATAAGGGTTTTTGACGTTAAGTGTAAATGTGTAGGTCTTATGACAATCATATGTCGGAGAGTTGGTTGATTAGCTTCCAGTGGACTATCTCTTAGTGTCAGGAGATACGGAGAAACGATGTCGCCGCCATGTTTTGAAGGCGTTGGTGCGCTTCGTCCACGAGCACAAGTCTTCAGCGATTTAGGCTCGCGGAGATACCTCCATCTTGCTCTTATGATTAATAACTATATAGAGTTGATGCACGTGGATGACACGGAGAGATTGAAGCGGCGTATCATACTCCATACATTTGCCTTATGGGATCACGAGTGGCGGATCATCACTACCTATGGTGGTGCCATTGATTCTATGATCCATATATGCAGTGAGTATCGTCGTATTGGCGATTTTATGACACCACCATTCCATAAAAAAAAAGGATGATATAAGGTTATCTACGGCCGATCACTACTCGAGGTTTTGGTAAGTTAAGTCGTGTGTTTCTAAAGTGTTTTCAATTTGATCAATAGATTTGTTATAATTCTTTTCTTGGTTCATTTAGATCTCTGTGGTGACGTAGCTGATCACTCATTATTTGTGCTACCACCGGTTTACAGTGTCTGACTTCACGTCAATATTCTTTGAATCGGTGTTAGCTAGATCGGGAGAAAGAGCGCTCGGTCGCCGCCTCCCGATCGGGAGGCATCATCCACATAGATGATAATTTGAAGCCTCTAAATTGTCATCCACTCCCGATACGTATGCAGCTGGGTCGGTGGGGGGAGGGGTGAGTGTCAAGGCGTAGATTGAGATGGTGGGCGAGGTCATAGTCGAGATGGTGAGGGTGGTCGTGGTACACCTGGCCGACATTTCTGCCGAAAACCCGTACCACCCGTCGCGAGATTTTATCTCATGACACATCGTGATGCGGAAACATGGCATCTTTCTGTGTCAGATGTCATGCGACCGTGTGCTCCCAGCCATGATGCGATATCCGCATATCATCCCACCCTTTATCATCACATTACCTCCCATCGGTGGCTTTCGCCGTTGACCTTGTATCGAGTTAGGTGCACTTCGGCTAAGCGACCAGTGCTCCGTCTGCGCCCAGTGCCATCCGTATTTCGCCGGCTCCGCGCCAGCTCCGTTTGGTGCACGGGACCCTATAGATCCTGACGCCATCTTGTAGGACTCATTAATATATGTTGATATTTTTATATGTGATATTTGGCCATCTGATTTTTATATATTTATATGATTTGGTTTTTGCATGGGGTCATAAATCTGAAACAATCTGAAAACTCGTTTAATATTCCATGGAATTTCAGGCTACCTTGGATGTGTTTGTTGTTTGATGATTGAAATATATTTCAGTTGGAATTTCGGGTGAACCATATACCTCTTTCTGAGGCCAGCGGCTGGAAAAATGGATCTAATTGCCCTTTGTCATGAATGTGTTTATTTAATAATTCTGCGTTGTTTATGTGGCTTTTGTAAATTTTAGTCCGATTATATTTGTCGTAGACCAGCGTTTGAGAATTCCGTATTTTAATTCTGGAAATGTCGTGACAGTGGCATTACGCACTACTTTCGTCTTTATTTTGGTTTCCAAACTAATTTTAGAATTTTTTTTTTCAAATATATTATTTTGGTCTAAAACTCCTTGAAATGGGTGTAATAATACATATTCAAAACCTTGTTCATGTTGAATTCACTAATCCCTATGTTGTGGTAGACATAGCAGTAGTACCCGCAAGTCCTCATCAGCCTTGACTCTTTGTTGCACAGCGTAAATTCCAAAATGTTTGGACTACAATCAATATATTTTCTTGCTTCATTCACATCTAATTTCATATTAAATTGAAGATATATTTATATTTTATTAATTTCGAGAAATTCATGATGAATAATATGATTCTTTTTCTTTAAGTTATATTTTTATATTTGTTCAGTAAGTACTACAATCAAGATGATCAGTCATTAATCAGTTAGAAACTTGAATTATATTTGCACTTGGTTAAGGATTTAATCAAATGTAATTTAACTAATTAAATCTGGGACAAACTTACCAAGTTAAGAGAATTTAATATATATAATTTTTATTAACATTTTCTTATGACAGGGGAGGAAGGTCACTCCTTTATATAAATATGTCTTTAAGCCTGTTTTGGCAACAAAGCGCTTTTAAACTCAAATAAAATTAAGTTAAAGTCGTTACTATGATTAGCGGAGCTAGGATATTTGAGTACAGACAAGATTAAGTAATATAAGTTTTTCAAAAGTCACAAACATGACTAAAATGGACTTGGAACTTTGGGATTGACAGATGGGGACTCGAGGAACATATTCATTGAGTCACAAAAAGACAAAGTTGATTGATCAGCCTAAAAATTCCATGACATAGGTCATGCCAACAATGATTAATATTGTGCATGACCATGCTCTACTCTACCGCCATATTCTAATATCGATAAAGTAGGCAACGCGTGTAAAGTAGTATAAAAGTAGATTCGAGGTAGTCAACTTTTTGTATCTCCTTCGTTAGAAGTTAAAAAAGAAAACCTAATTGGGAACTAGCATTAATCTTAGTGATGAAAATGAGAAACACATGGCGGCATTTTGACTTATAGACTTGTCTAAAGGAGAAGATTAACATGTTTTTTTCATGGATGGCCTGAATCAGGTGGTTCTACAAGTAGGGAATGTGGCATTCCACATTTGACAAATGAAAGTGAAAATGACATGGAATCCCTCCCCCAGGCCCCCATGGTCCATCCCCATAATAATAAAGTGGGTCACATCTTGGGCTAGTTGCTCTATATGGCCTTGACTCTTTTTTCCACCTCCATCTTTAAGTGTATAGTAGTGACAAAGGGACAGGTTTTGAACGTACAACGAAATTTTAAATTGATTAATTAGTTTGGAAAGCGGCCCAGTGTCGAGAAATAGTCACGTGTCTGTGTAGCGCTGACGACGCGATTAATATAGAGTGCAATGCGTGCCAATTAAACTATTGTCGAAATCATTTGTCGTGGATAAACCAATTAAGAGCTTTGCTCTGTGGCGTATTTAACGATTATAATTTCGGTGTGCTGTATCGTAGCGGCGACGTTATCGCATTACTTTAAATGCTTTGGTCGGTTTATTAATTTAATATTTTTAAATAAAATTATTTAAATCTACTTAAAGTTCTTGTTATTGTTTCCCACTATTTTTAAAGAGTTTAAAACCAGTCTTAACAAATTTTTTTTTAAAGGAAATTATTATGAACTTAAAGTGATTTATTATTCTATTTATATGTTTCTTTTTGCCTATTATGTATCATACCAGTGCAGTGGGTTCGTCTTTTAATCTGAGCGTAGAATATGAAGATGTCTAAGGTTCAAGTCTCAATTATAATAGTTTATTGTGTCTAGTAAAGTGTTAATTGTTAAATATATATATTTCATTTTTTTAATCACGCTATAAAAATTATTAGAAATATTTGATTTTTTGTTAAAACTACTTGTTGATTAATAGTCTGATTAATAATTTTATGTCTGTTATTTATTAACCTTCATGTGGTTTGCAATTAGATATAGTTGACTTTGAGTGAATTCAGGGTTAGTAAATCTATAAATCTATGTGCATTTGAAGCAGTTATGGCAGGAAAGCTTGGCTCCGTGAAACCCAAAAGTACTCAAAAGAAAATAGTGAAGAAAAAATGGAAGAAAAAAAAATTGAAAGAAAAATAAAAATAGGTCTAAATATATGAGTTAATTTTATGTTTATTCAAACTCATTTATTTGTTCTTCTCTCTTTAACACTCCTAATTAAAAACATAAAAAAATTGAATTTTTATTATATTTGACTTTTTATGTTATTCACTATGATGAAAATCATTGTCTTTAGTTTTACTTATATTATGAGAAGGTAAAAATATCTTCTTGCATATATGAAGATATAGACTACAAATCTTCAGGCTTTAATTACATGAAAGACACATTGAAGTGTGTATTTCAGATATTTTCATTTTGAAGACTATAGGAAAAGTATGTTAATGGTGAACATTCTATTATTTGAGATAAATATAATGGATGACTAATTGAAATATACTTATTATAAGCTAGAATATAAATGTTTCTAAACAGAGCCCATTACCAAATTAAACTAATTTAATCAATGTTTATCTATTATCTCTTTTAAATTAATATTTAGATTGAGAGTGTTACTTTAAAAATAATATTGTTGAGACTATATATATAAAAGTCATTTATTGTTATGAATGTTTATTTTATTTTAATAAAAAATTCTATTATTTCATTTCAATAAAATCTACATGGTTATGTTTGCATTTAAATATCATGCATATGTGTCTTTTATTCTCATAGTAGATGATTTGGTGTGTGAGGTCGAAACTACGCCTGAGTCGAATCATCGATTAACGTGAAATATAAAATTTATTGGTTTACGATCCCAAATGAAATTTATTACGCCATGGGTAAGATTATAGCCGAAGACTTTAGTAGGTCTGTCTTGGCTACGAGTGGCTGATTTAAACTTCTTGTGCTAATACCTTTCGTGTGTCTTAAATGGGATAACTTAGGGTAATTATTTTATACTAACACCGAAATAATTAATACATCATAGATTTATTAGTGAATACTATTACTCTAATCACAAGAGGATAATTAATAGACACGTCTACGTTGTGTTGGTTATTTTGATTCATAAAAGAGTGAGATGCTCTTAAGAGGTCCCACCAGACCTACATGGTGGAGCCATCGTCATGCAGCGGTCGCTAGATGATTCTCTGTTCCAGCTGGGGATATCACTTCTTCTTGAGTTCTTTTCGCTCCGCCGAGACCGAACCGTCGCGAAGCTTAAGGTCGCCAAGGAAGCATCCTTTGCTACCGTGACTGCTGGCTGGTTGGTATGAATAACTACCTAGAACACTGATAACGGTAAATCAAGTTGGTATGAGATGTACCAGGACCTTAAGCTCTTGATGGCGGGGTTCCGGTCGCTGCGGGGCGAAAACGCTGCGGCAGGGGGTGCTGATGGTGAAGGCGTCTGGCGGAAGTAACATCGCCGATGCCAGTGGGCTCACAACAAAAAAGCGGCGGCGGGGCCAGGCCGGATACGCCGGGGGTTCGGGTGGTCACGCCTAGTGGAGTTAGTATGCAATTCACCAGGGAATGCCTTGAAGGACCCCACCTAAAAAGAGAAGTAAAACACATGCAGCACAATACCTAAATTATATATAAAAGTCCATGCACATATATAGATATGTTGCATACAAAGCGTTATTCACGAATATCGAAGCGTTAAAGTATTTGCAATTTAAAGTTACAAATGAATTAAATAATCAACAAAACAAAGACATATGGGTGGGATGAAATCTGCCGGTTATTAAGCGAGATAAAGCGGTGTTGAATAAGTTGCATGCGAGGTAGGCCCTCTGACTGGACCTAGGGAACAAATTTAAAACAATAACGTGAAATAAATCTAGTGATGGCATAGTATAAGGGAAAATAATATTTTTATTTTTAATTATCTACCAGACTCCGTTAAACTCTTTATAAGGTTCTCAGTTAAAAACATTTCCTGAAACCACATCATTACCAAATTCATCAATATGAAATTTATGCTCAAAATCTAACCGACATGATTTTTAGAAAACTATGGTACAGATCGTTATAACATATAAATCAAGCATAAAACATATCTAGCCATCAATGTCGTAAAAATAGCGGCAGTACCGGAAACCATAGTATCGAAATATAACTAGACTTAGCGACGTCGTGGCATACCACCGTCGGTAATCGACCCTCGTAGTGAGTAACGCTACATCTAAACTCCGACATGCGTGGCATACCACCGTCGGTAATCAGAGCCTCCGCGATCGATGGAAATAACACACATCTGTCTCACGACATGGTAACGTACCGCCGTGAGTAATCCGACCTCACGGCCAGTGGAATTAATATATATAACAAACCTCTAGACATGGTAGCGCTACCAGCGTCGGTGTCGGAGCTACTCCTGGCGAAATAACATATAACAAACACTCTCGACATCGTGGCATGGCGAAATGCATGTCAGGCCTCACGGTAGAGATTAATATATAACCAAACTTTTTTTTACTACAATTTCTTTTCCAACCATTACAGGTATTTTTAATCCATTCTGAACCTCGAAATCTCTTTCTTAAAACAATGAGTTTTCAAGCGGTTTAAAACCTCAATCACTTGCATTACCCAAAATATTCAAATCTACCACGACTCATCCAGATATTAAACATACCAAATATTTAAATATTGACAAAATTAGCGTAAATGATAAACTTGTTTTGTGGCATTTCATTTATACTGTAGTAGATCTGATCAATGATTATGGAAATAGCCCAATAGAAATATATATCGCCCAATAATCTGCACGACGACCCCAAAAACAAGTAGACCACTCACAGACTATAGGCAGCTCGTTGCCCTGCTTAGGGATGGAAATATAAGGCCCAGACGTGAGGTCTTGTAATATAAATAAAATATCCTTGGGCTCCAATAACTAGACCAACAGCATTGGAATATAAGGTCTTAAGAATAATTTTTGAACTATGGAAATCATCCTAATTGGACTCCGACAGGTCCAATTACACAATGCTCTGTATGGGCAGGGTACTTTAAAAGGTGGGGCTTACTTCACGGGAGCTAATTCTAAATTGAACAGATCGATAATTCCTAAAAATATCGATTTCATATTAACAATTTTGCCAAATTGGTAATTGGTATCTATTTAGTCGAACTTCACCGATGTTTTCCGAAGCTCTTAAAAATGGAAACTAACCAAACGACTTCCCCGTTTACAAACCACATATCAATGGAAATCGAGATATTAACTCATTAGTATCATTACCGCGGTCAACGAGCGGTGGCGGAAAACTAGATCTAGCTTCGGCCGATTTTGTTTTTCGTTGTAACTTCCAAGCGGTCACGAAATCTGCAAGGGACCACGCCGTGGACTGGAAAGATTCAAATGGTGGAAGGAACTGTAAATTGGCCTGAACTGGCGAAGTAACCGGAAAATCAAAGTGCCGGTGGCCGCGATGGCGCGTGCTTCCGCGGCCCGATCCACGGCGTCGTGGGTTGGCGTGAAATTTCTGACGGCATCGTCGGTGGTGGGTACTATGTGGTCGGCGTGTACAATGGCTGGTGGCGTTGGTCTTTCGTTTGGTTCAATACCACGCGCAAAGTGGTCAAAGCCGACTGACTTCGGGTCGGTTTGGAAACTCCTTCCCTGGGTTTGGAGCTCAAAAAGTGTCTTAGACTACGGGTTCATTTGGAATCGACTCTGTTTATATATGGGGTCGAGGTCGATTTAAGGTAAAAATCCCGAACGAAATTGGACAACGATAAAGTACTCTTATTGAACTTCTAATATTAGTAACACATCCGTAAATTTGATTGTAGTGATTCCAGCCGTCTATGAACTTCGTGTCGTGAGGCCTCTGAAATAATTTTAGTCCAGCAAATTATTACTTCTTGAAAAAATCAGCTTTAGTTGACCCAAACTAAGTGTTAATTGACTTAGTCAGCTAAATTAAACTTTTAATCAAACTTGGTCAAACGAGTTTCAAACTTGTATTATTTAGTCTTGGTCATTGAGAAGTCTTTATAAATCAATAATCTGGTGGGATTGGATAACTGGTATTGTATAGTGAATATTAGTACTAGCAGAATCCACGTCTGTTAATTGGATTGATGATACCCCCTTGAGGATATTTATAAGTTTGATTACATGTGAAACCCAAGAAGTGGATTTTTAATACACATGTCGAAATAAGTTAAGTAGAGTTTTAAGAATCTCAGTTATAGATGTTGATTCAAAAATATGTCGATTATTGATTTACTTAACGGTATCTGTAATCTTAACGTGAGAGATTGTAAATATTTAATGACAAATATGCCAATTATGCTGGATAAGTGAGGGAGTGCAATTATGATTCTTTGGTAGAGTGAATTATAATTGACATGATGGAACCGCCTCTTTATCTTTGACTAATTCTTGCATCTTTAGGTCTATAGTTGCTTTGTTATGTCATGTTCTTAGGTCTCTAGGTGAGAAAAAGAAAAACCCTAAGAAAGACAACTTATAGATCATTTTATTAGATGATCGATTATATCTCTTTGTATGGATTCGAATTTACATCTTATTCAGTTATTTTTATGTAATACATGCCTATCTTTATATTCACGAGAAATTTGACCCTACAAATATAACTTTCAAGTTTTGACATTACAGATGAAGCGAAAGCTAGATAAAAGTGGAGACCAACTAAATGTGATATCTGGGGCCTACATGATGGTGTTAGTCACAGAGTGAAAGTTTGTTTGACATCTTTGGCGATTGTTTGGCGTCACAAGTTCATTTGTTGTTTCATGACTTATTATTTGGGGAATTTTTAAAGTTGAATAGAAAAAGTGAAAATATTTGGCTTTATTCAGAAAAAATCATTCATGAAATAAAAAAACTGTCAAATCTGAAAAGAAAAATCCATATACTTCTTATGGATAACTGGCGGAGGGTTTGGACAGGCAGTACCACATCTCGGCTGACTCATTTATTTTTTTAATTCCCAAACTATCTACGTTTAAGTCGTGGGAAGAGAACTGAATGGAAAAACTAAACTTAGTTTCCGTTTGTTGATTACATTTTTTATTTTTACATTACATATTTACTTTTATTTTCTTATAATTAAAATTAATGTTCATAAAATAAATGTATGATTATAAATTATTTAAAAACATTCTATCATTATTGTGACCAATATTATATTAAGTACCGTAAAATAATAAAAAAATATTTTAAAATATAATCGGGCAGGTTCAGGCGGGGCCAGGCGGGAGGAGTAACGTCTGAGCCAAGGTCGGGCAGTCATGGTTTGATAATCAACCTGCTTAAGCCGATTATAGTTCTACTTCAATAAATCAAATTAGAGCGAATTGGGGTGAAAACCGAAATAATCAACCCGTTGTAAGTCAAACCATTCTGTCTTAAAAAGCAAAAACAACTAATATATGCTGTAGAGTCTTATTAAGATTAAGGCTGAAAAGTTATGACGTTAAGTAAAAGCGAAACTGACCTGAATTTAAAATTAATTTGATATGATGACAACAAAAAGATAGCCGAATTTGATACCAGTTTTAAATTGTTAAATAGTTATAAATTTTTTAAAGGTAAATAATCACCAGTACAGCAAAGATCAAGTTATTTATGTTTTATGCATGTTTTTCAGAATAAAAATATTTTGTATTAATTAAGATGACACAACTTTATTTTGTTTATCAAACCTGCAAAACTCATTTATCTAAAATAAAACTTAGAGCAGATATAAGGTGAATGGCAATGGAAGTTCGGGAAGGACAGACCCCATTCAACCTCTTACCTAATTTATTTGATGTTTTCATCTTGTCTCATTTAAAATAAAATAAATTTAAAATCATTTTTATAACCGGAAAAGACGGGCATTAAATAATACCATGATGCTAAACACATCTCCCATACACTTCATAAACGATAATTATAATTATAATGATATAAAAAAAAAATATACATATTCTGATGAAAAGAGGCAAAAAGAGGAAACTTTCCAAAAGCTATGAACAAGTCACATGAATAGTTCCTCCCCAACCAAGAAAGGGCCTCTATTAAAAAAAAAAACCCCTCTATATTCTCTCTCTCTTTCTATATATATATATATATATATATATATATATATATATATATATATATATATTCACACACAACAAATCATGAAATACAAAATTTAGTTATTCATGAGAAGAATTTGAGCTTTTTTTTTATCATTCGTCAAGGTTTTTCAAGTTTATAAACTCAAAATACAAATTGAATAACCATTGATCTTAGAGCTCACTTAGGTAAATATCATGATGCTTGTACCTTATGCAAAAAATGTTTTCAAGTTTGTAGATATTTAAAAAGTATTAAAAACCTTTGTATGTACCTGTATACCCTTTTATTATATATATATATATATATATATATATATATATATACTAGCTCTTATACGAAATAAGAAATTATGCCAAACAACCAACTTATAAAACAAATTTCTTCCTCCTCCTGAAGCCTAGGTCAAATGGTAAAGGGATGGGTGTATGGAAGGTTTCAGGCTCAAGTCCTTATTGGAACAATCATAATTTTTGCATTGTCTGTCAAATGGTGATGAACTGCCTATCAAGTAAGAGACGGGTTGACATAATTGTCAACCATAATCTATCGTGACAAGACAAAAAAGTCGTCTACTAAAAGGATAAGAATCACTTGAAAGATGCGGGATAGTCCCCACAAGTAGGTATGCCAAGTCATATCACCCACCTACACCCAATGTGATGTGACAAAAATTGCTCACATAACTCACCCCTTGGTTAACGACACGTGACAAGCCTCCTCTATATAAAGAGAGTTCTCCTTGCTTGAATGGGGGGACTCACACAATTAGGAAAGGCCGAGACCCCGTAGACTACTAAACAGGAGAGCCTTGGACCTTTCATCTATTAGAACGGAATACTATAACAATGTATTGCAAAGTAAATAAATGTCAAAAAAAAAAAAAAAACAAACAAACAAACAAACTTCTTCCTCGATACCATCAATTGTAAGAATGCTATAATTGTGATTTGGCTTCCTTGCTTAATTTATGATTCACTTGCATATGACAATTAATTATACTTTTGTATCTAGTCATCTTTTCACTTATAAATAATTCTTGAGTCTAGTTTTTATATTTCCACTAAAAGTTTTATTCGTTTTTGTTGTGCAAAAGTGTCAAGATATTTGCATGAGCACTTGAAGTATATAAAGATCTATTTATATATAAAACTTTTTACATGTAACTATACACCAACATTATAATTCATTTATTAATTTGCAATTTACAATCTTGCTAACTTCACAATTCATTGGTATTTTTACAATTCTCTTTTCAACCTTATAGTTGCTTGCAATTTTATAAATGTTTGTCACTTATTCATTATATATTTATAATATTTTAATTAACTTCCATAGTCAATGCTTAGAATTAGTGAACCTATCTATATGTTTTTTTAATTTAAAATTAATTATCTCTTGTCAATAAAGATATGATAACAAGATTTTATATAAAATATTTTATTTGAAATTTAGGACATGCTTTGGTAAATAGCTTAATTAAAAACTTATTTTATAAGAGTCACATTAGATGAGTTTATGTAAGTAGAATCTTCCCGATTGATAAATTATTTGTGTTTGGATGTGACGGTGATGGTGAGTGTGTAAAATTAGTTGGGAAGCTTATGTGGTGTCTTTATAAATGCACGCGTCGAGTTGACGTAGTGTAGTGGTTAGTCAAGTGTCATTCACTCAAAGATAAGCGTGTTGACTATTGATTTAATGACTTCGACAATATTTGAATCTAATCCTAAAGCGAATTGCTACTAAATTACTTGAATTAATAAAAACTTAAAATTGCGTGTATTGAATTATATTGATGATGAGAAACCTAGGGTTTTACTATCGCCTACCACACTTGATGGATGTTAATCCAATTAAGGACTTATTGAAGTATACATATGAGTTATGTTAAGCAGTTCATCTTCCTACAGACCTATAAAGATATATTCATATCTGCCCGTGGAATGTATTGCATCTCTTCCTCAATCCCTCGACTCCAAAACGTCTAAATATGCAAACTCTAGTGCCACACTTGCATTCTGGAATATCTCTATTCTTCGACTACCCAAGTGTTGCTTTAACCATGTCCACGAAGTTATCTTCTCGATGTGAACTCGAGCTTTAGCGTATCACGGTTGGCGGACAATAACATGTAATTAAACCCGAATTTAAGCGAACATATGAACTCATATTAATAATCAAATAAGCCAAAACCGAAAATCAATCCATTGGCTGTGGTTAGGTTGGCAAAACCCTAGAAGAAAATTAGTTCGTCATATTATTACTACAGTTGAAGAATTCGAATCGTAGGTAGGTTGAAGGAAAAGGCTACATAAAATCCGTCTCACGATCTATCCAGGAATCCGATACATCTTGATACCGGCTCTTGTATCTCCTCCTTCTTCCCGATCCAATCTCCCATTTCTTCGAAATTACTCCCTTTTTATACCTCGAGGCGGGCCCATCAACGAAAAGCTAGAGGTTTTTCAAGTTCCGTAATGGAAAGGAAACCTCGGCTTCACTACGGGCTTGAGGCACTGATTTCGAGGGCTTTACGGTTAGCCATGACTAAGGGTCTTCATTGGCGAACGTAACCCTTGTGATCTTGCCTTTTCGTCATTTCTATACCTTTCTGTTTTAGGTCTTTTGGCTGCCTTTTGATTCCAACATGCGCCATATTCTATAGATAATATAATATGAGGATTAGCGTAATATTAATGAAAATCTTTTGTCATCATGGATTTTAGGCTATCTAAGAACACCGAGGAATTTGGCGATGCACGCATGATTCATCCCGATAAGGATGCACATTTTGAAAAGCGATTATGCATCATTTTAAGGTGTTCGGACACATTACTACACAAGCACTTATACTAGTTGAAATTACTGAAAAGACTATCGTAAACACTTATAAAATTGAAGTGTTTGGATAAATAAGCATTTGTCATAATTTTAAAAAAATTAAAAAACTAAAAACTAAAGAACTAAAAAGTAATATTATATATATCATGAAACCATGATAACAAATAAAAAATAAAGTAAAGATTCATTATATACACAAAACATTTATCATTCACCTATAATCTCTAATATAAAAAATAACTAATAAATCGCACTCTCATCTTCAATTTTGTTTAATATCGTAGAAAGAGATTATAAAAACTAAAATATATTATGTTTTTTTTCTTCATTAAAATTTTAATTTTGATATTTTATAAATTGGAGCGTGACGTGCTTATCTTTCGATTATTTAGGCGTAGGGCGGAGGTGCAAAGCCTCTTGGGGCCATAAGTGCAAGCACAGGCGTCAGTTTTTTAAGTGAGGCTACGCCCTTACCTAATATAAATAAAATTATATATATCACTAAATATTATCTATAGTTTTATCTAATAATAAAATACAATAAAAGAAATTCACATAAAATATAAAAATCGAAAGCATCATTTAATTATTCTCATCATCATGAAACGTTTAAAACAAAATAATAACCAAAAATAACAAACGTCATTAGTGTCATTAGTGTTGTCATCATAAAATTTTGAGTTAAAACAAATAACCTTAAATGGATGCATATCGAAATTACAAATAAAGAAAATCGTCATCAATATCATTCTATCATCATCGACAAAAAAATTTCTATTTTTCGTATTTTTAATAATTTTTTCAAGAATTTTACATTTTCACGTAATTTTTTGGAAAGATGTTTTTTTGGAATGACATTTTGTCATTAAAATTACCGGTTATAGTCTTTCGTATAAGTTTTTTTGAGCTTTTTTTTATAAGCTTCTTATAAAGCTTATTGATATAAGTTAAAAAGAACTTATAAAGGGATCATAAGCTATTTTTATAAGCTGTTCCATATATGTATAATTTTTATCAAAAGTACTTATGTAAAAAGATAAGCTCAAATAAGTTGTAGATAAGTTCTCCTAAACACATCCTTAATTTCTAATTTTTCATATTAAAAATATAATGCCAATTTTTCTTATGGTTAAAATAGTTAACTATTTATCTTATCTTTTTGTAAAATAAATATGAATTATGAGAAATTTTAGAATAATATTAATTAAATGAACAAATAATATATTTATCTTAAAATTTTAATTTATTTATTTATTTTAGATTTTAGTTATCAGTCAAATAATCTAAAATAATTACTAATTCTTAAGGTTTTTATAATCGATATTCATTCTTAAGATTATCGGGGAAATTCTCTGATTTAGTAAGGTAGTACCTAATGATTAAAAACATAGGTAACTGGTTGTTTTTGAGCTTATCTTTGAAGGCGAATAGAGCTTTCGGCGTTAAGGCTGTTTATTTTTAAATTTCAAAGCTATTTATTCTTGGAAATTTTTTTAAAAAGTTCAGAATAGAAAAAGTGAAAATATTTGGCTTTTTTTATTCAGAAAAAATTATTTTCCATAAAAATAAGAAAAATTTAATCATTGTCCAACAAGAAAAAGAATTTATGATATCTGGCTCTTAGGGATGTGGGAGGGTTTGGGACGGGGTGGTCCCATACCGATGATTCGTTTATTTTTCAATTCCCCAAAGCTTGTCTCATTTAAAAATTAAGCGAGTAGTATTGAATGGGAAAATCTCAAACTTACCTAGTTTATTTATTTTGTTTTATTTTTTAATTTAATTTTTTATATTTGCTTTTTGTATTAAAATTAATATTTTCATAAAAATAAAAATATTATGAATTTATATTATTTGAAGTAAAATATTATAATAATAGTATTATTTATATTAAGTAAATAATAAAATAATATTGCTTTTAAATATAATCGGGGCGGAACTTATTTTATTATTTGAATACATAGTTCATGCCCTTTATTGATTAGATTGTAAAGCTATTCATTACTTTTCGATTCAGCTTTATTTAAATTAACGCGTCGTTTCACATTTCGAGATTTTATGCATCTAGTCCTTGGAAATCGTAGCAATTCTCCTTGAGAAAATCAGAAAAATTTCATTAATGCCGAGTCGACGAAACTTTTCTGGAATTCTACTAATTCTTGAAGACGAATTTACTTGGCCTTGATCCGTTTCGTCATCGAGATCTAGAATTTTCAAGCTTCATGAGCGTATGTCGATTTATTATTTTATTAACGTTTTACCATTTTGAAAATTTCTAATTTTTCTCAGTTTCTGATAACAATACTGAACCGTTTGGTTGAGAAAATAAACTTCGCCAAGATTAAAAACCCAATTAAAATAAAAATTAAACACATGTAAATTAAGAAGCGAGCGGGACAACTTCAAAATAATCCGTATATTTATCATTAATCTTCGCTATACAATGTTAAGCAAATAACTTAATACTTAATCTTTGTTAGAATCTTATTGATAATACTTAAACTCAAAAAAGTTACATTCGGCGTTAAGTAAAAAAAGCAAACATTAGTGCCCAAAGGAGCAGTTTTTAATTTTGTTTTTAGTTTTAATTTTTTAATTTTAAAATAGTAAAAGTAAATTTCATTCAAAAATGTAAAAATAAGATTAATTTGAAAAACAATGTTTCTATATAATTTTTAATAAGTTTAATTTTTTATATTTATTCTTTTAATGTTTTAAATTTTAAATTTTAATATTTAATTCAAAAAAATAAATAGTAAAAATATAGTTTTATTCAAAAAATAAAAAGTGTGTTGAAGAATAAAAAGATTGGTGTATTTAAAGGTTTTTTTTTTTTTAAATTAGGCTGTATTTTAGGTTTTGAAATATTGCAGCTATAAAGGAGGGCCTTTTTGAGGAGAAAAGGTCACTAAGTTGAAGAAATGTTTTGTTAAAAAATATCAAATAATCCAAAATTTGTAAATCTAACCCTTTCTCTATTTTTATTTTAAAAAAAATAACCCGTTCCTAAATTCTTTCTTAAAAAATAACTGGTTATAGGCAAAAATGCATTTTGTATTTTTAGGTAATTACATGTGTTTTATAAAAGAGGTTAATTTTATTAAAAAAAGAAGAAGATATTTTTATCAAATTATGGTCACAAATTGATGAAAAGTTAAATTTTTTAAATTCATATTTAAAGGGTGTTTTAATCAAATCACCCTCAATTGAAATGGGAACACAATAGCATAGTTTTCCCTTAAAAAAAACCATTTCTCATTCCCATTTTAAATAAAAAATTTACTTATAAAAAAGATTTGAAGGGAACAAAAAAATTAAATTATAAAAACAGAAAAGGTGGGCAGGCGTCATCTTTCCCTGAGTTTGGATTAAATACTTTTTTAAATTATAAAGAAATAATATCTATTTCAAATTATTGTCAATCTAATGCATCTTGAACAACGCTTCATCCTATAAATATTTATTTAAAAATTGTGTGTGTGTATCAATTTATTTAAAGTATTGAAGCAGAATATTGCTATTTGATAAATTATATTAACTAATGGGTTCAAATCTGATTTGATAGTAATATTTAAAATATATATATTTACTATTTGATATTAAAAATAATTCTATTTATCAATACAAATTAGCACACAAGTTATTTATTAATTCAAATATATTTGTAAATATTTTTACTCTAACAAACACACATCCAAGATAGCCTTAAATCCCAAAATAAACATAAGTTTATTCTAAAATATTTGTAAGTTTTATTTTTTTATTTCACAAGTTGATCCAATTGTGTGTATTATCATTTTAAAATACATAATCAAGTAATGTTCAATGGATTTTTGCATGAATCTCGATTATGACCTGCAAGTTTTCACCGAGAACAAGAATATATATAAGCAAGTATTTACGGCCATCCAAATTATAACCGAATTGATGAAAGCAAGAACTCGATTCGTATATAAACCGTCGTATAAATATATAAAAAAAGTGCATTACAAATATCAATATATACAAATATCGACATATATCATTAGGTCTACAAGATAGAGTCTTTATATTTCTTTTAGGATGACGCCTAGAATACACAGCTAGTTGATCTAAAGGGTCTTGTGCAATCTTAAACAGAGCTGATGGAGCGGGGTGATAGAGTTGAGGGAGTTAATGGATGAAGTACTCGACGTATACGTGGAATATGAGATCGCCTAGATGGAAGTGCATCCAACTATAATACAAAATCAACCATGGTCTCATTGATGGGAGACAATGTAGGGAATTATGAAGGGTGGGATGATAAGATGATATCTACTGCCATGGAAGTTAACTCTGGCAACACCGGAGATGGTAAAGATGTGTAAGTGTGTGGGGGTAAGGAAGGTGTTGTGTAAGTCTCTAAGGTATAAAAGTATCGAGTGATGGGTAAGTATGGGGAAGTATGGAAGTATCGGGTGATGGGTAAGTATGGGGGTATGGAGTAGGCAGTAATAGGCTCGGTGTACCTGACTTCCCTCACCATCTCGACCACGACCTCCTGATCAAACTCTTCTTGTCTCCTACTTATCAAATGGGCTGCTGTCTGATGGAGTGGATGACCTTAGAGGGTCTAATGGATCGATCCATGTGAGTAGATGCCTCTGATCGTGGTCGGTGATCACGATTCTGATGCGATTCTCCTTCCAGATGCGGTATAACGCTAATCTGCAGTGATATGATGTAAGTCGTACTGTCCAGATTGGCCACATGGCATTGCATGTTAATGTGACAGGAGATGCAAGAACCCGATCAAGCGATTATAAATACATAATCATTGGTTCGGGTGAAAAATGTTTAAACAGGCTAACTTGCAAAACTAAAGAGTGCAGATTGTAGTATGATGCCTCTATATCATCCATGTGCCAGTGGTGGTGTCACTTAAAAAGCGTCGTGTAATACGACGATACTATTTGCATACCTGGATCGCCGATCCATGTACCCCTGATAGGGTGCGGTGATGATCCTTTGCTGCATATCCCATAAAGCGATGTATGGAGCATGTGTCGATAGCCAATCAACACAAGTTGTCTATGTGCATCACATGTAGTTGTTGTTCGTAGAGCAGGAATAAAGGTATCTCTTAGTGTAGCCCCGGCCCGCCGCAGACTCGCTCAGGCAAATGCCGCTCAGCGGTCCAACACTTATATAGCGATGACATCGTCGCGAGATCTCCCCAGTCGTCGCGGATATCTGGTAATAAAGTGCGACCCGACTCTCAGACGTATGGCTACCATAAGACCTACACATTTACGCTACGTCGATAATGTCGATATGAATATGAATGAAATTACATAGAGCGAATATCTTTTACGTATCGTTATTTGTTAGAGAGTTTGTCAGTCTAGTGATCTGATTATAGGAGGTGGGATGAGTTATACGTGTGAGTACTCTCCACTTGCACCCGATGGAAGGCGGCTGCAGCTGTTGATAACTCTGAAGTTTGGCACAGTGAAATCCTGTCATGGACATCCTCGACTCGTCTCCATCGACGTTTCGGCCATTACCAGAAGGCGTATATAAGGCATGAGCGATTGGAGTCCCGGATATGTCAACATTGGTCTGTGTGATCTACTCACGAGACCGTAGTTGACATCCTGAAATAAGCAAAATGCATAATATGTAAGTATATGAATGTGTATGTAATAAAATAAAGTTATGGATACCTGTAATAGTGTAATACAACCGCTAATATAATTATATAATTATTATATTGATAACTAAACAGTTTAGTACAATATAGTAAATTGTCCCTATCGAGACTTAAATCTCAGAGACACTTACCGCCCGCTATATATATATCAACATCTTTAAGCTATGAATAGATGTATTGAGGTCGATAAGTTCTTACATTGGTTTTGTTTTTTTTTAAAATGTTGTTATTCTAAAAAACGAAAGAAGAAAATAGGGAGAGCAGTTTAGTTTGCATTTTGAGAACAATAAAAGTTTTCAAAACAAAAACTAAACGAGCCTTTGGTGTGCAAAGGTGTTATTGTTCTTTAAATGTTGTTTACTCTATAATTTCGTAACAATAAAAGAAAAAGGAATAGTATGTTTTTCGAACCAAGGAAAATGAGGCAAAGTGTTACTATTTGTTTTTAAGAGCAAAAAAACAATTTTCAAAACCATATCTGACTAAACATATAACTAATTTCTAGAATCAATTTTTTGTTAACTACTTTTTTCCAAAAGATGATACATTTGGGAGTTTAGGTAAGGAAGCTGTGATACTTTTAAATACAAAAGAATAAATCAAATATATTTGAAAAAGACAGTGTCTATAAATTGTACTTAGCATTTAACTACAAATATAAAAATTGCATATTCTTAAAACCAGAACAATCAAAATACCTAAGAATAAAATCAAAAATACACCCATGAACATTTAATTTATCATTTTTGCTCGTAGGCAACCACGTCCCGATATCAGGAGAGACAAAAATTCAACGAGACCAGCCGAAATTAAAAAAAAAAAAATGTGGCCTTCATGTGACTGAAAGCATTTATCAAACGTCTGCCACTTTCATATTTATCTCTAAAATAATATGTCCTTGTGATATCAATAAGCATATAATATAACAAAGTATCACCACAGATTAAAATGAGAATTAAACCTAAAAATTTATCACCACATTATCAAAAATATACCAACAAAACAATATAAGTAAATTTTCAACAAAAACAAATTTAATGTAAAAGTGGGTTATTCACATGGAAATAATAATTACTGTAATAAAAATACGTGGCAAAATTGATTTTCCGTACTCTAATTGGTAATTTCTAAGAAATGAAAGGCGCTAAGCATGCGATAAATTCAAGAATGGGGTATAATAACAGATGCATTATTATAAAATACACGATAATATCGTCAGATAATCTGTGAATCAATTTTTAAAAATTACGGTTGGCCAGAACTAATAATGGTTGAATTTAAAAAATTGATAAAACAGCTATCCGTGACAATAACATCATCTTAATCGTGGTCCATTTGGTCAAAACATACTTAGATTTGATAATACTTTGAAATACAAACTTTGTAATTTTTTTAAAAAAAAATAATATTTTAATCCAAAATCTCTTACCCTTTTATTTATTTATTATTTAACATTTAATGGCCGTACTCGGGCGGACTTCTCACAGATGTGCAGTCAAGATTTTTGACGTTCAATTTCGAAACAGATATGCTCGATACTATTAACTATTAACTATGACAGACTATATAAGTGTAAACTTGGTAAAGAAAATTTGAAAGAAAAAATAAAATCCTCCGAGAAAATTGTTAAGAAAAGCAAGAGCCAAAGATTCCAAATAGAGGAGCGTTTCTTTATTGAGTTGCCATTGGATTGGAGAAGCAAACCCACCGCCCACTTTCCCACTCCCAGGAACAGCAATGCAAATCAACAGGATATCATATTAGTATATATAAATACCCTAAAGCCATCAGCTACCTCTCTTTCTCTCTCTCTAGCTTTGTGTGGAAGAAACGTTGAAAGAGAGAGAATCCCACCTGTTTCTTACTGTGGCACCAACCCCATTTGTTTTCTGCCCCTCTTTGTTCTGATTCTTCGACCAACCAGTCCATATCCGAATATCGGGAACGCCCAATATTCGGGCACTTCTTCCTCCATTGCGGGTTTATCCATCAGAATATATCCTCAATTTTTGCATTTAACAATTTGGTGGAATTTGGCTTTTGGGTACCCATTTGTCACAAATCAGGTTCATCGCTGGAAACCCCTCAAGTTCTTAGATTCCTTTGCTTTATTTATGTCGAATTTCTCGCCACCTGCCTGGTTTGTGTTGTTTACTTGTGCCCTGTCTTGATTCAAAATCGGATATTTTCTCTGAAATTATGAAGATTGTGGATTTGGGTATCCATTAATTCATTGTGAAAGAGCTTAAACAATCATGGGTAGAGGAGACTGCAGTTTTCTTTTCTTTCTAATTTTTTTTTTTTTTTTTTTTTGATGATAACAGAAAAGAGGTTTTCCCTAATTGTGATTTGGGGCTCCAATGGGGTCTCCAAGAAGGAGCTTTTCATCCCGGAGGCCTATTCGCAAGCGTTGGTCAGGTGGGAATGGGGTTCGGAGTTTCGCCCAATTCCCCAAATTCTCAAGACAACAGCAATGCTGGTTTGAAACTTCCGTGTATGGACCTGTATGTGAAGTATGTATCCTCACCTGATGGGTTTAAAATTGTGGGAGTTCCGGAGGCAGAGGAGGAAGGGAATTCGAATTCCGATAAGAAGAAGTTTGGTTTAAACTTGAAGGTCAAGGTTGCAAATCCTTCGATAAGGAGGTTGATAAGCGGTGCAATTGCAGGTGCAGTGTCACGGACAGCTGTTGCACCATTGGAGACTATAAGGACACATTTGATGGTCGGAAGTAGTGGGCATTCAACAACTGAGGTTTTTAATAATATCATGAAGACTGATGGATGGAAGGGGTTGTTTAGGGGTAATCTTGTTAATGTGATTCGGGTAGCACCAAGCAAGGCTATAGAGGTACTGAAATCTTGTGGCTTTTTTGTATGAGTTTGTTTGTTCTTTTTGGATATTTCTTTCTTTAACGGAAATGTGATTGCCATGGTTTTGAATTTTGAATGCCATTTGTATTATTATTTAGTTATACTTGTTGATATAATCTGCAACTGCTTATATTTAGGTTATGCATCATACTATGAGCTAAACTTCTTGAGGATTAAATGTACTTTTATGGCTTCCATAGCCTTTTTTTTATTCTATTACTTCTCTGTATCTGTAGCTTGTTTGTTGGGTTTCCCTTGTTGCTGTCTGTTGTCAGTATTCATTTGTTTGTTTGGTCAGTGATTTATGAAATAGCATTAAACCATTTTTCACTTGATCTTTGTGGTTGTGTGTTTGGAACTTTTGTAATGGTTGTTAATAAAAATTTTCTACTTTGAACAAGTGTTTACATTTAAAGTAGTATATATTGAGTCCCTTGGGCCCATAGTTTTAAAAGGTGCAAGACACACCCTAGGCTCAAAAGTATTCTAAATATTTAAAAGAAACATTCAGTTAAAGAAAATAACGAGATTTTATATATTTCAATCCAATTAAGAATCATAAGAATAAAAGTGTTGCTCTTTATCCATAAAAAAAGAATAAAAGTGTTGAAAAGGAAAATTAAAATTTTATAAATTGGTTGACAATTCAAATTGTTGTCTAGTAGTTTGGCAGTCCAAAACTGCCGTGCTGAGTAAAAGAAATTATTTTTGAGGCTGTCTAGTCTGCATTTGTTTCTTGAAAACATGGGTTTTATTGTTTCCTTCTGGAGGCCAATGTCCTCCCTACTTGTGATTTGTCTTGTTTAGATTAATCAAGATTATGAAGAATTCCTGAAGGCCTTCCTCATTCTTCTCCATTAGTGCAATTTCCTTGTTATTATTATTAGTCCTTTGAATCCTTCAAGCTCTGATTCTTCTTTTGCGGTACTAAATCCTTTGAAGTCAAGACATTTAGGATGTTAAAACCACCTCACTTCCTAAAGCTCAAGTTTCTATAGGATTTGAACACGAAGTCTTTACAATTCCTCCCTCATGTGTTCACACCTACACGTGAAGAGTCAAATAAACCAAATAGAGTCCTCCATGGACTTTCAAATCAACAAATGGGGAATAAATTGCAAAAAGGTGGCTCGAATCTAGGATCTTGCCAAACTAGGCTCTGCTACCACGTTAAACGACCAACTCTCCTAGGAGAAACTACAAAATAATTTCTTTTTAGTATCTTAACTATTCCATTTTTTTGCATCTTAACTATTCCACTTTTTTGCTACTAGGTTAGTCAATCCATTTAAATCCTTCAGCAAAGCTGATTGAAGTAAGAACTGAGAGATGGGAACAAGGGTGCCGCACTGGCTTGTTGTGATTGAAGTTTTGAGAAAAAGGGGGAAAACAGGGAAGTGTACATTTGTGGTTCAAACCATTAAGAATTTTATGAGGCACCTATTCACCCCAACCCAAGCTCAAACCCTCTCTCCTCCTTCTAGGTGCTATTCCATTATTGAGATTCATTCATGGTAGGGTTCATGATTTGGCTGTTCTTTCCCTATAGATTTCATTGTGAAGCCATGTTCTAGAGTTGTTACAATTCCTTGGGTATCTATAGTCATAAGCTTCCCCTTTGTTAAGAATAATGAATGATAAAGATATTTCAGATTAAAATTTATGAAAGCATATGTAAGAAAAGACTTGATAGGTTGGCAACGAAAGGAACCACTTCTCTTGTTGAATTGTTGAAGATCTCTTGCCACCTTGAATATTGTGGCAAAGTCTTTTTGTGTCTAGTCATTGAAAACTATAGGAAAGCTCAAATCATTGCCCATTCTACCTGGTTTTTGTGTCTAGTCATTGAAACATCTAAGAGAGATCAAATCCTCATTCATTCTACCTTGTTTTTGTGTCTAGTCATTGAATTATCCAAGAAAGATCAAATCCTCGCCCATTTTACCTTGTTTTTGTGTCTAGTCATTGAAACATCTAAGAGAGATCAAATATCTGCACATATTATCCTTTTTTCTTCTCTAGTTGCACTTTCTACCTTGTTTTGTGTCTAGTCCATGAAACATCTAAAAAATATCAAATCCTTGCCTCTTATACCTTGTTTTTGTGTCTAGATAGTGAATCATCTATGAAAGATCAAATCATCGCCCATTCTACCCTTTTCGTTTTGTGTTTTGTCATTGAAACATCTAAGAAATATCAAATCCTTGCCCATGCTACCTTGTTTCTCTGTCTAGACATTGAAACATCTAAGAACGATCAAGTCCTTGCCCATTCTACCTTGTTTCTCTGTGTCTCTCTTTTAACTTTTAGTTATGTATACTTTTCCTTTTGGAGGGATTTTTCATCCTTTATTTTTCACAACACCTATCAAAAAATTAGGATTTCCAGAAAACATAGATAAACTTACCCTCAATTTAGTCAAATGGTGATCAAGATGACATTAAGTCAGAATTTTATTTCCATATTCTGTTTGACACATATTTATTGTTTATGCATGAATTAGCAATAAACTGATGTGCTGAGTTACAATGAGACTAATAAGTTTAGTATATGGAAAATCAGAGTTTAGCATCCATAGGTTGGTAAGAGTCTATTAAGTGAATAGGGAATTGAAAATTAAATATTCTTTTTTTCAGAAGAGCGAGTAGAACCCTTACAATGGTAGTTTATGATTTTAGTTTCATGGTCATAGCATTTGAATGCAAAACCTTTACTAAAAACATGGGATCAGTTTCAGCTTCTTCTGAGACATTGTGAGGATTCGATGTAGCTGTCTTTCTTTGCATGTTCATCCTTAAGCATTTGACTTTTACCATAGAAAGAATTGCCTTCCAAATGCCATGTTTCCGAGGAATGTGATTTTATAGTTGGGGACTGGATAATACATGTCAAGGCACTTGATGAGACGTTCTGAATGTAAATGTCAGTCTTCTTTGGACCAATTTTGGATTATTTTGAACCTTTATTTAAATCCTTTATTTCTACTTGCAGCTATTTGCCTATGATACAGTTAACAAGAATTTGTCGCCCAAACCTGGAGAAGAGCCCAAAATTCCTATTCCACCATCCCTGGTTGCAGGGGCCTGTGCTGGAGTTAGCTCCACCTTGATCACATATCCTCTTGAGTTACTCAAGACTCGATTAACGATACAGGTAAACAAAAACCTGTAATTAGGTTTAGTATTTCCACTCAAGGATTAGTATGTATAACAGGGTCTGAAGAATTTTATCCAATTTGCAGGGAGATGTTTATAATGGTCTACTAGATGCATTTGTGAAAATTTTGCGAGAGGGTGGACCTGCAGAACTCTACAGAGGCCTCACCCCCAGTCTAATTGGAGTAGTTCCATATGCAGCCACCAATTACTTTGCCTATGATTCATTACGGAAAATGTACAGGAAAATTTGCATGCAGGAGCAGATTGGTAACATTGAAACCCTATTAATCGGGTCTCTAGCTGGTGCTTTCTCAAGTAGTGCAACATTTCCCCTTGAGGTGGCCCGTAAGCAAATGCAGGTAGGGGCACTTAGTGGGAGACAAGTATACAAAAATGTATTACATGCATTGTCAAGTATACTGGAAAAGGAGGGCATCGAGGGTTTGTATAAAGGTCTCGGCCCGAGCTGCTTGAAGCTGGTTCCTGCAGCTGGGATTTCATTCATGTGCTATGAGGCATGTAAGAAGATATTGGTGGAGAAAGAAGAGGAGGCATAGAGAAGAAGAAGAAGAAGAAGAAAAAGAAGAGTATCTCGTTCTGTTGGAAACAAGTAACCCTTTTAATTTATTTTGCATTTCCTTCTCTTTTTTTTCTTTTTTTTTCTTTGCTTTTTGCAGCTGGGACTCGTTGAAGGGGCCTAGTTTTTGAGGTTAGGAAGACTTGATTTAGATTAGCATTTGCTTTGCCATTTGTTCTATGACTTTGGTTTTGCATTTTTATTGGGTTAAATAATGAACTGGTAACACTACCATTATAGAATTGAAGAACGTAAGGATCGCTGATGGTTGATGGTTGTTAAAATGAGATGGCTGCAATCATCTGTTATATGCTCTTACGGATTCATGTTTAGAACCCCCCCATAGTAGTGACTGGTTTACAATGGTTGTGATGATGCAGAAACTTTTAACTAATAAGTGCTTGTGATTAGGGATGGCAATTTTATCCCCAACCCTACTAACTCGTCCCGCCCCTATTGGGACAGGTATGGGACAATCTTAGGTTTCGTAGTCTCTCTTTTGTGACAATCTTAGCCTGAGAATATATGGTTCGGTTGCGTTGTGTTTTGTTTTGGTTTTTTCTCCATACAGAGACTTGTGATTTGGAATGATGAAATTTCAATAACTAAAGTCTAAAGGTGTTTGATTTATTATTTTGATTTCGATTTTTCTAGGGTTCAATTTTGGTGCTTTGAGTGTGAATTCTTGTTGACCTCTGTATGAATGGAAGTTTCCTGAAAATTAGCCACAGATGATGATGTTTCTCTGTTCAGAGACATTTTTGGAGGAGTCAACCAGAGTTGCAACAAGCGGAGATGGTTGGAAAAATAACCAAAGAAGGGCATTGTTGGGTGGGATGAGATTTTTGGGAATGTTTCAAAATATGGGCATGGGAAATTAGCAATTTTTTTGGGATAAGGGTGCCCCCACCGGATCTAAGAAATCATTTTGTCCCATTCAGCCCTTGTGAATATAAAAAGGGGGGGCTGTTTATTCCAAATTCCAAATTCCAATTATATTATATCCAGTTATTTGCATGTATGTATGTATGGGTGTTATGTTGTTATAGAACACGATGTTATACAATGGCAGCATTCATTCAGATTAATTTTCAGGATTCTAAATACAGCACTGAAGGAAGCTAGCTAAGCTATATAATGAAATAACATACTGAATTTGAATTTCAAATTAATTGACATTGTTTGTTAAAACCAAGTGTATATGATCGATCTAGTTTTCCTCTGCTGCAGCAGCCATGAATTCATCCAACTTCTCCGTCTTTCCAAGCAGAATCTCAATCTGAAAAAAGGAACAAAAAACAAAGAGGGTGATGTCTCATCCAAATTTTACACTAGTATTCCATAAATGAATCAATACAATCCAATCCAATCCACCTTCGTTTTTTGAATAGGTCGCCCTCCAGATTCATTCTTTATGTCAACTGTGGATGTTGCAATCTCTGTACAAGTTGTCCATACACCACATATCACAATTATCAAAAAGTATAAATGTATAAAACAACTTGCTTGAAACCAAAAAGGTGAAAACGTCTCACTCTTCTCAACAGCCAGTCCATTGTTCTTCAAAATCTCAGCAATTGTGACAACCGTGGCAATAGCTGTATATACATACATATATATGTATATGATGAAATGATACCATTTCAGTTATGCAATTGACAAAGAACTCTATACCTCCATGACAATAACATTAATATATTATCTATTAACAGTCATCAAACAACACAATTTTGTGCTGACGCCCAATCAAACTAAGCCACAGCTTGTAGGGAGTGCAGGAAAATTCATTGCAGATAACACACATCTCTTGTCTCTGTCAAATTATAAAGAAATTAATATGCATTATCCCAATCCAAGCCGTATTCATCATGTAAGAAGGACAACCACCAAAACCCCAGTGCTTATTTGAAACATTTTCAATTATTGACTTTAAGAAAAAAATAATAATAATAATTCTTTAGAAATAGTAAGAAATCACATTTACCATCCATATGTCAAAACTTAACATGATGACATCAACTTCAACATGAAAAAAAATTAGAGTAGAACCTTAAAAGCATAGCATCAGTGAGGTACCAAGATCCAAGAAACCATCTTCCTTGAGATGATGCTGAATATATTTTAAACTAAAATCCAAATACCTCAGTCTAAACCTCATTTTTCTCAGGTAGCCAAAGAAAGGGAAGGAAGTGAGGGGAAAGGGAGGGAAGGGTTTTTCTTTCCCCAAATCAATGTCAATAACATCAAGAAACATCATTTTCCTACCACCAGACTAACATAACATATGCTGGCAAAGAAGGTAGAATTCTAAACTTCATTTTCACTCACATAAAAGTTTTGTTTTCTTTCTGCAAATAGGTATTAAATTTCAAAATGAAAAGAAAGTATAATGTAATTAATTCTAGGGTAAAATATAAACAGAAGCAGGTCAAAAGAAACATACCCATCCCAAGAGCAGAGAGTTCCACCTCATTGTATATTTGCATGAACTTCTGCAAAAACAGAAAATACTCAAGAGTGACCAAAGAATTTACTACAATCACAATTACAGAAGCCAGCAACAAACAGCCAACAATAATAATAATGGCAAGAATATGGTGTTAACAAATTGAAAAGAAATGGTGGTTCAAGGCACACCACCACAGGTGATAATCTCAACTAGGAGATTTTCTAGGCGAATCCTGTTAAGTTTTGACATCCGTTTCAACAACCCCAGAAAACGAAGAACATTCATCCTTTTGTGATCATTGAGCACTCAAGGATTAGGTTCTACAACCATATTAGTATGAACATCTATCATGCTTTCGGGTTTTTTTTCTAATAAACAGGATCAGGCTCTGGAATTTCAATTATTTGCAATCAGGAAACTAGGATCAGTCTGAAGATATTTTCTTCATACGGGGCTCCACAGAATGCAGATTCCTCCAGGGTTATCCAGCCAAACATAAATGTAGAAGACAAAGTAAAACAAAAAGAAAGAAAAGGAAACAAATAAAACACATCAAAAGTTTTAAATAGATCGATTGCTGAAAAGAATTGGAAAAATAGAACAACCAAAACTACATTGCTTACTGCCCAAGAAGGCAAAAGAAAAACAAACCAGGAAAAAAAACCCCATAACCCAACTGGACTTCATAAAACTAAGGGCCTTTTGGTTCTTGTTTTTTAAAACTGGTTTTGTATTAAGAACAAGAAAAAAAAGGAGAACACAATTGGTTATCTGCTTTTCTTATTCTGAAAACATAGATAACACAAAAAAAAAACACAAATTCAGAAAACACAAAACAGTTTTTGAAAACAGTAACCAAACAGGCCCTAATACTCGTTTTTCTTTCCTTTCCTGTACCCCCATTAGTAGCCATTTCAGGCAAAACACTAAAATGAGAAGATAAAGTACCTTGGCCAGATTGACGTAGAAGAAGAGGGGCTTTTTGGTATTGGAGACCTGGATTCGATTCTTCTTGTTGGAAGAATCAGAGATGTTCATGTTCACTCCATTTGTTAAATTTTCCATTCCGACAAACACAGAAACCGCTAAAACCCTTTTTTTTTTCACTCTGCAAACCAAACATAACCAACCACCAATGGGATGTTTAAATAATAAACCGAAAGGTACGATTACGGCCTGCGGTTGGCAACTTTTCATCCCAACCGACCCAAACGGACTTCCGCTGACCTGGACAGACAATCCTTTCGGGTTTGGATTATTAGGGTTTTCAAATTCAAACACAATTTTGATTACCTGAATTCTAAATTTGATTTAATCTGTCGGACTTTCTGCGAATCATTGCTTGAAATCTATAAAGAGAACCAAAAACCATAAACATGATCTACTCCAGTCTCAAAAAATTTTGGAAGAATTACAGAACTTGGATATTCATAAACAAAAAAGTACAGACCACCATGAATGATTTGTATTAAGTTCTTGACAAAAGAATTCGATTCATCATAATACTACACAATAATGACTGAGACACCTATTCCAGCACAGACCCAACACAAACACTTTCCGAGACAACTCCAAAAGAAAAACAGGGCAAGGAGATAACAATGGCTTCTTTCACATGTCTCCATCTTCCTTCCTTCCTTCCTCTTCCTTCCTTCCTTACATTAGATAATACAGTATAACTTAGATTTTGCATACAACCTTAATTATCTCCGACAGCTTCTTATTTACACAACATATGGCGAGAGTGGTAGACAACAAAGATGATTCTGTCCAAAAGAAAGAAACCAATAGCTGATGCCACATTGACCGCGGTCGCCGAGCTGCTGCTGGTGAAAGGGTCTATCCGCACCCAGAGCAGGGAGAATATGGAAGCAAGGAGAATCGACCAGACGATGACGATTGTCGGGTCCGTTTGCGACCCAACAAACCTTTAGAAGGGGTAGAGATGACGATCACCCAAATGGCGTAAGAAGGAGCTTTCCGAATAGGGGACCCCATGACTGATACCCTGTTTATGGCGTATGAACTCCGCGACAATGCCACTAAGTTAACGATAAGCACCGTGGTTGGTGGGATGAAGGGATGTCCATTTGACATCGAGCTCGGGCGAAGTCACCGTCTTCGTCGGAGGCCTTTGAGGTGACAGTGAAGTTGGTATCGATCCCAGCAAGCACCTTCAGCAGACCTTGGAAGACAGCAAAGAGATGAGTTGATAAAAACACCAATGACCCAGAATCGTTCGTTTCTCCACCAGTCTTCGATGCTGACTCCACTCCATCTGAGCTCAAGCATTCCGGTGGCGAAAATGGAGACGAAGAGGAGAATAAAACCACATGCTAGCAAAGTTAAGCGTATCTGCATAAAAAATTCAGAAAAAGATAGAACAAAAAGGCTCTGTGAATGTTTAAACGCGAATCAGAGATTTCACTAGCTGCAGCAAACTGTTGTCACATACCTCTGAAATGGATGAATTCCTCAAGCAAAGCATTGCACAAGGTGAAGGACACAGAAAGAATGAGGGGGTATAGAAGCAGAGGATAGAGCAATGGTGTTGATGTATGTCTTCCCAAGAGCCTGAGCCCGGGTCAGGCCACGCCCATATAGGTGTCGCCTGCTCAGCAGAATCTAATAGATCCCACGCCCACTGAAGAACCTGGTTCAACGTGATCCGAAAGATTGATGGGAGCAGACCTTGAATGTTGGCGTGGTGGCATGCAATATATTGAAATCCAACCTCGTGCATGCATCTTAAACCCAGTCAGAATATCTTCAGTCACAGAAACTGCAAATCCATCCAATCTGGTCGACAGAAGCATAAGCACAATTAATTAATTTGAATCTAAACAATATAATCCAGTTCTTACAAAGTTAACAGTAACACAAAAACATGGACGATTTTTTTTTTTTTAACTGATGGATCATATATATTGCGCATCAACTAACCTCTTGCCCCATTCGGTCTTGTCCTCGTATCCACAACTAATAACATGGATTCGCCTTCAAGAGGGTTGCAGATTAGTTGATGGTGGAATGCCACCCTGTTCCATGAAAGTGGCTGCAATAAAACAGGGGATCGACCAAATCGCTTCTCTGCTTTTCTGAGACATAAGAAGCTTAATTTCTCATCATCCTAAAGGCAAAACAGAGCATTTGATGATATGTTAGCATGAAAGAGGTAAATTCCAAATTACTTGAATTTGTAAGATGGAAGACCAAATTGGATAAATTATCAAATGAAGAGAACCTCAGAATGGCCTCAAAAATAAAATAAAACTCTGAAACCTTAGTCCAAATATAAGACTCATATTAAATTCAAAGATTGGAATGATATACTTGTAACAAAACCTCTACCTTCAACACCTTCCTCAATGTCTTCCATATTGAATATAGGGATGGTTGATTCAGTTCTTTTGATTTGCCTCTTCTTATCAATATATTTCTTGTTGCCACCCCTTCCCTTCTTTCTTGAACCACAACAACTCTTTACGATAATATTTGGCTCCAAATCTGCCTCAGTTAACACTGGATCATATCCATATAGCGCTTGCCTGTTGAAACAACATCCCGTTCCCACATAGACTGGGCCTTGGATCCCATCAAGCCCTTTCAAGTTGATCTGGAGAATAGAACGAGAATCAAAAAATATTTCTTAAATCTATAAGCATAACAAAGAAAAAAAGAAAAATATTATTCATGAAGACGACAAAACAAGCAGAAACTTACATCAAAGAAGACAATATTACGGTTAGCATATCGATCGTGCAAATCAATGCCATCAAACCGCTGTGGGAATTGTACATAACAGGTTTTCTTTCCAAGAGCTGGATCCATCATGAAACACATGGCTTCTTTCAGAGCTTTGCTGTTATTGAAGTAGTGATCACAATCGACGTTCAAGAGATAAGCACCATTGGTCAAGACTGCTGAAACTCTAATCTGCGTACCACATAGTAAACTCATGTCATGCTAACAACTCAGTCAGAATATAAAATATGTAGCACAAGATAAACCAAGTTTGTGCCACCATGTACACTGAAAGAAAAGAAGATAAAACCCAAGTAATGCCCACAAATCAGCTAGAAAACAAAAATGGATACTATAATTCAAGTCAAGCTTCCATGCCTATGCAATGCACCAATAACACTGCCCCAAATCGTGGTACATGCAGCATTGAATTTTTTATTTTTTTCCTTTCACTAAAAAGGGTACTCCAGTAGGTAATGTTTCTCTGTATTCCTCAACACCATGTGGATAAAACATAATAGGTCATCCAGATACCAAATAAAGAGCAGGCTTTGTACAAGAATGAACCTCCAATGAATTTGGGACTAGAATAGTTGCATAATGTGTATCCAACAATCAATGCCATCAAATAATCCCCATGCATCCAACCATTTCCAAGAAATTTGAACATTCTATGCAATTAAAAAAATTGGAAACAATCTGACAAACTAAATATCAGTGTCATTGCATGAGTGAAAAAATAATCTGATAAAAAGCTGTATTTGTTGACTTGGGGCCAGTGAAGATTGGCACACATTGGAAAAAATCATCAATATGTATGTTTAAAGAACTAGTACGAAAATTAAGAGAAGTGCTCTGAGGATGACAAACCAAAGCATTCATTGCTCCAGCTTTCTTATGATGTTGGAAGCCAGGCCTTTTCTCACGAGAAACATAAACTAGTCTGGGCAGCTCATTTCCATCCGTGTCAAGACCCCCACTATGGCCCAAGAACACCTGTGAATGCCGGGGGGAAATACAGAAAAAAAAATTAGAAAAGGTAACATAATGAGTGGTAATTCTCAAAAAGAAAGAAGAAAAGCAGTGGCATCTTAGGTATTCTACTAAGAATGGAGGGATACCTGAATCATTCCTGGATGATCCCTAGGGTTATTTCCAGGCCAAGGAGTGCCATCCTGCATAGTCCAACCTTCATCAGGTGTCTTCTGTGCTTTAGCAACAAGTGCATTGATTCGTATCTTAAACTCTTCATACTCTCTCTGCAAACAATATGTGCCCAATTGTTAGCTTTTAACATAATTTACTAGCTTCCTATTACATGAAAACAGACAAAGGATAATAAAAGACACCCTTAATGCTTAACTAGAAGGCCTTCAGTAACCATTTCAGACCGCTAACCTAATGCAGTTCAATGTTCACAAGGATCATGTGATTCTATGTAAGCTTTTCCATAGAATCTCAAACATATGTGAAAGCAAAGACAAATATCGACCATGGTCACTATATCATATAATTGTGTCAATGCACAATTTGTGTCTAGAAATAATTTTAACTGTCAGGATAAGCACCATCCTTGCTTAAAGACGTCATATCCTTCAGTTCTTCTCTACCTTTATGCAATGTTCTCTACATTCCTAAGTCTGAAAAGGGCTCTCTTTGTGATATATTTTAAACAAAATTCTGTGCAAGATTCTTGAGAATAAAATGAAATACGACAAGATTCGTCCATCAACTACATCAAATCTTCAAAGGTCAATAAATGTATTAAGCAAAAATTACCAAACAAACAACTAGAGAATGAGGCAGTAACAGGAATTTATTATCATTATTACTTTTTTTATCATCATTACCACATAAGTCAGCATGCTAATCTAATGTCATAATCTAACATCACAATAAACAAGGAATGGAGGCCAGCACAGGCCTCATCATTTACCTTCATAGCCCTGCGCTCCTTAACAAAAGAAGGCTGTATCTTGTCCTTCAAGTAATCGATCTTTTGTGCAAAATAGAACTCAGGAGCCCTAGGCTCGATGTTGTGCTTCTTGCAGAAGGGAACCCACTTCCTTGCAAACTCAGAAGTTTCAGAAAGGGCTTCAAAGGTCAACATTGCAGACCCATCATCTGAAACATAGCAAGAGACTTTGTCGACAGGGTAATCCACAGATAGAATGGACAGCACAGTGTTAGCTGTTATAAGAGGAGGCTCTTTGAGTGGATCCACTGTACTAACAAACACGTCTATAGGAGCCAGCTGTGAAGGTTCTCCTTCACGATCATATCTGCAAATAAAATTTATGGCACAGTTAGAGTACCAATGCTGCAAGAGATTACCCACAGATTCAAACAGCATATCCAAAAACACACCCTTCAAAAGAATGTTTACAAATAAAACAAAGTAAACTAACCTCAGTGCAAGCCTCTCAAGGAAGGTCTCCCGATTAATAGGAGACCATTTTGGGAACTGATCCAAAAGCCAAGATAAGGCAAACCAAATCTCGCAGATAACAGAAGTTAGCCACAAAGGATATGCGTCTTTTACGGGGTGAGTAGTACGATATTGCAAGAAAAAGCCCAAGATTATAAGTCGAAGTATGATCACAACACGATAAGGTGTAAGGTGAGATGATGAAATAGGCACCACTCGACTCAAAGGTTGGCGAGCATCATCAGCCCTGCAAGACAAGGAATCTATCAACCATGTGGAGAAAGGAGCAAACAAGATTCTTAGTTGACTTAATTGAAAATGGGACCCTATGCTTTCAGGAAACTTGAAGAGGATAAATTAATGAGCCATTGGTTTCTGATAGATAAAAAAATAACCCCATTACCAAGAAGGCTTCATCAGAAAATGAAAAATTGAACAGACATACACACACATCCAATTCCAGAGATCCTAGATATAACTTCACATAAGATGCTCACATTTGCAATTCTTCTCCATTCGAACCAGTGCCCTCTATATCTCCCTTCCCTTCAGAGTATCTGCTGGTCATCTGCATCATATTTTTCTCCTGTTTGAGCTTCCAACCTTCAACCCTTTCCTTCCAGTCAACATTTCCCAGGCCATAAGAATTCAAGTCCTTTGATGGGTCCACAATTCTCACAGGAACTGCAATGATAGATGATGTCATCAAGAGACTATCAATAAAAGTCATACAGATGAAATAGCAAGTTTTATGATAACTTTTACGCACCAGAACCCTCATGATCACTGATTCAAGTCCCCCGTACCACCGGAGCATTTACTCCAATCATTAACTTTAGGACCCCGTGGGTTAGTTGAGGTGCACACAAGCTGACCCGAACATCCGCAGTTATAAAAAAAAATGATAGATTTTACACAAATGGATTCAGGCTGATGTAGTTACCTGGCTGCCTGGGATCAATATAAGGCAGTGCATGCACATGCTTTTCACCAGGGCCCAGAGGACCAGATGTTGTTCGCACAGATTGATTGTCAGGTGTAGCACTGGGAATTTCTCCAGACAGCTAAGCCAAAACATTGAATGTGATTAGTCATGTTAATCATAAAAGCAAAGTCAAGGATTCAGACTTGCCAAAGTAATGACTTCACGAAGGTGGTAACTGTGAGGAGCATTATATTAACTGCATCAATTCTATCATGTTGATCAATGGTGAAAAAGTAGTAGATTTTAAAGCCTATCAATAGTAGGAAAGGAAAGGAAAGAAGTACAAACTAAAGAAGCTCCTGTTCACAGATGGGAATCACTTTCTGTTGTGATACAAACCACAGAACTCATTGAAACAAGATAATCATTGTTTATATACACTACCATGCTTTTAAAAAAAAATCAATTTTTGCTAGTGCATCATGAGTAAATAACATCTAAAAAGAAATTACAAGCAGTTTACAATGCTTAACAGACCATCCTGCAGATATGCACATCATTAGACATATTACAGAGTGAAAACAAGCATTGAATATGGTTTTCAATACTTACTGGCTGCCCATTGGTAAGCAGGGGAATAGGTTGCTGAGGTTCACGTCTGGAGGAAGAGGAAAGGTCAGCATCTTCTCCTTGCCACTGGCGTCTTGCCTTGATATTTCCTTGGGCATAATTAAATTCATTTTCTATATCATCAACATCATCTTCTTCGTCATCTCCGTCAACTCGAGGGCTCCCTAAAATAAATACAACTTTTACAACCCATATAAAAATAGAATTCAAAAGGATACATTAGAAAAGATGCTAACCTTTGTGTCTCTTATATCTAGTCTTGCACTGAGGACAAGACTGGTTTCCATCTTTGCGCTCATACTCATAACAAGGTCGACAAACTGGGAAGGCACATTCATTGCAAGCAACAAAGATATCACCAGTAGCCGTAAGGCCAACAGTATCTCCACAAATCTGGCAGATTTGGCCATTCAAATGCTTCAAGGGCTTTGGCTGCGCCATTCAGAGAAATAGACCCATTCAATTTCAAGAAGACAGAAGATAAGGTAATTTTTTGAAAGAACAAAAAATCAAAATACTAAACGTGATATCACCTACAACAAAGTCCAATATTTATTATGGCAAACTAATATGGGCAAATATATAAGATGCACTTCATAATAAAAAACAAGCAGTGTCATTTGAGATAATAATGGATGCCACATAAAATCCAGCATTAGCAAAGTTCTAGTTAGCTGCATGAGAAGCTCATACAACTGAAGGAATTCTTATTGCCTTGTCCTCACAAGAAGCCATCTCTGGAAGATAAGAACAATGAGAACTCTATCAATAGTTTCAAATGTTGTCAGAAGTAAGTTTGAAAATTATCGATAAATAAAACGATCTGACATTAAATGAGACCAGTTGACTAAGACACATCAGTTAATTTCTGAGCTAGAGTATCGAAGAAGCTGAAGAAACTCTTAGGACAGAAAAACACAACAGAAAATGCAATGAACTCACTCAACATGATCAGACAATTGTATGTTTAGATCCCTGTGCACACCCCTACTTATCAGGGAAAGATCATCAAAATAACCATTAAGAACCTTAGGTTAGAGCAACCCAATACAACCAATTAAGAACTTTAACAGCCTTGTTATGTAGGTAAAAGAGGATTTGTCAGTCAAAACCAGTGAAACAAATATTTCAGCTTTTATGGACCTAAAATGCAAACCCCCAGCTGATTTAAGAACAACCTCAATGCCCCCATTAAGAAACCAAATCAACACAAAAAGAACTCACAGATTTCACCAAATCTGACACTTAATTCATATCTGAGAAAAAAAAGAAGAGCACAACCAGATAAATACAATTGGAACAAGTTTATAGCATGAGTAAACCCAAACTATAACCTCACATTGCCAATCCCCTAATTTGACAAAGACAATTATTGCCATTTCCTCATTTCTTGTAGATGAAGCGAAAAAAAAAAAAACAGAAAAAACAAAACAAAACCACAACTTTAGGTCAAAACCCACTATCAGACCATCAACAGTGAGATCTACACACTGAAAAATTAAGAATTCGCACGCAAAAACAATTTAAAAACAAAAACACTCAGATCTAAACAACACACTGACACAGAGATAAAACAAAACAAAACAAAACAACAAGGAAAGCACGGAGGCCACCAATCAACGCCCATTCTCGTTTAATAAGAAAAATTATGAATTGAGCTGAAAACGCATCACAGGTATGACCCAGGCACTCAGATCCAAACCCCAAATCACAATCAAAGATATCAAATGCAAAACAAATTCGAGTTAAAATGGAAATGGGTCCGTAAAAAAAAAGAACAAAAAAACAGACCCCAGATTCAGAATCATGGCGAATCCGAACGAGCTCGTTCCTCTTGTGCGATCCAGCAACCATCCCCGCATTCGCTTCCATGATGGGTATTCCTCCGTCTCCTTAAACTACGGTTCAGATTCTAGGAACAGCACCGGAATGATCTACAAATTCATGAAATGGGTGCGTGGATTTCGTGATCAAAGGGTGTGAAGATTTGGAGAGGAATGTGAAGGGGGTGGAGACTCCGATTCTTTCACCCAATCAGAACTCCATCGCTCTCTCTCTCTCTCTCTCCACTTCCTCTTCTCACATCTGAGCTTGCATTTTATCATTTGTTTTCGGCATTATTATCATTTTCTTCGATTTTTTTAATGACGTTGGATTTCTTTTACCGGCTGAACCGGTTGTCTTGAAAAAGTACAGTCTGGCCTCTCTATTTCATTAGACGCGGCTTGGCTGATGGCTCTTCCCCCATTTTTCTTTTCCAACATTTTTGGATGCTTCTCCCACAATATCATGACATTTTTTTTTTAATAAAATAAGTTTATTTTTTAAATATTTAATACATTTAAAATTAGTTTCCACATTAACTTTTTATTAAAATTAATACTTTCACTTCTTCCTTTCAAAAATATACTTTCAATTAAATTGCATGGTACTACCAAATATAGTCTAATCAACTATTTGAAATCTCAATACATATCTAATAAGAAAGTTTTTAAGAATATTTTTTTTTTAAATAACATTTTTGAAAATAAATAAAGTTTTAGAAATTTCAAATTTTAAAATAACAAAGTTAAATTTTAATCTAGAACAAAATACTAATATCCACTATGTAAAATGAATAGATATCAAAATTCAATATGGATTTGATTTGTTATATAATATTTAAGATTTTAAAATTTTTCTTTGACAATATCAAATTTTATTATCATGTAATAATTATTTTATGATATAGTAAAAGTCAAAGTGATAAAATAGCATGTAATACTTACTAAAAATTATATTTCGAGAAGGATATAAATTATAAATATATAATCAAAAATAAAATTTTAGAGATACTGAGTCAGTCAGTCGGCTCAACCGGCCGGCTAAAGCGGACCTGGGAACTCATTAAACTTAAGTGGACACAATTTATGACGTGTCAAGTTCTGATTGGTAGTTAAAATAAAAAAACCATTTAACCAATTGTATGAAGCCACGTGGAAAACGAAGCCTGTCGTTATCAGCGAGGTGTATTCCATTCTGTATCATGTATGTTCCAAGAGTAGTTGGCCGTTTTACAGGCTGTACTGGGAGGTACCTGGTTTTGCCGGTAATCTTTTTCCGACAACTGGAATGCTTGTCGGTGGACTCAATTTTTGCCCGTTTTACCCTTAATTAATGATTCCTTTTTTCCTTTTTATCAACTAGAATTGACAAAATTAGTTTAAATATAAATAGAGGGTAGAGTGGGAAACTCTGTAATATAATTTTTTTTGTTAATACTTAAAAGTGATTTTGTTCTTATATAAGATGTTACAAAAACGTATTCTCAAAAGCACTCTATTTTCGAATTTTTGTCTATGTTTTCCATTTAAGTAAAACATATTTGTAATTTAATTATATTTGAATGTTACATTAAATAACCTTGTAAGATAACAAGAACAAACATTTAAGTTTCATCAAGTGTAATATAGCTGAAGTAGTAAGTTTTAAACTAGCAAAAAAACATAGCAAGGTTAGGTTAGTTTATTATATTGGAACTAGATTGTAATTTAAAAAATGTAAAATATTTTGAATATTTTTTATTTTATTTTTTTAAGTAATCACAACCATGGGTTTTAACATATTTAGACTAAAGTCTGAAAATAATTTTACTAAATTCTTTTACTAAAAAATGTTTTTTAGAAATCTAAAAAAATGACTCACTTGCAAATGCTCTGTCATGAGAAAATACTTATAGGTAATTTATGAAGATGCTTTTATTAGAAAATAAAATTCAGAAAAAATGGTGCCAAAATGCATAAGAAGGAACAAAAGCAATTTTATACATTTTAAACCAAAAAATAATTAAAATTTTGCATTTACACTTTTTTTTTTTTCTTTTAACTATGTTTATTATTGTTTTGTTAGTTTTGGAGGAGTGTCGGTCATAGGAAAAAGGTATGAATTTGTCACATCTTGAAAGGGGAAGAAGCGTCCCAAAGGGAAAGAGTGGTTAAGGAAGAGCGTGAGGAATTAAAAAGGGAACACATGTGGAAATGGTTAGGTCGATTGTCCATTTTGTTGGGTATTCTTCTTAGAAATAATTCATGAGGGGCTGTTAGGCCATGTCCATCAACATTATCTCAATCATACTATTCACCACCCAAGCCCTAATGCAGCCGTTGTTCTAAAATGATTGTTTTAAAACAGATCCATTTATATCATTAACATTTTTGAATTTGATTTCAATTTGGTTTGATCGTGATTCCGTAGTTCAGACATTGATTCAACTTGATCAATAACATTTATGATCCAATTTCAATATAATTCGATTACGGTTCAATCTCTCAATCATTGATTCAACTTGATCGATAACATTTATGATACAATCTTCAATCACTAATTCAACCTGCTTGATAAACATTTTTATGATCCAATTTCAATTCAATCTCTATGAATCAATTTGCTTTTTCACTATAATCGCTGGTCCAATTTTTTAAAAATTGTCCAAAACTTGGTTACCCAAAGAAAGATTTTCCTCCCACGAACCCACATACAATGTAATGCTTACTTCCATAAAGCCTGCTAGCCTACATTTAAAAAATTTTTAACTATATCCAAAATTCGGGAATACGAAAATTCTTTAATGTATAATGCTTTGATACTGACTCATCGAAAAAAAGCACAAGTAAAAATCCGTCAGAAACAATTTTTAAAACGAAATTAACGAAAAACAGTTCAAAACGTTGCTTAAAATACAAAGCTTAATCGTTTCATCCACTTTTTAAAATCGTTTAAAACTTGGTTACCCAAAGAAAGATCTCCCTCCGACGAACCCATACAAGAACAGAATATTACTTCCATAACTTTTCAAATCCAATTAACAATATCAATAATAAATTAATTCAATTTGATATGAAAATAATCAAAATTCATCAGTAAAGTAGAATGACCATCTATGAATAAAGAAACAAAATTGTGGGGAGAAATATTTTTGAAGAGAAAGCCATTTAAATGTGAACAGTGATGGGGGAATCACCACTCAATATTATTTATTACTTCCTGTGGACACCCATAATGTTTATTATTATTACACAGTAGAGCAGTGACTCCTTTCCCAAATTTCACAACGTAGAAAATATCTCCTTGGCAAAGCAAACGATGATTGACTAGGTTGATAGAGATTGATTTTCTGAAGCGATGCGTATCAAGAAAGGGCTTATGATCATTAGTGAATTTTTCCCTCCATTCCAACCGAATCCAGCAGGGTGGTGGTTCAAGGAGTTTTGTGGTCAACAGAACAAGATAAAGCTCAGCTCCTATTCACTTTACAGTGGAGGGGGGTGGGTGGGTGGTGTTCAAATACGCTAAGATGGGCTTGAATCCATCCATCTCTCAATTCTACCACCATCCATGCATCCACAAAATCAAGCCAAATAAAA
The DNA here is from genome assembly GCA_016808115.1 of Tetrastigma voinierianum. Classification (NCBI taxonomy): domain Eukaryota; kingdom Viridiplantae; phylum Streptophyta; class Magnoliopsida; order Vitales; family Vitaceae; genus Tetrastigma; species Tetrastigma voinierianum. The sequence continues at coordinate 157,174 of JAEQBH010001305.1, forward strand.
TACCTGCAACTAACTAAAATGCATTTTACAATTTTTTGTGTCACCCTCCCAAGTCCCACGTAGTTGTAGTAGTAGCATCCCGACCACTCTCATACACTATGATGCCTGTCCTGTCTTGTTCATTTCATGGTCTGCTGCTCATCTGCATGGACGAGCAACAGGAGGGAGAGCCCAAGAGGAGGTGCCAAATAGTTATTCAATATTTCAGCGTTTTCTCATGGATTCTTTTTTTGGTGCCATTTCATGTTTAATTAACTTTATATACCAGAAAAAGCACAATTGCCCTCCCACCTACCCTTCTCTCTCTATCTCACAAAGACCCATCTGCGTTTGAACTACTGCTTCCTCCTCTCCTGCTTGCTGTGGTGTTCTTCAATATCTGAAACAGAAAATGCCTCATGGGAATATCAAACAAAGCCTTAATTATAATTTATAATAGAGTAAGACTATTAGTTAAGGCTCTAGAAATGGCAGTCTATCCACCCATGAACTAGAATTTGATGAGTGTGTAGAAAAGGAAAAGGAAAAGGAGGTCCAAAAGCATCCTTACTCATAAAATGCGGATTTGCTTGCATGCATGAAGAACCCTCTTCAGCATAGCAGAGATCCAAGACTTTATCAATAATAAGCTAAAAACCAACAGCTAACCCAAAGAATAGGGCCTACTTGGCCTCCAACCCAAGCCTTATAAGTAGTGCAAGTGCGGGTGGGCAGAGTGGCGGAGCCATGATTTAATGTTGTTGGAACATAAGTTATGTAATGCATATTTTGGAAAGATAACGAACACAAGCAGTGGCTCAATAGTTCAACACTTAGTGACAATGCGCCCGGTGGGCCAGTAAGGGCCCTTACTGGCTCCTGTCGGCAGTCCAACTAGGGCACAATATGGTATTTGAAGCACCAAAATGCCCAGTGGGGTAGGAAAACCAGGACCTGAGATTATGAAACCCAAGGACACCAGATTCCAGGATTCTTAGTTGAGGCCCAATTGGACCGGGCTTTGGGATTTGGGCTCATCCTCGCCACCATCTAGAACCTCCAAAGAAACTTGAAACAATGTTTCTCAGCTGGATTAAAATAAGCCAAACGCGCTAAAAGCTAGAATCATTTAAATTACTGTAAATTTTGTTCACTTCCTATTCAATAAGTGCCAAAGAGGCGCATACTACTGAAATTTCAATCAAACTTTGATGTCACATCTTATATCAGAGAGGGGAAAAGATCTTTCAGTATGAGCTCCTCTTAACTAAACATAAAAACAACAATAGATCATGGCATGTGGTTCCCTTGGTGCAAAATTATTCTATTTTGCATGTATCCATGCCTAATGTTTATAGCTACCAAAATAAATAATAGTAATGAAGGCTATAGTCACGTGGGGTCACTCAAGCGCCCAATTAATGATGAGCTGATGGCTTGTCTTCCTGGTTCCCATGAAAATGATGAAACCATATGGCTACAAAACCAAGCCCATGCCCATGGCCCGATCCCTCACTAATCATATATGATCATGATAGCTCACATTGGCGGAGCCAGAAAATATAGTCAGGGGGGTCATGGTCATGTAATGGTTAAATATCATACCTTCCAAACAAGGGTTCGAATCCTTTGTAAACATTTTTTTCCCAATTTTCAAGAGGGCATTTGCCTCCCCCCCCTCTTAAGCCTTATGTAGCTCCGCCCCTAATCATTCTATTCCAAGATCTCCAAATTCTAGATTTCATTTCTAAGCATGTGGTGGTAAGGGATTGTGTTATTTCCATGACAGATAAATTTTAAGAAATATTTGGTTAAAAGACATCAAATACCCCTAAATTTGTGAATCTAACATCTCTCATGTTTTTCCTAAAAAATAACCCATTTTGAACAACAAGGCCCTTCTCTATTTCATATATTTACATTTTATCTTACAAAAAAGGGTTATTTTAGAAGAACATTTTTGTCAAAATCAAGTCAAAAATTGATGAAAGGCCAAATTTCAAATATTGGGTTTTTGAAAGGTTATTTAATCAAATCACCATAATTTAAAAAATACTCAAGTTGCCCTTCCCAATGACATCCTTTCTATAATGAGCGATGAACATGATCATAATAGCCATTTCTATCACAAAATAAACACTCTTAAGCTTGGATTTCTTGTTGAAGCCATGTGGGTGCATGGAATTTGGCTACCCATTTTGACCCCATGAGGATTGTATTGATGATAATAATCACATGCTTCTTGATGATGATAATGATGACAATGATGATGAAAATGATAATGACGGAGAGGGGACATACATGTCTGAGCATCTGATTCTCATTTTGCAAAGTGGAGAGTCTCTCTTCAAGCTCAGAATTCTTCCTCTCCAAGTCTTTGACCCTCACCTCTAGCTCATTCAAGTACGCTTTCTTCCTTTCCCTTGCCTGCTGTGCTGACACTCTGTTCCTCAACAACCTTTTGTTTGTTCCAATTTTGGACACAACAAACCACCATATTCAATGAACAAGTGATCAGCCCCACATTTAATCCAGAAGGGCAAAATAGTTATACAAATAAGGAAGATTGACCGGTTCGGCTCACCTCTTTAACCGCTTGTTCTCTTTGTCAGCCGGACTCCTTCCTCTTTTTCTCTGACCATCGGCTAACGCCTGAACCCGGTCGGGACCGGCCACCAAGGCCGCCTTTGGCCCGGAGGCTGAAGGAGCCGCCAGATCCCCGCCGCCGATCTCTGGCACTCTTCTGATCTCCTCGTCACTCTCCATTCCTAGACGGATTCAAAAAAAAAAATTTATGTACAACCAAGTTTGGGAAAAAGCAATGTAACAGAAGAATGGCGTTGATCTCGAGAATTTTCTCGGGAATAATGTTCTCCCAGAAATTAAAGAAATCTAGGTGAGAAAATGAAAATCTCACTTTCTACAAAACCCGGGAAGTTCCCAAAGTATTATAAATTACCCAGACAAGTAGTAGCTGGATACGAATTCCGGAAAACAAACTCTATGCGGATGAATTAATCTGAAATCCGTGAAAAGTAATTTGATGAATTTCATTTCATTCGGTGCCTGAGAAAAAGAAAAGCAATTGAATCCAGTATCTAACATGCTTCATCATATGGAATCCGAGAAACAACCAGTTCGCTTACTTCCCGACGAACAAAACAAAAAGTCCTCAAAATTCCTCCCATTTTCCTTTCATTTTCCTCAGAAACCAAGCATGGGATTTATTTCGATAACGATATCATCACAACAACTAAAAAATGTTTTAGAAAAGCAAAAGAAAATGAGGAAAGGAATGAGAAATTAGCACCTTCCTTAATCTCGGCTTGAAGAGCAGAACTAGAAGATCTCTCGCTACTCGAAGGTAAAGAGCTGGCCGCCAGTGAACTAGTAGCTTGTTCCTGCATTTTCTCGGGAACCAAACAGGGTAAGAAAGGAAGTTTCTAGTTGCTGGAGAGAATGTGGAAAAGGGCGGGATATTAATCTGACTCAGAGAGAGTAACCACAGTGAGAGAAGGACTAGAGCTACCACAAGCCGTTGGATCATTTTAGATCGGACGGTGAATGAGATGAGCGTGGGAAGAACATGGAGCCATGACGAGTGTGACTAATCAAAGGTCAGTTGGATGGAATCGGATCTCCAGAAACCGTCGTGGATCAGAAACAGATCGAACGGATGAAGTCAGGATTTCTGGGGAATACACTATACAGCCGTACAGCATGAAAGATCTCTGTTCCTTGATTTTTGGATTAAATTTGGAAGTTACAAAAACACCCTCAAGACTTGCAAATTGCCCTGCCTTTTCGATAGGGTTGAATGGGTCATTTGGTCCCTCAATTGGTCTAGGTTCAGCCACATTTTAATTATGTGAAAAAGCTTAGTAGTTAGTACTGTGTACTGACCCAATTTTCTGTTTTTTAATATTGAGAATCAAATATCTTGGTGGAGGCTTATTTTTTAAATCATCAAATATTTTTAATATATTTTAAATTTAATTTTTCATTTAACATATTTATGACAAAGAAAATAAATTAAAATTTTAATGTTATATGGATTTTTTTAATAGAAATAAGTGAATCTTATGTTCCTGAAATTTACTTTAAATATTTTTAATTTATTTTTACAATTAAATATTTTACTTATAATATATTAAACAGTTCTCGTTAAAACTCTTGAAACCCTTTTTTTTTTTTTTTTAATATCCTACATGAGTTAGGTATGATATGTTAAATATTTTTCTAGTTTAAGGTAGTCAAAAAATTAAAAAATTTTACCTTTTTAATGTTTAAAATATCTTGCATTTTAAATAAAATGGCGGTGGTTCCAAACCTCCTTTTTTTTCAAAAAAAATAAAAATGTTTGTATAGTCTCTGTCTTATATACTAGGATTCCATATTTCTGTACCCTTTGTTTGGTTGCTATGAAAATGAAATGACTTTGACTTTTTTATGTGGCATTGATTATAGGTAGATGATCATTTATTTTATTTTATTTGTCACCACCCAACTAAACTAGCCCAAGTCAGTTTAGGCTTCATAACTAAATAAAAGAAAATATTTTTATTTTATATGTCTACGAAATATATTAGTTTTTCCCTCAAGCCAAGAGTTTAAAAACCTGCCTCTGAGCTCATGGTTGTGAGTATTATGACCTTTGGGATTAGACTCATTAATTAATAGGCTTAATATTTTAGTAGGCCTAACGCCTAGCTTCGTCACATGAAATGGTCTAAGGTAGCCTATTATATTAACCCACGTGAGAAACGACTATTAGTGATGTGTTTTAGGGCAATAGTATAATTGTTATTATTTTCATATTTTAATAATAAAAAGACATTTTCATTATTTTATATTTCTAATTTGATGATTTACTTCATAAATAGTTGATTCCACTTATGATCATCAAGTATGCAGACTTGACAAGAAACTCCTGACTCAAACGAAATATTCTAAATTATCTCCGCTTCTCGCTCATTGTTGGTGGAGTAATATTTAATTAAGACTAAGATAGTGTAATTGACGATCATGTTCTACTGATCACGGATATAATGATATTAAGTCACTATGCAAGTTGGTGAACATCAGACTAGATCCACCATGAGAATATTACATGGATTATAAGTTACAAGTACTTCTCATCATAATAATGTATTATTTTTGTCCTTTGACCTAACACCACTATAGGTCCCTATATGAGGAGATTTATGTTTTGACACAGTTCAACATCATCTGTAATGCGACGGTAATAATAAACTCAGAGGTCACATGTAATAAATCACGCAAAGGACGCGAGCCGATGAAAGTAGATTTGGTTCCTCATTTTAGAGAGATATTCGTGGGCCCCTCGACATGTGAGACTGAAATTCCATTTAATTACGCTTCAAACGAATTAATAAGGGTTATTAATATTATTTGTATTATCGGGCCATACTGAGGCTCGAGAAAATCGCATTTATCGAACTTCTTGGCGCTTTAATTCCAAGATACGCCTTGCATGCTCAATTAGGGATATCGTGAGACAAAGGGACTACGACATTTATTACTGACAGTTACGTCGAGCCTATCGACATCACATAATTCGGGCATTATAATGCCTTGTTACCGCATATGATCCGCGGGCTCGAAATGGGTTTTCGAAAGCATCGCACATTATTGACCTATAAGGTCACACACATAATGGGCAGAAACCAACCATTAGGCTTAAAATTGCATGAAACCTGCATCCCTACGCGGGATTCTATCCATTCGCTTTCTCATGCTCGAGAAGCTGCTTGGTGGTTTTCATGACCACCCGCAACATACTCTTTCTCTCTCACCCAAGAAGGCCTGCTCGCGGTGGATAGCTATAAAGGGTGGAGCGCATCCCGCCGCGCCTACTGGCTATGAGGTGGCTCACGCACAAACAAGGTCATGGAACAAGGATCTTACAAATAATTTAATAAGATACTATTTCATCCTTAAATCATCTGATCGGATCACATGGATCCCTGGTCGGGTTAGAAAAAGACGAAATTTTTAAATTTTTCTCGGTGTATGTATGCTTAATCACCATTAGAAACCGAACTAAGGGTATCAGAGCTACTTGTGACCCCAATCAATATGATTTCTTTATTTTCTATGCATATGATGTGTATGAATTCGTCTAATATGTTAAAGGATTATACCTTTATGCATTTATGATGCATATAAATAGGCATAGTTCATTAAAAATCGTATCCTTATGCATAAATGATACATAGGATTTGTGTAGTTCATTAAAGATCGTGTCTTTATCTATGGTTGATGCATACAAACATATATAGTTCTGTAAAAGGCGGTATTAATTCCAAAATCATGAAGGGCAATGGTACTAGGAGAAAGGATGTTAATCCGATTAATAGGATCTCGGGTTTTGTATGGTTTCGGATGATCCATCCGATGTAATATGACTAACTTAATATGTGATTATCGGTAGTCGATCATGGTTATGTAATTTGTTCCATATACATTGAACATATTAGTGTTAACGAATGAAAAGCAAATTTTTTTTTAACAATTGTCCCTAAAAAAAAAAAAAAAAGGACCACCGCAAGGGACGCTAGCCCTTGGACCCCACAAGGGCATTACTTGACTCACTGTAAGGCCGCCCTAATTCGAGGAGGTTTCACCGCACAAGCCTCATTTAATATTATTAATACAATGGTTTTAGAGTTTATCAATCAAATTCTCAGATATTTAATTATTTGTGTATTATGATACATATACCCTAATTATGATTGTATTATTATTAATAATGAATTTGATGTTTAATGAATCGTTACAATTATTGAGATATTATAATTATTGTATGTTTTGTGAAAATATGCATGGTGCAAGGCATTTAATCTCTTAGACCAACGTGAATGTGGATGTTTTAATTTAAATATTTATTTATTTGTTTATATTGGGATATGTAATTTAAATACAACCTACGTGTCGTTTTTAATTTTTAAGCATTTTGGGATATGTAATTTAAATACAACATGCATGTCATTTTTATTTCTTGTAATTTATTTATAAGTTGTATAGTATAAATACAAGTTGTAAAGTGTTAATAACTGCTAAATGACGAGATTACCTAAAAATCACAAAAGGTGGCAGATGATGGTATTCTTCAAACTTTGATCTGGCGGGTGGAGACCATTTAGCACATTCAAGGCAAATCCATGGAGTTGGAGTTTTTACCTAAGATTGACCTTTGATCTTCATATTGGCTTATGAAGATCAATCTAGTCTTGGGTCATGCTATGACACGTTTAATTTATGTTATTATTATATGCATGTGATAATATGAATGATATGATGGATGAATTATAGTTCAAATGGTAGGATTAAAATATAAATTAAATCCCTCTTTAGAAATTAAGTCATAAAATTCCTACCATAATTTCACACTGGTCAAGACTACCGACTACATGGGTCATGTCAGCATGTAATCCATCTCATAAGGCATGATGATAATAGGATATTCATATGTACGAAGCTTGGTGGACTTAACAAGGTTATCAAAACGCTTTTAGATCTAGGCATTAATGATTTTACTTATGACATGTGGGATTGTCAAGTCCCATGGGGATCCAAGAATCGCATTAGATACAATCGTACTGGTTAACTACCTAAATACTGATCTTGGTGATAAGCCAAAGCTTACTTAGAGTTCAGAAATATGGGTCTTGGCCACTAAAAGTCTCAAATATTGAGATTATCCGATTAAAACAATAGGCTAACTATATTTGGTAATATTTAGTGGGAGTATTTTTATGCTCCTCGTATATTTAATTATTGAAATTCTAAAATACTTTGTATATGACTTCAGATACTAAGAACAAACAACACACCAACTTTGTCATCGCGACGATCCTGGTAAGGATTAAACTCAATTCGACTAACTTCCTCTTGATCGCACAAAACTTGAGAATCTTTCTCATGCAAGAAAGGAAGTTGTATGTCTTAGATGAACTTATCCTTGAAGAACCTACAACAAATGCTCCTAGTATTAAAGGATACTTCTATATTAAGCATCAAAATGATTCAATCGATGTTAAATGCCTCATGCTTGCCACCATGGAATATGAGCTTTAGAAGCAGATGGTTGATACGGAGGCATTTACCATGATAGCCCGTCTCAAGGAAATGTTCCAAGAGCAGGCCCGCATTGAGAGGTTTGCCACCATAAAGGCATTACTTTCCTACAAAATGGTTGCAGGCAGCTCAGTTAGCCCTCATGTCTTAAAAATGAAGGGCTACCTAGATCATCTTGAGAAGCTTGGTCTACCATTAGCTAAGAATTGGCCATCATTCTCCAAACTCTACTTGATGCTTATGATGGTTTTGTGATGAACTACAATATGCATAACATGGAGAAAACGATTTCTGAGCTACATAGGATGCTTAAGACTGCTAAACAGAACATTAAGACTACTAGTAATGTTCTGATTGTTCAAAAGGGTAAGGGTAAGATCAATTAAAAGAAATTGCAACAAAGGCAAGGCCAAGGATAACAAGAAGCCGAAGCCTAATCCCAATCCTGATACTAAGGGGGAAAAGCCTAAAACTAAGTAGCCTAAAGCGAAGGAACCAAAGGAAGGGCAATGCTTTTTCTGCAATGAGCCATGTCATGGGAAAATGAATTGCAACCTCTACTTGGAAGATCTAAAGAAGAAGAAGGGTGGTGAGACTACATCTTCGTGTACAAAGGCAGTTACTGCAAATCCCAAAATCAATTTTCTAAAAGCTAGTGAAACCTGAATTGATCCTCAGAAGCATGAACGCCTATCGGACATTAATGGGATTTAGTTCATGCTGTGGTCAATACTATTTTGGGCCAGCTGGCACCTCACGGGTTACATTATACCGGTTATCTAGGTTGTATGTCAGCCCCTAACAGCCGAGACTTTACCCGATTTTTGCCAAATATGAACTCGATAAATGGGACATAACCATGTGGTATCGGGTAACTCGAAATCCACATGAATTCCGCAGGTTGACGGGTTGTCAACGGGACCCCCGGGATAGGGGGTGTCACATTATGTAATAGAAGTCAATTTATCTACTTCCATTTCATGGGTATTGGATACCAGTTATGGATCTCACATTTATGTAAATGTGCAAAGTCTCAAAAACAGTAGATCATTGGCTAAAGGCAAGGTGGACTTACGAGTAGGCAATGGAGCAAGAGTTGTTGCTTTAGCTGTAGGAACTTATTATTTATCGTTGCCTTCGGGACTAGTTTTGGAATTAGATAATTGTTATTATGTTCCCCGCTTAAGTGAGTAGGAATATTATTTCCATTTCTTGTTCGACATGGTCGATTATTCTATTATTAAGAATACTGGCCTCCATTTATTACAAAGATATCTTTTATGGGGATGCTCACTTATCAAATGGTCTCTATATCCTAAACCATGACAATCCAAATGCAAAGTCTATCTATAACATTAATACCAAAAGGTTTAGATCTAATGATTTAAACACAACCTATTTTTGGCACTATCGTTTAAGCCATATAAACGAGAAACGTATTTCCAAACTCCATCAAGATGGACTTTTACATTCATTTGATTTTGAATCTTATGAAGTATGTGAATCTTGTTTGCTAGGCAAAATGACCAAAGCACCCTTTACAGGTCATAGTGAAAGGGTTGATGACTTATTAGGGCTTATACACAACGATGTATGTGGGCCGATAAGTTCTATTGCCAGAGGAGGCTACCAATACTTCATTACCTTTATAGATGATTATAGTAGATATGATTATCTCTATACGATGAAACATAAAGATGAGTCTTTTGAAAAGTTCAAAACGTTCAAGAATGAGGTACAAAACCTTCAAGAATGAGGTACAAAACCAACTTGGTAAAAGTATTAAAGCTCTTCGAACAGATCGAGGTGGTGAATACCTAAGCCAAGAATTTGATGACTATCTTAAAGATTGTGGGATAATTTCACAATTGACTCCACCGCGAACACCCTAATGGAATGGTGTTTCAAAACAGAGAGATAGAACCTTATTAGATATGGTTCGATTAATGATGAGTCAATCAGATCTTCCAATATCCTTTTGGGGGTATGCCTTAGAAATTGCTGCATTTATACTTAATCGCATTCCATCTAAGTTAGTTCAAAAGACACCATATGAGATATGGATTGGGAAGTCTCCTAGTTTGTCTTTTCTTAAAATTTAGGGCTGTGAAGCTTATGTGAAGCATTAGATCTTTGACAAATTAGCACCCAAATCAGATAAATGTCTTTTGTGGGATATCCTAAAGAAACAAAAGGATACTACTTTTACAATAGTTTAGAGAACAAAGCGTTTGTTGCTCAAAATGCTATATATTTTTTAAAGAGAGCACATATTCAAAGGAAGTGGTGGGAGTAAAATTCAGCTTGAAGAAATTCGAGCACCACAAGAAGCATTGAATCGGTTATGGAAACTCAATAGGTTTCACAAGATGTTGTTGAACCTACACAAGTAACACAAGACCTAAGAAGGTCTGGTAGGATACGTCAGAATCCGGAGAGATATGGATTTTCTTATGGCCGACAATCATGATGTCATTCTCATGGATCATGATGGGCCGCGTCCTACCAGAGGCCATATCCTAGTCGGACTCGATAGATGGCTAAAAGCCATGAAATCTGAGATGCAATCCATGTATGATAATCAAGTTTGGACCTTGATTAATCCTCCTAATGGTCTAAAGACTATAGGGTAGAAGTGGGTCTTCAAAAAGAAGACTGACATGGAAGGCAATGTGCATACTTTAAGGCACGATTGGTTGCAAAAGGGTTAAAGCAAACACATGGTGTTGACTATGATGGAACTTTTTCACCGGTGGCTATGCTTAAGTCTATTATAATTCTATTAGCCATAACTGCATACTACGATTACGAAATATGGCAAGTGGATGTCAAAACAACATTTCTTAATGAAAGGTAGCGAGGATGTGTACGCGAGAAGGCACAGCCAGGAGGGGTTTGCCAATCCACGAGAATGTTGGAAAGGTAGCTACAGCTTGAAGTCCATTTATGAATTGAAGCAGACATCTCGAAGCTGGAATCTTCGTTTTGATGAAGCAATTAAAGTATTTGGTTCTATAAAAAATGAAGATGAACCTTGTGTTTATAAGAAGGTTAGTGGGAGCACGATAGTTTGTCTAGTGCTCTACGTTGATGACATCCTACTCATTGGAAAAGATATCCCAGCTTTGCTGAATGTCAAGTCTTAGCTAGGTAGTTGTTTCTCAATGAAAGACTTGGAATTAGTAGCACATATTCTAGGCATTAAGATCTATAGAGAGCCAATCTAAAGAATGATTGGCTAAGTCGAGTACACATGCCATAGACAAAAGTATTGAATAGGTTCAGTATGCAAAACGTTAAGAGGGGATTTTTGCCTATGTGTCATGGCATTAGTCTAAGCAAGACTCAGTGTCCAACAATGCAAGATGAGCGAGACCGCATGAGTAAGATTTCATATGCTTATGCTATTGGATCTATCATGTATGCTATGTTGTGTACTCGACCAGATGTGTCATATGCTTTACGTATGACTAGCAAATAAGTCGAGATCACATGAGAATCCTTGGACTATGATTAAGGGAATATCCTTAAGTACTTCAAAGATCTAAGGATACATTCTTGCTATGGAGAACCAGATGGCTAATTGTAAATGGTTACAACGATGCTAGCTTCGGTTTGACAAAGATGATTTCAAATCGTGATCCAAGTTTGTGTTTTGTTTGAATGGAGGTGCTATTAGGCTGGAAGAAGTTCAAAGCGAAGACAACGTAGTCGAGTTGTTCACCTACGGAGGTACGATCATATAGTTGCATCAGAAGCAACTAAGGAGGTTGTTTGGATCAAGAAGTTCATCACTGGACTTGGAGTGGTTCCTAGTATCTTGAACCCGGTTAACTTATTTTGTGATAATAATGGGGCTATAGCACAAGCTAAGGAACCTAGATCACACCACAGATCCAAACACATATTTAGACGTTTTCATCTCATCTGAGAGATTATTGACAGAGGAGATGTCAAGATATGCAGAGTATCTACCAATTACAACATTGCAAATCCACTAACTAAGCCACTCCCACAAGCGAAGCATGAGAGTCAAATTAGGTCATTGGGTATTAGATACATGTTAGATTGGCCCTAGTGCAAGTGGGAGATTGTTAGTGATGTGCCCTAGGGCAATAGTGTAATTGTTATTACTTTTATATTTCAATAATAAAGAGACATTTTCATTATCATCTAACATTTCTAATTTGGTGATTTACTCCATGAATAGTTGATTCCAATTTCTGTATCATCATGTGTGACTCGATAGTAGAACCCCGGGACTTCAAATGAAATATTCTAAATTGTCACTAGTCGCTCAATGTCAGCGGAGCAATGATGAATTAAGACTAAGATGGAGGATTGGTGACTATGTTCTACCGATCATGGATATATGATATCAAGTCATTTCATATACATGTCAGAATATTGTAATCGACTCCACCCACTTGATAGTCATGGATTATAAGTCACAAGTACTTCATCATAATAATGTCTTCTTTTATTCCTTTGATCTATCATCACTGCTAGGTCCCTACATGAGAAGCTTTATGTTTTAAATACAATCTACCATCATCCGTGGATAGGTGGTAATACGTGATTTATAATTGGACATAAAATAAATCATGTAAAGGGATGTGAGTGGATGAAAGGGGTTTGTCCTTCCTTTTAGAGAGATATTCATGGGCCCCTCGACATGTGAGACTGGAAATTGCATGACTATGCTCAAATGAATTAATAAGGGTTATTAATGTCATTTGTATTATCACTTACATGGATAGCTGAAAAATCGTGATGATCAATCCTACAAGCGAGACATACCATGCCCGCGCTCAATTAGGATATCGTGAGACAAAGGGACTACGACATTTATTACTGACAGCATACAAAGCACACATCCACATAATGTGGGTGGTCATAATGCCTTAGTAGAGGTCACGCTGGGTGACGATCCATATGGGCCTCGAAATGGGTTTTGAGCCCACTGCCAACATTATGCGACTTATAGGGTCACACACATGTAATGGGTTTGAACCAACCTCGGGCTTAAAATCGCATTTAAACCCAAGGGAACCCTTTACGCGGATTCATTCATTCGCTTTCACGCTTGAGAGGCGGTTGTGGTTTTTCGTGAGACTCAACTCAGGCTAGCACACTCGCTTCTCGGCCTACGCCGTCGCGCTGACAATTAGAGGTGGAGCGATCCCGTTGTGCCTCTCAAGCCGACACGAGGGTTTGACGCACACACAAGGTCAGCAGATCAAGGATCTTATAAATAGTGAATAAGGTATTCTCCCATCCCCGATCTCATCTTGGCTGGATCACATGGATCCATGGCTCAAGCTGTAAAAAGCGCGAAATTTTTAAAATTTTCCATCAAGCAGAGTGTATGTTTAATCGCCATTAGAAACCTAACACCGATCGTATCTGGCATCGTCTTAGTAACCCGCCTCGGGGTCCTCGAGTCCCCTACGGCTATCCTACCACACATAAGAGATTAGACAAAAATAAATATGGTAAGGAGAAAATTACGCATAGGATGTTTATCCACGAATCTCCCAATATCCAAATCCGATACGCCTCAAAAACATTACTCCTTAACAAGGGATAATTGATCTTCGATAAGGAAAGAGAGATTTTCCAAAATTATGAGATTATCTTTCCAAAATCAAGGAGAATTGTCTTCTTGATAAGAAAAGATACATTTTACTGGCCAAAAAATCACGGTGACATTATCTTTCCTAGAATCAAAGACAAATTGAACTTATAAAACAAGAACTTCCCACCGAGGAAATGGCAATCCTAATTATTGAACTCCTTCTTCTTTCCCATCATTTTACGACCAAGATCGAGAGACGACCAACACATCGCCGCCGGACCCCTTTTTTTTGCAGGTTTACATTACGCCGTTGATGCCTCGAAAGTCAGACAAACCAGGTACCGACAATGGTCACTGTCTCTAGATTTATGCTTCTTAGCTACTTTTGGTAGAAGAAAAAATCAAGCTTGGAAAGTAAAAAATACTAAGGAAATGATTTTTTCATGTTTGATTTCATAAATATAATCAAATTTCAAAATTCATATATTTTTAAATTTCTTAGTCGTTATATAATAGAGAAAAACAAGTAAAATAAGTTTGAATAAATATATAGAATTAATTTAAGAATGATTGACAGGAATAATCCTATGTTTCACTCATCTTCTTTAATTAGTCTCATATTTTGATTAACTGAAAACAATCTCATGTTTATGGGATGCCTTCTTGTTTTGGTCCCTACCGATCACTTGACTGACTTACTAGGTTAACCTATCCTACGTGGCATTACTTGAAAGGCCTAATTTTGTCAGTGATCTCCAAAATTTTTATTTTTGTAAGAAAAATCGATTTGATCCCTCTCTCTCCTCCTCCACCTCCACGTCCACCTTGGACGTCCGTTGTAATGTAATGAATGCCTCTGGCAAGCCTCTTCTCCCCATCCACCGAAAGGTATGGATGTAGTGGTGGTCTTTATGGTTTTGGTTAATGAATTGTTTCTTCTCGATTTTGATATTAAATGGTGGTGGTGACTGCAGAGGTTGAGTTTGGGCGAAAATTTGATCAGCTGGTGGATTAAGATTTGATCGTTCTCAGAAAGAGAATTCACGAGATGAAGATGGTGGAAAGGAACTATGAGCCGCTAGAGGATTGGATGGAGTAGGAGAAGCAATTCTACACTAGTTCCGATGGGTTTATATGTGATGCAATGGGATTGTTGCAGTCCCAGTAGATGAATTCCAGACCCAGCTTGGTTCTTAGGATGATTGCGATTATCTCGCTCTGCGTCCCAACCTCAACTGCGTTTGTCTTCTACCGTTTTATGGAGATCATCAACCTCAACTGCGTTTGTCTTCTGCCATTTTGTGGAGAACATTTGCTGCTGAGATTCATCCCAATTAGTGTGTGTATACATACAGAGCCGGCATGAAGAATAAGTCGCATAATCATCTTTTCTTTATTTCTCAATCAAATGTTGCCCCTAACCCCTGGTACTTGTAGAAAAGCTTAATACTATTTTAATGCTGGCATTCAAGAAGGAAAAAAATCTCTCAAGGATCTTCCAAGCATTTTCATCAATATCAACACACCCACCAAAATGTTTCGAAACCAACCTTCTTCGGCTGCCCTGCAAGCAATCTTCACCAAAGTTTGATTAAAGACTTGAGGCCTTCTTCAAAGCCCAGCAAAAGTTCTTAGTTTTCAACTCTGAAGAAGATGAAGATGACTTTGATGAAGATGAAGCCAACCAACTCAGTTTGCTCTGACAGCAAGCTCTTGATGCAAGCAATGCGAAGAAGGGTTTTGGAGCAATTGCCACTTCCAACAATGGCAGCAGGGTCAATAATAATGTGTTAAATGGAAATGCCCAAAAGAAAGCAAACCCAAACCAGAATATGGAGACATGGCCAATCCAGGTGGAATTGATTAGAATGAAATGAGCAACTTACTTGGTGGGTGGTGGAAATATTAATTCTTCCCAAGGCAAAAGGGGAAATGACATCAATTCCATGATGGGTCTTGGTGGGTTTCTTGGTAATGGTGGTAACATTGCTCCCACTGCTACTTACATTTGGTGGAAATTCAATGGCTTGAGTGATTTGCACTACCCAATGGGGTTTCAGGGGTCTTCTTCACAGTTGTTCTCAACGGTGGAACAACAGGCTTTGATGAATCTGAATGGGAACCAGTACAATCATCCATCACAAATGATGATGAACATGAACATGCAGCAGAACCGAGTGACAGAGATAATAGACTTTTGGAGGGATGATAGATTTATTTATAAAAATTGAAGAAAATGTAGAAGAACAGAGTCTCTGATGAAATTTGAAACCAAACAAAGGAACAAGGCTAATATGCGCCGATGGTGGTAACTGAAGTAATGTCTGTACCGTGGAGAGACAGTGACCACCTCTGTGTGTGATGCTGCACTTTAAGTGGTTAAGAGGGAGGTCTCTGGATGAACTGGCCGGCAACAATGGTGGTGGAGAAGGAGGAAGAGGAGGAGGAGGAGGTGTTGGCAATGGTGGAGAAGGAGAAGAGGATGAGTGAGAAAGAGGGAGTGGGGAGAGACTCAAACTAATATTTTCTTTAAATAAAATAAAATTTTTGGGGCCAATTAAATACTAACATGTGGTGAGAGAGAGGAGGAGATTATTTTAACTCATTTAACCGGTCATTGGTGTCTCAGGAACAATATAAGAAGGTGTCCCCTAAACTTGGGATTATTCTCAGTTAATCGAAAGGTGTGACTATTTAAAGAAAACGGATGAAAGCCAGAATTATTCATGTTAATTTTTCCATTAATTTATCAAGTTTAAACTTATTTTTTATTTTCCTCTAAATCTTTTTTCCTCTCTATTTTCTTTTCTTAGTACTTTTCGGATTCCAAAAAGAGCCTTAGGCATGGCCTGAGCACTTTGTGGTCTGCATTCCCTTCCCTTTGAATCATATTATGCATGTTTTCTTGATAAGAACTTTCCATCCCAAGCCAAAGCCCAATGAACCTTGCCTCCTAAATAAAACTGCAGACCCTTATAGAGTAGCCATGTCCTCTTTTGTCTCTTTATTGAAGTTGGTCCCAGAATATATGTTGATCTAGCGAGTATGGATGTTAAGGATATACTCACATGAAGCTTTTTTTTGACATCTATTCCACTTTGTATTGCATTGTTGTAGTACTTGTTCTTATAAGGACTCGAACCTAAAGACTCCTCGCATACCCATCCCCCTTTAAGCTTTTACTTAATTCTTGTAATTTAAAATTTTCTTGTCAGGGTAAGCCAGCATGTGGGTGGTATCACAAAACTAAAAGAGGAACATGGGATACTATGAAATACATTATAAGAAGCTATTATGAAATCATATGATTTATATCTAAATACATGCACTCACAGGTTGTCTCAAGGGGAAAAGACAGTTTCAGGAGCGGACCGTTGGAATGGGAGGCGATGCTGAGGGACCCCGTCTTCAGTGCGCTTATCTTCAAACCATTTCACAACTCTTTTTCTGGGTAGGTTCGTCACTTGCACAATGCTGCTGATCATTGCGTTCTGCGTTGTTCATTCATGCAAATATAATATGTGAAATATTAATGACATAAAATGGAGATCTCCCCCAGTAAACAAGCTTGCTTTTCTATATAAAACAGTAACTGTTAACGCTAGATTGTTCACCAGCCAACGGTAAATTAAACTCACCAAAGTCATGGAACTAGAGATCACTCGAAGGAAATGTAGCTGAAGAAATACTCAAGGCAAAAGGATTTCTTTGCACAATGAATTCTAATGATCTCTGGAATGAAAGTCCTTTTTCTTGACAGAACACAACAAGAAATATTTCTCAGACTGTACTTTCAAGTGCGGTCCAAGTTTTTTTCTAATGAATATCACAAGCGTATATCAATTTAGAACCCTAGAAAGTGACCATCTTTAGAAGAAAAAAAAGAGTAGTATCTCCATCTTGTATGAATTCCCCAGTAGTGAGCCTGACACTAAGGCTCCGTTTGGAACCTGAAAAACGGAAAGTACTAGGGAAAGAAAATAGAAAGGAAAAGTGAAAGGAAAGAAAATTTGAAGGAAAATAAAAATATGTTCAAACTTAATAAATTAATTTATGTTATGACCCTTTTGAGTCTGACATTGCTAAGTTATG
Organism: Tetrastigma voinierianum; assembly: GCA_016808115.1. NCBI lineage: Eukaryota > Viridiplantae > Streptophyta > Magnoliopsida > Vitales > Vitaceae > Tetrastigma > Tetrastigma voinierianum. Next base: position 174,923 of record JAEQBH010001305.1, read on the forward strand.
ACTTGGTATTTGGGTTTATAACCATTTGGGTTCCTTCCCCTTGAGGGCTAGCTTTTAAGGGTGAGTTAATGATTGTAACAGTGGTATCACAGCGGTTCGTTCCTTAGGAATGACCCTCGTCCTGGATTTGTGGGAGGGCTGCTACCTAGGAAGGTTGGGGTTCGCAAAGTCACCATAGAGTTGTGGAATGGTTCTACCCATAAGATGGGGTCTGCAAAGTCACTAGCCACTGTGGACGTCGGTTCTGAAAGAAGGATAGATTGTTATGACCCCTTTTGAGTCCCACATTCCATGGGTTACGCTCGTATATGAGTTTCATATAACCATTTAGGCTCCCTCCCCTTAAGAGCTAGCTTTTAAGGGTGAGTTCTACCCAAATGGTTGTAACATTCTATATGTTTATTCAACTCATTTTAATTGTTTCTCTATTATATAAGGACTAAGAAATTTAAAAATATGTAAAACTTTGAGAAATTTTGATTATATTTGATTTTCTTTTATATTTTCCCTGTGCGAAACCAAATACGCGAAAACTACTTTTAAAATATTTTTTTTCTTTGCCTAGTACTTTCCAGGTTCCAAACATAGCCTAAATATCGCATTATAACACCACGCATGTTACAAGGATACATTAGAATGTTTGACCAAAACATGGATAGGAATGGTGATCTCTGCCATAAACACCCACTGCGAGATCCATACCAACTAGAGAGGAGTATCTAAGAAAGGAATGCTTCCAAGTAATTATGAATTCCCCATTATCCCTTTGTAACATGTTTCTTGGTAACATGAATATTTCAAAACAGAGTGAAATACCTTGTCCTTCATGTTACATGAAATCCTCACTCTACATTGAAGTAGAGATGAAAAAAATTGATACTTTAGATGATTCAACATGTTCCTATATTCTAACCTATGAGGATTTGACAATTTAGCACCAAGTCCCAATTCGCAATACTAGACATGTAACCAAGTGATCGTGATAGCTGTTAATTTATCATTGTAGAAATACCTTGTTTGGAAGCCTAGACTTAGGATATGCCCAATAATTCAGAAAAATGTTTATGAAACACGTGCATATTAATTAGTACAATTTGTACGACATATTTACTATTACTTATTAACGCTTATTTTTGAGAAGGTTAATGAAGCATAATAGCGACTATAAAATTGTTGTGGATCACCATCCACACATTAGCAGGCAACTGTTAAGTATTGTAGTCACTGAAGCAAGTTATCATATCATGGTAGCATGGTACTGTTCATACCACCAGTTTGAGTGTTTTCATTCTCTTTCATGTTTCTTTTGATCAGATTTTGATTAAAAGTTGGGATCAGATAGAATAAGGAATTGAAATTAAGTGTTATTATGTCTGCCTATAGAGCATGTAAATTTATAATTATCTCTTCAAGAGTTTAGCGGATGATAGACAGTTCAGAAGAGGATGGAGAGAGGTTTGAGGTTCAATTCCACATATCTCACGAATAGAAGAGAAAAGAAACAGGGGTTTTGCAGCTTTAAGCTTTGGAGTGAAGACATGCTGACAGAATTTTTTTCTTCTTCAGCTTGTTTTGCAATTTTCTTATACAACAGTCATAAATGGTTTGATGTTTTAGGCAACCTAACAGCTTAGCTAGACTCTTTTTTCTTATCCACAACCATAGAGTTTGGATTTCAACATAACCCACAGCTTACTAGTCAAAAGCCTGAAAACAGCATTAACACCTTATCTTGACTCCCAAGATCTAAATTACCAACTCCCTATCAATCTTTAAAGATCTCCTTTATTGTATGGAACAGAGCAATTCAGGCTTAAATAGTTTTTCCATAGCTTTATGGCAATTCAGCTGGGATTTTGTGAAGGAGGAAATTATGGGTTTTTTCAAAGAATTTCATGAGAATAACATGTTTGTTAGAAGCCTTAACTCCACTTTTCTAGTGTTGGTTCCCAAAAATGAGAATGCAATGGATATAAAGGACTTTAGGCCAATCAAACTGGTGAGGGGCTTATACAAAATTTTGGCAAAGGTTCTTGCAAATAGGCTGAAAAAGGTGGTGGGTCAGGATGTGTCAACATCCCAAAATGCGTTTGTGGAGGGACGATAGATCTCGGATGCGGCCCTAATTGCAAATGAGACCATTGATTCTTTGATAAGAAGAAAGGAGAAAGGGCTTCTTTGCAAATTAGATATAGAAAAAGCTTATGACCATCTGAACTTGGATTTCTTATTTCAAATCATGGAAAAAATGGGCTTTGGCAGAAAATGGTTAATCTGGATAAGATGGTGTATTTCTAAGTCATTTTTTTCATTGTTGGTGAATGGTACTCCATCTAGTTTTTTTCGAAGCTCTAGGGGTTTGAGAAAGGGGGATCCTCTATCCCCGTACCTTTTTGTGATCACGATGGAGGCTTTGAGCTATCTCATTGGTAGAGCAGTTGAAGGGGGCTTTCTTTCGGGTTGCAGCATTTGTGGTAGAAATGGGGACGGGGTGGTTATATCTCATCTATTATATGCGGATGATACCATTCTCTTTTGTGGGGCAAATCAAGATCAAATGATGTACTTAAGTTGGCTATTGATGTGGTTTGAAGCTATCTCAGGGTTAAGGATCAATTTGAATAAAAGTGAGATTATTTAAGTGGGGAGGATTACAGATGTAGATGCTTTAGCTCTGGAACTGGGTTGTAAAGTAGGGGCTCTTCCATCCTCCTATTTGGGACTCCCCATGGGCGCCTCTCATAATTCAAGAGTCAAGCCGGGGATGGACTATAACTTGTCAGAAAGAGGCTAACTTTGTGGAAGAGACATTATATCTCCAAAGGAGGAAGATTAACCCTCATTCGAAGCACCTTGTCATGCTTACCAGTATACTTCATGTCCCTTTTTCATCTCCCTATACCTGCCATACTTAAGGCTCTGCAAAGGTCAGTGGGGCGGAGGTAATATGGATAAAAAGCCTCACCTTGTTAAGTGGTCCACGGTTTGTGCAAACAAAAGGAATGGAGGTCTGGGGGTTAGAAACCTTTCTATTCTCAATAGGGCCCTTTTGTGTAAGCGGATTTGGCACTTCACAAATGAAAAGAATGCCCTATGGAGGAATGTCATTTGTTGGAAGTTTGGGGAGGAACAAGGAAGCTGGGTCTCTGGTGCTTTTAGAGGTGCTTCTGGGACAAGAGTCTGGAAGGAGATTAGAAAGAAATGGGATACGCTCTTCATGCCATTTTCTTATGAATGGTATAAGGTTGCACTTCGAAGGATATCCGGTGCAGAGAGGAGGCTCTTGTGATTCTTTCGTATGCTTTGGCTGACAACAAGAAGGCGTTGGTGGCGGATCTGTGGACTCTTCTAGGGAGGAAGGAGGATGGACCCCTCTCTTTATTAGATCTTTCAATGATTGGGAATTGGATGAGATCCTCTCTCTTCTCAATACTATTCAAGGAAAGCAAATTATTGAGAGTTAAGAAGACTTGATGTTTTTCAAGGAGACAAAAAATGGGAATTTTTTGATGAAGCTTCTCTTCAAGGCTATGGATCGATATGAAAATGTTGAGTTCCCTTATAAGTTCATTTGGAATTCTTGGGTTTCCACGAAAGTGGAATTTTTGCTTGGGAAGCCTCTTGGGGCAAAGTTTTAACCCTTGACGATTTAAAGAAGAAGAGAAGGGCCTTAGCAAACAAATGTTTTCTCTGTGGGAAAGAGGAGGAGACAGTTGATCATTTGTTAGTCCATTGCCCACATACCAGAGTGATTTGGGAACTCCTCAAAATGGGTATTCCCATTATCCGTTAGAGAGACCCTCCTCTCTTGGGGAGGCTCTTTTGTGGGGAAGAAGTGTAAAAAAGGTTGGATGGCAGCCCCTCTCAGCATTTTCTGGACCATTTAGCGTGAAAGGAACTATATCGCTTTTGAAAACAAAGACTTCTCAGCTCAAAGGATGAAAACTTTATTTCAAGTGATCTCCGGGGTCTTAATAAACAGACATCAAGTGGAAAACCTAGATCCTTGGTTGATTTTTTGACTTGGTTGAGATGTAGTCGAGGGTTGAAGGGTATAGTCTTTGTGGGCCTGCGGGGTTTTTGTTTTGCCTATTCTTTCTACCTTGTCCTTGGTGGGACCCTCTTCTATACCACTGTATACCTGTAGGCCCCTTTGGGTGCTCTTTTGATGAATATATATGCTTTTACTCATCAAAAAAAGAAAAAGTATAATAAGCGTATATCACCTGGTATATTGAATGTCAAATTCCTTTAGATGTAGAAGATCTAAAATCACAATGGAGAAAACTTACAGTAGGGCGCTTTGTTCTTCTATAAACTCTTTCTAGGGTTTCTATTTGCACTTTCTTCAGTCTCTTTTGGGCAGACCATCTGCTTTGCATGACATGTACTGGCACCTTCCCCTTGACCTCAGGCTCTGCAGCTTCCACAGATCCTTTAGTTGTTTCCAAAGGAAAAGTTTCCACAGGTTCAGCTTCAGGCACTGTAATTGTTGGCACAGGTTTATCCGGCAAAGCAGCACTCATAAGCAGAAGATTTGGCGGGGGTTCACGGAGCAATTCAAGAACAACTGCCCTATCAAGACAAAGTTCAGCAGCCAGGCTTTTAATCTGCAAGAAGATAATAATTTCCTCTTAGCATATACAAGGGTTTGGTACAGCGTGAAGCGTTCTCAAGGCCATGAGCAGAAGTCCACATAACAAGGACAAAAAACGGCAACTATGTCATTTGTGCATGCTAAAATGCATGGGTAGTAATAGAAACGGAAAGCGATTTTTTTCCCTATTATTTTCTTTCCCCACCCTTCTAACGATTTTATATGCTATTTATATACTATTCTCCACTGCAATCAAAGTCAGCAAAACAAGATAAACTTTACTTTAGCACTATCTGTTTATACCTACAAGGCATCTCCCAATACTATTAGCTATATGGGAAAAATCCGGGCACCACTTGAGAAGACACGAGATCAATCCAGCTGGTTCACTTAGCTAGTCTGTTCACACAGTAACTGTTTTAGCTTTGCTGACACCCTTTCACATAAAACAGCTTCTGAAAATTTCTTAAGACTCTTAGAAATAAATAATCTTAATATGTCCTCAAAGAAAGTTCTGGCCATTTGGAAATGGAAGTGTGTTGAATTTCATTTGGTCAGGTTTCCAGTTTCAAGCAGCCTCTCAAGTTATTCAAGTGGACAGTCTAAGATAGAAAATGCAGGCCCCATGGTTGGCAAACTACGGACAAGTCCCACAAAGATAAAATCACACTTGCGCCAGATTTAATATTTCTATGCTCCTTACACTAGTTTTACGGCGGCCAGTTTTCAGAGCGGAAGCTAATCTTCGAAGTTGCCAATTTTTAAGCTTTACTGGTCTTTCTTCATCCTCCTCCTCCTCCTCCTCCTTCTCATCATCATCATCATTATCTTCTTCTTCTTCTTCTTCTTTTTCTTCTTCAGCACCTACCGCTTTGGCATCATCCTTACTTTCCAGTTCATCTGTAATGGAGTTAAACATTCCAAATAGTTCATTGTCATCCCCCAGAGCCTCCTCTAACTCACGTTCAAGCCTAGCAAGTTCTTCTTCACTTATCTCTTCATCATTGTCATCTATGGATGCATCATCATTCCTGAGATCTTCTTCAAGCTGATTAAACAGTGCCTCAAAAGCATCTTCATCTAAATCATCATCACCCTCAGCATTACTACGAGCTGGACTTTTCTGTAGAAAACAAATTATATCACAAAAGAAAGAGAAAAAATCATTTATACAAAAGCCAAATCTTCCAAATTATTTAGAATTAAACATCTACACTATAATAACCCAATGTCCCTTGCAATCAAAACATAATATAAGGCCTGTTTGAATCTTGAAAATAATTCAGGTGAAGAAGAAACAAACAGAAAGATACAACACTTCTTGTGGCTGTTTAGTTGTGACAGGAAATTAGGCAGAAGAAATCGTGACGGAGATTATGAGAAGTCTATACCAATTTAAAACCTTACAACTTGAGGAGTGGAAATTTTTATCAGGCTCTAGCTAGTAGTTCATTTTCCAGTCACTTCACTCGTTTTGCCTGGCTATTTTCCTCTCCTTTTTTTAACAGTTTCTGATTAATATCCTAGCACCTAGTCCACTGCCTAGCCTTGCACCGGCATTTCACTTGATCTTCTCCTATGTTGGAGATTCACATTTTCTGTATCATAACTTACTGTAATTGTGTCATTATAAGTTCAGGTTAGTACTCATAAATCTGTATATCCAATTGAATTCTACTTGACATTTCTAACTCATTACATATAGCTTTCATCATACTAATAGAAAAAAATAAGTCAAGAGTTTTCCCCTCGAACTGGGGTTCTGTATGAGAAAAAATCAAGAAAATAAAAGAAAATGAAAATTGTAACGGGTCTTTTGATTTCGGGTACCAAAAATATTTCTTGCATTCTCCTAACATTTTCAGAGACAAAAAAACACTGTTAGAAAAAGAAAACATCAGCAAAATCAAAATATCCAAATTCCGGTTTTCTCTTTCCCCCTTTGTCCTCAAGAAAACAATTATGACTTGTAATTTCCCGAAACCAGGACATTCCCAACTTCCGATCGATGCCCAACAAAACTAAGTAATAAGAAAAGTCTAAAGACAAACTCTCCAAAATCACCAACTGAATCCCAGTAACCCGAGTACCAGTATCAGACCAGGATTCTTACCCAATATATTGTCCATTAAAAACGCGAAACCCCATATACACTTTCGCCTTTCCCAAATTTTCTCAGGAAACAAACAAACTGGTTAGAATAGCTTTACCTTATTTTTCTTCGAAGACTGGACCGGAGCGTTAGCTTTCCGACGGCGTGAGAAAGCGAGCACAGAGCGAGATACAGAATGACGAGGCAGAATTAGACTGGGTGTAAGCAACCCAAATTAATAGGGAGGCGTTGCTTGCATGGTGACGATAAACCCTGAAGGCCAATGAAGTGAGATTCACCAAGCCGACGTGCTATCTATCCACCTCTTCAGCAGGGAAGAAGGCTAATAAAGGCTGAAAAAGTGAATCTCAAAAGGATTTAAGTGCTAAAGGAGAGTGTGGCATTTGTACTTTTTTCTTTATGCAAAGATATGGATAAACATGTTTCTTTATTAACTATTTCATATTATGTTTCTAAGATATATTCTTATGCTGATTCAATCTCTGATTATCCATATACTCGTCTCATATTTTTATCACTAATTCGATTTATAAATTTATTTATATAATAAGCCAAATTTTATCTTATATAATTCAACGTTTTAAAAATATAGGATAAAGAATAAGAGAAATCTCAGTTCAAATCCCGATCGATAATTTATTATTTTTAAAAAAATTACTTATATAATAAGCTTGTAATTATATAATCATATATTAAATTAGAATAATTACTATAAATATAATAAAAACATGAAAAATATACAACTTGGAAATATATTTTAGTTTTTTTTTTTAATGGATTTGTGTTTTGTGAAGGGAAACCAATGTTTATAGTTATGAAATGGTAAAAGAGACCACTAAAGTAGTTATGAAAAATTAAGTCAAACAAATAAAATCTAAAAATATTTATATAAACTTGTGAATAGATTAATATTTTATAATTATTAAGCACAAAGTTATTTTCATTTAAAATCATATTCTTTTATGTGTTATTTAATATATTGAATAGTTTAAATTAAGTTATTAGATCATTAAATTAATTTTTGCCAACCACATGCTAATTCTAGTAATTTAATTTAATACAAAGTGAATAGTTATAAAAAAAAATCTATAAATAATTTTTCTTATATTTTTTTGACAATTATACACTTTATATTACATCATAGAATTGGGTTATTTACAAATTTATCCTCACTTACACTACTTCTCTTCTTAAGCTCTTAACAATTTGAGCTAACTAAATTGGCATTTTTCTTATATAAACATTCTAAAATCTTTTAGTGATATGAAATTTCAGTATTAAAATTACTAAATAAATGTCAAATAGAAATATATAATAACAATTATTATTAATTATCAAGTTGAGTGGATTAAATAATTTAAATTTGACGGGGGATTGTTTAAAACGCCGTCATGAAACGACGTCGATTTTACCTCTATCTCCCAATCCCCTTTTAAGCTCGATGCTGGTCTTCTCTCCTCTATACTCTTAATCTCAGATGGCTTCGTCAAAGGGATGGTTGAGCGATCTCCCATCAAAAGCCGCACAAATCTACTTCTTCCTCATCATACTTCAGATCCCTATTTTTAGGTACATCTCTTATGCTTCCAGTTACCTTTTTCGGAATTCATTAATCTCCTACTGAATCTCGACACTTTTTTCTCTCTCTTGTCTTGAAGATCTGTGTTCATTTCTCTTCGAATTTTTAGTGTGCCCTTGTTTTACAAACTAGGTTGGGTCAAACTTCTCTATCATCACGTTTTAGCATCTGGGTATTCGGAAATTTTGAGGTTTTTGAAGGTCAGTGTGTTTGTAGTTGTTGATCCGCAAAGACTTTGTTTGGCTTAATTCTTGTTTCGTAAAATATTTTCAGTAATAAAATTGGAGCTTGCTTGCACATCCAAATGTGGGGAGAAATGAAATTTGAAGCAAAGCAAGAAAGATAAAAGAAGGTTTTAGAGACATGAAGAAGAAACACACAAGCTACTAAACAAGTGTTTATTTTAAAATAAAATTTCACCAATTGATTTCTTTGTTGGCTGGCTTGAACTGGGAAAACACTGCATAGTGCCTTTCTCATTAAATTAGACTGTAGTGGTTCTTCTGTCTGACTTCCTATATTGATTTTCTTTTGTTAGTTGAGTGTCTAATGTTTTTATATAGTAATTACCAATATATATGGTTTTTTTTGATGAATAAAGATTGGTTCAGCTGATGTAGAAATACTCTTGCTTGGGGTTTTGAATGGAATTAGTTTAACATGAATCCAAGAAGCCAAATCTGAAGATCTTGATTCCTTTATTTGAAATCTTTTACTGAATTGATCTTAATCTATGCCTCATCTGCGTTTTCATCTGTTAAATTCTAGCTGGTAGTGACTAGTAAATTCAGTTTATAAAATCTAAAATTGAATAAAATATAGCTGTTTAGATCTATTGATTTGTTGGAGGAAAAGAACAGCGTCATTGTGGCCAAAAATGAAGAAGGGAACTAAGGAATGTGGTGATGTTGGGGTTTCGATTATTTTTACCAGTGCACATGACGGGCATTAAGTAGGAGCCAAACATATTTGAGATCTGAGTCATATCAGTAAAAAGATATCGTAAATGGGGTAAGGGAATTGGCATTGTGTCGAGTCCTTCATTTTGGCTGTCCAGGAGTATGGATATCGACTACAAATAGATAGACAGATGTTTCTGCAAAGATATACATGTGTATGTGTGTGTGTGTGTATATATATATATATATATATATATATATATATATATATATATATATATATATATATATATTGATGAATAAACAGGCAGAATATATTAAGTATAAAAATAATAGGCAAATCCAAAGCTACTCTAAAGTTACTGCAAGGAGCGCCAAAACAGAAATGTTTCTAAAGATATGACAGACTCATTATTTTCTCTAGGCTTATCTATTAGGTCTAACTAAGTTCAGCATCATTAAACCAATTAAATGGCATTGCTGTATCTTTTGTTCATTATTTGTCATAATTGAGAGGATCACTGATTATAGTACGCCTAGACCAAATTAGCAATTTTTGTGTCCCATAATACTTCCTCGTGAGCAGAATACTAGAGCAAGTGCAAGTATTAGAGTCCATTCCTCATCATTGATATGTTTGCCTGCAGTAATTGATGCCCTCTTACTGCCAGTATTGATTGGCTAGTTGTGAGTAGCTCTGAAACTATGAAATAAAGAATTATCCTGGACATAGGTTAAGCACAAAGGTTTACTTAGTTAAAGATTGATTGGTTCTCGATAGAATTGAATCCATAATCCCACAATCTCTTGGCAATTGAGTTAGGTCTTAAGGTTATAAAATCGAAGTAAAATCAATGGGTAAGCAACAGTTCATGGGTTTTCCATGAAAAAAGAAATGACCCACTTATAATTTGCTCTTTAGTTTTAGATAATTGAGGCCTTACTTTGATCATTTTACACTTCTTGCTGATCTCAGGCTGATTTTATGAGCAAGTCAACTCACTATTATTTGGATAATAAAACTTCCAAGGATGAGAATGAAGTTTGCAGACTGACGAATGCTTGATAGGTATATAAAGTGATGTGAAAATATAAGCCCGTTCGCGCAAGTATACGCGTCGAGTTTATGTAGTACAATGGCTAGTCAAGTGTTGTCCTAATAAGGAGATGTGTTAATTATCAAATAACGCCTTAAATATTATTTGAACCTAAAATCGTGAATGAATTGCAAAAAAAAAAAAAAAATCTAAAATTGTTTACTAAACCAATTAACAAAAACTAGGGTTTTGCCTTCACCTGCTACACTCGATGGATTTACAACCTAGATAGATTATTCATCCAGTATACCAATAAACTCACACAGGCGGGTTGATCATGCCTACAAGATATTCTTTCTCGAGCAATAACTGCCTATCTCGGTCAGGTGTATTGCACCTCGCTCAACCCCGAACTCAAACATAAATGTCCAAACCCTAAGTGCCACACTTGGAACCGGGATATCTCTAGTCTATTGATTTGATCAGGTGTCGCTTCTAATCATATCCGGGGGTCATCATCTCTCGATCTTAGACTCTCCCAAAGAACATGCCAATTATGGCCAAACATCGCCATGTAAATAAAGTGTAGAAATAGAGCAAGCAGGGATAAAATAAATATATATACTCGACGAAAACAAAATTAACAATCAATTTTTCGAAAGTAGCAAGGCACAAACCTAGAAATAAAACTAGAACATAATGAAAATCTGTAAGCATAACCATATAAGATTCAAAATCATAAAGCTAGAGAAGGGAATAAAAAGAAAACTAAAGTGCACACGATGATTTGATCCGAGTAAATTTTATCGCCTCCTTCTCCGATCCAAACCTTCAGGTTTCGGAACCACCCCCACCCATATGCCAACCTCCTTTTCTCCCTCTCTTTACTTCTTTATATCCCTCTGTTCCACCTAAAATCACACCGACCTAGGTCAAGTTTTCTCGATCCAATAAGTAAATGAGTGTGTTGGCCCTTTTACTATAGTGAAGCTGCTCAGCGGCCTGCCTTCCACTCCAAGGGCGAGTAACCGCTTAATATAAAATCTCCTTCTTCGATCGCTAGACAAGTCAAGCCCCGCTTTGGGTTGGTTAGCTCGCCCATCAAGTAGCAGCAACAGAAGAATAAATTCACCTCTTATGCTAATTTTCCTCTTCTTTGCTTCACAAAGCAACAAAACCACAAAATGTACTCATAATACAGGTAATGGAAACAACGAAAGCTTCTAAAATGGTCGAGAAACATATGCAAATTATAGCACTTGTAGCCTCTATCACTCCCAACTTAGACTTTTTCTTGTCCTCAAGCAAGGAAAATATATGTGAGATATACATCATTTGGCCAGACAGAATAAGAGCTGACTTTGCACACTACAAGCAGAATTGATAGGACTCTAGCATTCTTTACAAGCAGAATTCTTAAACCAAATCACATGTTTCATGCATTTTGGTCACTTAAAGGCTTCTAGGTTCCAAGCAACATGGTGAATAGAGTTATTCAATATATCATGCTTCACCTGCCTTTCCCTATAAGAGTCCAAAGTGGAATGATAATTTAGTCCCCTCCCTATATACAGGGGCACTAACTTCTCTCTCAAGCCACACACTCCGACCTTACCATGTGTGATTTATGTTACTATTTTACCACCGATTTTTTTTTCACAACTTGAGCTCCAACTCCACTTACACCACCGAAACGCAAATAAAACACTACCTGTGTCTCCAAACATACGCACATACTCCAGACAAGAGTTAATTCCTCAACGCACTCCAAACTATACACTTACACTGATCAAAATAACATTTACACAAAGTTCCAAAACTAGTGGCTACACAAGCCAAATATACAATGATCCTAATAAAAAGATGCCTCAACTGTCCAAATATACGGTGAAGATCCATAACACTAAATATTCATCAAAATGTATGCTCAACCACCAACAAGCCAAGGCTGGCATACAAACTTCCCATCCTCAAAAAAACCCCCGCAGTCCAACTTTCATGTCACGCAAATGGGTCCTCGCACTGCATCTAAGGTGAAGCGGAAATAATGGGGGTGAGTTCGACAACTCAAGAGGAATCCTATAACAAGCCATGCTCATAAAAACATTTCAATTTATACATAATTCAAAATATCTCAAAACAAGAGCATTTTATTAAATTATTTAGGCTTGACACAAACACATTTAACGCATTACTACCACCATCTCAACCCCTCATCGCTGACTCTTTGGCCATCCAGTGGACTACCGATCATCCCGTAACAACAACAATTTGGCTTCGACTTAATACCCAGTGGATATGCCCACATCCCGTATATATCTGGTGACTCCTCTCGACTATAACCCAGTGGATTAGCTCATCGTCCCGCTTCCACTACATCAATCCGACTCTCACTACGCCTCATACCCATGTCATTCTTTAAAACAATTTCACAAAACATTCAACCACATGGATATTTAAAAACATCATACCGCTAATTCAAAGATTTTACATATATAAAAATATACATTTATATATCACTAGAAAATCACAATACCAAAGCACTAATGGCAATGTACTCCCACAACATCAAACCATAGATGCTGTAGAGAAAGTTATAAGATCCCCCACCTTCCTCGATTCAAAAATCCGCAAGTCTCCCAAGGAAGTCAAAACCCGAGGCTACCCAAAGGATCTCGCAAATAATAAGTCATAAGATTCCTTAGCCTCTCCTCTAAACCGTGTCACATAAAAATTAGCTCAAGTGGCTCCATTACTTCCAACACCACTGACTCGCCATATATCTTTATACCTTCAACATAAACCTTGATCCCCTAAGTGCTCTCTCTCTTACACTTACTAGACTGGGCCATTTAACATCCCTTATTGCGCTACACAAACAACACACTCAACACAAACACTCCTCTTGGTATTCCTATCTCCATATTACTCATTTGAAGATAAGGTGCTGGCGGTTCTTTCAACTAGAATCACCCAATTCGAGCATCAAAACCCCGAGATAATGGTCCTAAACAACATAGCCCCACTTTGAAATGAATTTCGGGTCCAATGGGTTACGACTGACACACATATTTCAGGATATTTGTGCTCTTGAAGTCTAGTTTACACGTACCTAATTTGATAACCTAATTTGAGCAGAATGACCAAGTTATGGCCAAAATACTAACACTCCGGGCCATACGTAAAAATCCACTAAATGCCCAAAATTTATGATTTTCCCACTTTTTCCATAAGTTTCCAACCAAATCAACCCCCCCAACACTCAAACACACATCAAAGTTTCACTCTATCTAACCCAAATCTTCCAAAACACATCTTAAAATAGCACCTGAGGCCACAACCCATCACTCAACCAATCTTAAGGTTAGGATGAAACCCCAGATTTCAAAAAGAGAGAAATCCATGAATCATACCCCTCTATACAAAATCCCTCAACCTACATAAATAACCAAGGATTAGGCTCACTGCACCTCATATCCTTCAAATCTAGTTAGAGAAGTTCCCTTAACCAAACCCTTAGAAAAAGAACCATTTTATGAAGAATCAAAACCAAAACCCTGCCTTTTGGTCTAATCCTTTCCTTCTCTTCCTTTCTCCTTCTTCTTCTTCTTCTTCTTCTTCCTCTTTCTCCTCTCTTCTTCACGTTTTTTGCCCTAACTCTATTTGAGCAAAAATGAGAACTATCCCTTTTTGCTAGACTAGTTTTAGTCTTATACCCATTTTTGACTTTAAAGTTTCACTAATAGCAATTTAAGCCATTAAATCTTTCTATTTGCATATCACATTCCCAATCTTATACATCAATTTCACTAGATTCTCTTCTATTAATGACCTGTTGGTCCTCAAGTGGTAAATTTACCAATTTACTCCTTGGCTCTAGATAAAACCTTGCCCACTGCTTTATTTTCTAAAATAATATTTAGCTATTGTAATAATTCCAGTGTTACATTCCTCCCTCCTTTAAAGGAATTTCGTCTCGAAATTAAACCGCACTAACTCCGTGAAGAGTTTCTGCACTTTTCTTCACATCCGTCTAAGTTCCTATGTAGCTTCTTCCACTCCATGGTGTTCCCATAACACCTTTACTAGAGGAATAACTTTGTTCCGCAACATGCCTGCACATCTAGAATCTTCCTCGTCGCCTTCATATTTCATATTCTCTGCAATTTCAGCTCCTCGCCACCTAAGATGTGCGAAACATCCGCCTTATACTTCCGCAACAAGGAGACGTGAACACGCTCGTGGTATACCAAGCAACCCGTGGTGGAAGAGCTAACTGCAAGCTACCTCTCCAACTCTTTCGAGAATCGCAAACGGACTAATGTAAATTAGCGCTTCCTTTTTACCAAAACGAAACACTTTGAGAGGCGATACACTGCAAAACACATGGTCCCCAACCTAAACTCTAAGGGTCTCCTTCGTGGTCAAGATAACTTTTCGCTCGCTGAAGCCGCCAACAAATTGGCCACTTGATCACTTTATCTTCTCTCACTGCTTCCTCGACTAACTTTGACCAATCAAAGTAGCCTCTCCCGATTCAAATTCCAAGACATAGGCAATCTACATGGCCTTCCAAGCAAAGAGCTTCATATGGTGCCATCCCACACCGCTCCGGAACCGTTATTATACGCAAACTCAATCGTAGGCAAATGTTCCATCCAACTCCCCGGTCTAACACATGCTCTAAAGCATATCTTCCGTAATCGAATCACTCTCTCGGGACGTCTGGGCCGGGCCTCGAGGGGTGAAATGTCAGACTAATCTCACCTCCGTTCTAAAGTTTTTCAGAAGATCACAGACCGGACGTAAACTCAAGTCCCTATCTCGACACAATGGAGAGAGGTACACTATGCAACCTCACAATCTCCTCACATACAACTTGCTCAAAGTAAGAATGTAGTCGCGGGTCCTTATTGCTAAGAAATGTGATGATTTAGTCAACCTAATAACAACCACCCAAACACCATCTTTAATTCTCGGTGAGTCTTGGGCAAACCAACACGGTCCATCACACATGATCCCATCACCCCACTGGTAACTACCAGAACAACCCCGTTGGTCTCCTCGGTGCTCAACTTTCACGGTTGGCATGTCGTTGACTTTGACGAAACTCGCTACGTCTCTCTTCATCCCATGCCACCAAAATTGGCGCCTCAAGTCGTGGTACATCTTTGTCTCACCAGGATGTACCGTGAATCGAGAGTGATGAGCTTCCCTCATCACCTCCTCTCTCAACTGTGCATCATCCAGCACAAACAATCTGTTGAGGAAATAGATTCCTCCATTTGCATGAATGCTCCACCCTTCAGGTGCATCACCAGCTACCACTTGTGAGCGTGTGCCCTCAAGCTTCTTATCACTCCTCTGAGCCTCGATGACTTAGAAAACTGTTTGGCCGAAAGCACCAACGATAAACATGCCTAGGCTCATCCCCATTAAAGCACGGTGAACTCACATGTAATCATACATCTTCCACTCATAAGCCATCAAACCCGAAAGGATGCTCCTTGATTTTCTACTCAAGGCATCAACAACCACATTTGCTTTACCCGGATGGTATTGCAAAGAAAAGTCAAAGTCCTCAAGTGTCTCCATCCATCTTCTCTGCCTGGCATTCAAATCTCTCTGAGTAAAGATATATTTCAAACTCTTATGGTTGGAGAACACTTCCAAACTTTCACCATACAGGTAGTGCCTCCATAACTTTAGGGCAAACACCACTGCAGTAAGCTCTAAATCATGCGTGGGGTAATTCTCTTCATGTTTCTTCAATTGCCTAGAGGCATAGGCAACCACTGACCCAGATAAGTACACACCCCAACTCTCGAGGCATCACATAAACCGTACTTTTTCCCACCACCGAGTAATCAACACCGGCGCTGTAGTCAATCTCTTTTTCAGCTCCTGGAAAGACTCCTCACACTTGTCATTCCAGACAAAGCTCACTGCAGTGAGTCTAGTCAGGGATGCATGCAATCCTGGAGAAGTTCTCAATAAACCGGCGGTAATAACCAACCAACCCGAGAAAGCTACGTATCTCAAAGACACTCTTGGGTCGCTCCCACCGCATCACGACCTCAACCTTTGCCGGATCCTTAATCGGGAATACCTTCCTTTTAGACACCATGTGCCCTAGGAACTGGATTTCTTGTAACTGTGAATCACACCTCTTTTCCAAATTTTTGGCATACAACCTGATTCTCTCGCACTGTAGCACCAACTCAGAATGTTGCTCACAGCCGCCGACCCCTTGGAATATATCAGATGTCGCCCAAACACTACCACAAATCGATCCAAATACCCGGGATGATATATCCTCATTCATCATATCCATAGCTATACTGGATCATTAGTCAATCCAAAAGGCATGACAACAAACTCAAGTGTCCATACCTCGCGCGAAAAGCAAATGCCTTAGGATGTCCAGTCCCGCACTCAACCCGATGATACCCGATCTAAATCAATTTTCGAGAAGTAAACAAGCCCCGCTCAACTCCATCAAACAAATCCTCAATGCGCGTAAGTTGGTACTTGGTTCTTCATCGCACTCTATTCAACTCCAGAATCCACACACAACCGAAGCCGCCTTTCTTTTTCACGAACACACCGAGCACCTCAAGACGAGGTACTCTACTGGATGAACCCTTTACCCTGCAATTTCGCAGCTGTAGGTTCAACTCCTTAAGCTCAACTCGAGCCATCCTAATGGAGCCACCGGGGGCCAGGATCTGTGATCGGATACAAATCGATGGAGAAATCCATCTCTCTATGGGGAGGTAATCCTGGCAACTCATAAGGAAATACGTCAGCAAAATCACACACTTGTGGAATACAATCCATCGTCACCTTCCTTTTAATCTCCCTTAGCATAGTAAAAAGGAAGTGCTGACCCCCATTCTTTCCCAACCACTTGTTCTCCATCTCTATCAACGGTCGAGTCGGACCACCCCCTCGATCCGCATAGAAGCTGACACGTGACCCACAACCAATCTAGAAGGTCACCTTCTTCGAAAAATGGGATTTAGGACCGCATGATGCAGGTGGCTAACCAATCCATTCCCACAATCATGTCAACATCACATATGTAGGAGTACTAAGTCAATCACAACTGTGATCCCCAACATTCAACACACAACCAACATCCCCACTTAGTTTCCATCACTTCACCCATGTGTGTCTCAACAAACAAAGGACAAGAGAGTGGTGCAATCTCTAAGTCTAAAATAGAAGCAAAAGAAGTAGACATAAATGAACGGGATCCACCCAAATCAAACAACACGTGTGCCCAAGTGCTATAACATAAAACCATACTTTCCACTAGCACACTAGGCTCTGGATCTCGGGCTGCCATAGCGAAACTCGCTGAGACCCGCCCGAAGTAGATGCGCCTTCCTTTCGATCTCCTCCTCGAGGTCATTCCTGAACACGCGAATGGTTTATCGGGTCGAACCGCTCTAAGGAGGCCGGGGTGTCTGGCCACAGAATCTCTAGGCACCACCTCCCTTGCCGTCCCGTCGCACCACCATAACACGGTCCCGGCCCCATGTCCCCAACCTGCACCCCACCGGCTTGTCCTCGTTGCATTGCAACTCCGTGGATCGCTCATCCTTGGGCGCTAGCCCTTATCCTCGACCTCAAGTCTCCAAACCCGAATTCTTGTTTCTTTCCTTTGTACCTCTCAAGTCGTCTCTCTCAATAATCGTGGCTGTACACCACCTCACCTGTAGGTGCGGGCATGTGTTGAGCCACCCGAGCCCGAATGTTCACCCTCGCACCTCTTGAAACTGCTCGCTCTCATCCGCTCGCTTGCCACCATATGTTGTGCATGCCTCGAGCTAACAAAGTAAATTGGGAGGCGCACTGCTATAGTCATACCCCCTGCCGCAGTGCAATAAACTCCGACTTTTTGTCTCCTCACGGCCTCGTGAAAATACGGCCAGAGTAACTCCTCAACCGGAGCCCACGTGTGGCACATCACAGTGCTCTTAACCACGCCTCACCAACCGTCGCCTCATTCCTCAACATAAAGGAGGCTAGGAGATACCTCCGCCTCCTCGTGATTCCAAGATCCAGACCTTCACTTCCTTTAGCCAATGCTCACCTCAAGGAAGTTGGATACCACCTCGAAACACCGGGGAACATGTGCCTTGAAATCCTTGATCAAAACTCCAGACGTCCATCTTCTTCTAATGACCCTGAGGTAACGCCACCCTCTCTCCACTCTCGTCCTTCGCAGACTGTGAAGAGGATTCACAGTTATTCACCCTTGGTCGCCCACTCCTTCTTCTAATCATTGTTATAATCTGTGACAACAGACATGGTATAAGAATTATTACACACTAATCCAACACCATGGAAAAAAATCTATACAAGCATTATAATATCTAAACTTGTTATATCATGCTATTAATCACACCAACATGTTATCACATAGTCTCATGTAAACATGTTATCTTTAAATACCCTTCAATAGTCATTGATCGCTAAGAAGCCTTATACCATATATGCAATCATATCATCCCTAATAGCACAAATCCTAGCACTAAAACCTGGAGCTCCCATGATCATAGCTTAAAGTGTGCCTAGGAATCCTTTGTGTATCTATTGAATCTCTCTTTAATTCCCAAGGATTTATCCCTTAGCTCGATAATTAACTTGTCACACCCCCGAATTCCACCGGATGAGTGTTACTATTTTACCACCTGATTTTTTTTTTCACAACTTGAGTCTAAACTCCACTTGGGAGAGTAATCACCCGAAACGTAAATAAAACACTACCCGTGTCTCCAAACATACACACATATCGGTATAGAGTTAATTCCTCAATACCCAAAACTATACACTTACACTTGATCAAAATAACATTTACACAAAGTTCCAAAACTAGTGGCTACACAAGCCAAATATACAATGATCCACACAAAGACAATTAACTCATCCAAACATACAAGTAGAATATCCACATAACACTAAATATCTATCAAACGTACGCTCAACCACCTACAAGCTAAGTGTTGGCATACAAACTTCCCATCCTCAAAAACCCTGCAGGTCCAACTTTCATGTCACGCAACGGTCTCAGACGCCAGATCTACAAGTGGCAAATACTCGCCGAAATTTAATCTCATAAATGCTCATGCTCATAAAAACATTTCTAATTTATATGATAATTCAAAATATCTCAAAACAAGAGAGTATTTTACAAATAATAGGTTGATGATAAATCACACGAATGCAATACTACCACCATCTCAACCCCTCATCGCTGACTCTGGGCTTTCACCGTGGACTAGCCGATCATCCCAATAACGACAATTTGGTCGGGACTACTCACCTGTGGATATGCCCACATCCCGTATATCTGACCTTTCCTCGGGACTACAACCTGTGGACTCAGTCATCGCCTTGTGTCCACTACATCAACCGACTCACGTCTCATACCCATGTCACGCTTTAAAACAATTTCTTCAATAAAGCATCCAACCACATGATATTTAAAAACATCATGTACCAAGATCTAAAGATTTCATATATATAAAAATATACATTTATATATCACTGTAAAATCACACTACCAAAAGACTACCTATATGTAATTCTACAACATCAAACCACAAAGATGCTGTGAGAAGGTTATAAGATCCCTACCTTCCTTGATTCAAAAATCCGCAAGTCTCCCAAGGAAGCCAAACCCGGTGCTACTCCAAAGGATCCGCAAATAACAAGTCATAAGATTCTTAGCCTCTCTCAATCCGTGTCACATAAAAATTCACTCAAGGGTCTATTACTTTATCACCACTCGACTCACATATATTCTTATACCTTCCATCATATAAACCTCGATCCCTCAAGGGCACTCTCTCAATTTACTGTGATCAATATTTAACATCCCTTATTAGGGTTGGCACAAACAACACACTAACACAAACACTTCTTGTATTCCTATCTCCATATTACTCATTTGAAGATAAGGTGCTAAGGGTTCTTTTCCAACTGGAATCACCCAATTCGGAGCATCGAAACTCGAGATATGTCCTAAACAACTTAGCTCCACTTTGAATGAATTTTTGGGGTCCAATGGGTTACGAATTTGGACACACATATTTCAGGGATATTTGTGCTCCTTGAAGTCTAGTTTACATGCCCATCAATAACTCCACTCGGGAAAGAGAACGACCAATTTGGCTGCCAAAATACTCAACACTCGCCATAACAAAATCCAAATTTCAAAACGCTTCAAAATTTACGATTTTCCCCACTTTTTCCATAAGTTTTCAACCAAATCAACCCCAACACTCAAACACACATCAAAGCCTCTATTCCAACCCAAAACATCTTCCAAAACACATCTTAAACAAGAATCTAGGGTTTTGCCAACTCATCACTCAACCAATCTAAGGTTAGGATGAAACCCTAGTTTTCAAAAAGAGAGAAATCCATGAATCATACCCCTCTATACAAAATCCCCTCAAATCCTTACACAAATAACCAAGGATTAGGTTTTACCAATTTATATCCTTCAAATCTAGGTTGTGAGTGGAAGCCTCCCCCAACCAAACCCCTAAGCAACTATTTTACAAGAATCAAACCAAAACCCTTACCTTTTGGCTCAATCTCTTTTCCTCTTCCTTTCTCCTTTCTTTCTCTTCTTTCTTCTTCTTCTTCCTCTTTCTCCTCTCTTCTTCACGTTTTGCCCTAACTCTATTTGGAGCAAAATGAGAACTATCCTCATGTATCTTTTCGCTTTTAACTTATACCCATTTTTGACTTTAAAGTTCAACTAATAGCAATTTAAGCCATTAACTCTTTCTATTTGCATATCACATTCCCAATCTTATATCGACCACTAGATTCTTCTCATTAATGACTCCAGGTCTGGCAGAATTACCAATTTACCCTTGGCTCTAGCATTAAACCTTGTCTATCGCTTTATTTTCTGGAAAATAATATTTAGCTATTGTAATAATTCCTGGTGTTACATTCTCTCACCTCATTGAACGACTGTTCCTCTCTACTCCTTATACATACTAAGAACACAATCTAGTTAGTTTGTTCTTTTCCTTCTTTGAGCTTAGTTGAAGGAAGCAATGCTGAGACGTTTAGTGTGGTGTTCTCGCAGCACGATCCATCATGACTCCCATCGCCTGGTTAAGGGCATCGACATCCAATCTCTTCCAAACTTCACCCCGAACATCACCCGAAAGGTCAAAGCAACTACATTGAGTTCAATCCCATCTTCCGGGTCCTCAGAAGGAAGCAAATTAAGTCAACGACGGCCAGCTTTACTGTGGCATTAGGCTTTGACATGCCCCTTAGACTGTGCTCGGGATTCCGATTGGGTTTAACCTCTTATGTTCATTGATCTCACACTCTTTCTTTTCAAGTTAGGGCTCTATGACAATCCTCTTTTCTAGGTGTCTCAACCCTATACCAGGAGTGGTGGATTACTTTATTCTTTTTGGAGGAGTGCCGATGGTCCTAGGCATATAGGACCTAGTGTGTATGGGTTAACGGGTTCCTATGAGAAATAGTTCATTGAAAGCCTGCTCTATAAGCCTTGCCTCCCACAAAGCTAAGCTGGTCTTTAAACCCTTAGGATCCCAAATGCAAGGGTCTCATTCAAATTCTTTAATCTCATTATTTTGCTATAGTCCCATACAATGGCTTGGTTCTTTTTGTCTAAATTCTCATTCCCGTTCTTGGTGGCCATCAGTTCTGTTCTTTATCCCCCCCTTTTTTTTAATTCAACAGCCTTTATTTGCTACCGCACAACCTAGTCTAGTTCCTCCATATCTCAATCGTGCATTAATCAGGTTAGAGTGCGATAACAAAATAAAACATTGCCATTGAATTATAAATCACTACTAAAGAACTGAACAACTTAAACATAAATGAAGCCAACTGAAACAAAAGGACTCGTACTTACGACGATCGAAACAATTGAAAATTTTCACTTTGCCCCTCCCCCAACTTAAACCTAGCATTGTCCTCAATGATATGACAAGTATAAAAGTGCTAGTAAGGAACGAGGCACTTCCCCGCAAGTGGTCAATCTTGACCACCATTTCCTTGTGATGGTGGGTAGGGCGGTGGGATGTCTAGGAGCTCATCCCATGGCAGCATTTCTCATACGACTAGTCGAGGAACAACGCCTTTCTGTCTCTCTTGCATAAAGGGATGAGCAAGCAAGTCTCTCGTGCATCCCGCTAGGCTATCAACACTTTCCCACAGTAAGTCCTGCCTATGGGCCAAGATGGATGATGTTGTGGCTAGCTTCTCATACATGTTTTTGTGCCATTCATTTTGCTTGTCCATTCTTTCATATACTGCCTGGTGGTGATCATAGAGCATGTCACTGACGTTTTGGATGACCAACTTGCTCTAATGCCCTAAGGGTGGCATCTCATCACTCTCCCTCCTCTTCTCGCCTCTACTATTGCTTCCTCTTCCTTCTTTCTCCCCCGCCCACTTCATCTCCTCCTTCATTTAAGGCTTCCATCCCTGAATCATAGCCTGGCATGTCCCTAGGCGATTGTCTTCTCACTGACTTCCTTGGCTTAGTTTTCAGACCCTTGGGAGAAAGAGGCATAGCCTATGGTGTCTTTTCTTCGTTTTCTTCAATTGGCACTTGGCTCTGTTGACATAGCTCTATTATCAAGGATGGGAATCCTAGGGCGGTGTTTGCGGCCCTTTCCATTCGTTCCAAAATGTCCTCATTGATAACCCTCTTGATGTCAAAGGGGATATCATGAACAATGGCGTATGCATATAATGCCTTCTCCTTGGTAACCTTAGAGGCATTCAAATCAGACACACCGTAATCACAAAGTAAAACCAAATTCAGAGATAGAGGCGATGCAGGTAGGAACCAAGTGAGCTCACCCTTCCTTGTAGTGTTCCAATGTGCTTGATTGTTTGTCAAATCTTTGCAAATCTCGTGCCAGTTGATATTTTCTCTCAAGGCTCGGAACTAGGACTCATCCACTTCTCCTAGCCTATAAAAGGTGTTGATGTTTTCTAGACCAAAAGGCACCCACTTTCCCCTCACCAAACAAGTATGTTCACGGTGATGAAGGACGTTGGCGTAAAACTCTCAAACTACACGTCTTATACCTGTCAGAGGGTGACTTGCAAATTTTTCCCATCCATTTTGTTGAATTACTCTTTCAAAATAGGCGTTTGGGATTGCAAAGCCTATTTTCGCAATAACTCTCCTTGACTGCAAACTGTTATTGAACAAAGCCATGGTATAGAAGCTGTGACACCCCTATCCCGGGGGTCCCGTTGACAACCCATCAACCTCGTCAAACCTCAAATATCTGTGTCCCGATATCACATTCATTTGTCTCATATATCGAGACCCATTCCTACTTATTAATTCACAACTATACAAATGGCAATAGACTATTTAACCAACAATCCTTTTAATACTTTTTTACAACAAAGGGATACGTTTTGCCTCGTCGAATATAATACAAGACAAAAACAAAACAAAACAAAACAAAGCCGCATCCGGCTCTCATCCCTCATGCGGTCCCATACGCGGGTCAGACGTTTGCATCGGACCTTTTACCGAAAGGGGGTCCCACGACGGGGTGAGTAAAGCCTAGTAGAGAATGACTCCTACAAAGGCTACTCCCCATGTAAGTGCACATGCAATGGTCGCACAACAAATATACATCCAAGTAAAATGTCTACATGAATGTCATATGTCATGCATGAAATGTCATCATGCCCATGTCCCGAGCTCACTTACCTAATTTTTACACACGATGGCTGCCGCGCGAAAACCGCCACTGCATTACCACGACTCCATGTATCGGTACTCCCCCCACCGCTCACCAAGACGCAATGCAAGTGCTAATGGTCAACTAACCTAATTCTATCATACAACTTGAAGTCTATGTGATAAACATGACCGTGTGCCTTCTTTGAGCAACAGAACTTTTTGGATTACATCGCGGGTCTCTTACACCTATGTTCTAGGCTTTTCACCTGAGGGGGTTAACGGTCCCCTTTTTGCTCCGCCCAACATACATTATTTATATTTATTTTTATGCTTTAAACCGTGAGACATCTATTGGACGTCGTCCAAAATACGAGCTCACTACCCATTCATCAACACTGATGATGAATGACCATATCTATGCACACACACCTAATATGTTGATGTCCCTGTGCATATGCAATGCTAATGTCACTGTAAATACTCATGTTGCATGTATGATGCACACTACATGGAACATTCTAATCAATCGTACTTCATGTCAAGTACCATACAACATTTATCGCAAGCATATAAGTTCCATATATTTCATGCTAATCTTTATAGATATCGTAGTATCATGCATATTAGCATTCATCAATACATGACTAAATAAGTAATGTCATATAGCTTTCTTACGCTTAACTCATGGCACCATACTCCAATACAATAGCCTACAACATGCCATAATAATGGATATGTCAAACCCGCTATTTACATCGATTAATAAATCCAAATAACCCGCACACTTGGTGCAAAACATAGATTTTCAAAGAAGGTTGTGGACACCCACCGCTCTACTGTGCATATGGAAAGAATCTCGACTAACGGGCTTTCCATAGAGTCTAAGAACACTCAACGGAGTTCTGACGAAAAAGATATTTACTGTCCGAAGTCGAGGCAAACAAAACTGGAAATGACCCTTATGTCCCACCCGCACACTTGGTACAAACACCAACTTTCAAAGAAGGTTGTGGATACCCACCACTCTCCATAGGCATATGGTTCCCTACCCACGGCTTCCATCAGCTCAGCTAACACCGAAACGGAAATTCTGACGAAGAAGCTATGGCCTTTTCATTCAAAATTGATCACTTTACTCGCTTACATCGAAATACTCTGGGTGATACCCGATCGTGGGGTTTTAACTACAATTTGACACCTGGTTCTTTGTACCTACGGAAGATACTGCCTAGGATTCTTCCAATTGAATCACCCAAATCTGATCACCCAACCTGATCACCCAAACTCAAAATATGTCTTAAAAATCGGATTACTCCGCCAAAATGTAACCGTGAACCGGTCTCGAACATAAATTTCTTTGAATGCATTTTTGAGTCCAAAGGGGCCTGATATCGACTGCATCTATTTCATGAAATACGCTCTCCTTATGCTCTCCAGCTTTACCCAAAGACCTAATCACTCAATTCAAATGAGTGATGGCCAAAACACGGTCATGAGATCTCAAAACATAATAGGAAAACTGCCTTAACATAGCTCCACTTTGAATGCATTTCTGAGTCCATAAACATGCATGTGCATGTGACTGTTCTAATACATCCGCGAAAGCGAAATATTGATGTGTAGTTTTTGAATACTTACAAACTTGGTAAATTGATTGTCCAAATTTTATTCTTTTCTGCCGCTAGGATACTGATCGAGGAGTGGGTCTGTCCATCTTTGATCGTTTATCTCTTCTTCCCTCTTTCTTTTCTATCACTCTTCTTTGGGGCCGCCTCCCTTCTAGTCGCTCTTCGCTTACTTATCACCACTGGTGGCGGTCCCGGTGCTACCAATTCTCTACCATTTCTCAAAGTGGTAGCCTTCACATGCTCTTTCCCTTCTCTTCTCGGATTCACCTCCGCATTGCTAGGTAGTGAACCTTGTTGCCTTTCAGTCAACAAGGTGGCCATCTGCACCTCCAAATTCCTCAACTGTTTTGCTTGATTATGTAGTTGGTTTGACTGGTTCTGAATATTAGCCTTAGTTTCTTATGAGAAGTAAGCATTTGAGCAAATGCTTCTTCCAAATCTACCTTCTTTTCCTATGGGGTGGTGGCATATTATTTTGATTATTTCTCCATCCATAGTTCTGATTATTCCGCCATCCCTACCCCTGGTTTTGGAAACTATTTCCTCCATATGTGTTCCGCTGTTGTTGGTTATATCTAGCCACAAACTGTGTTTGCTCCACAGTCGTCTATCCTGATTGACATTCCATATTGCTATGTTGTCCCCTGCAAAATCACATATCTCCAAAGGGTTCGTTTGAATAGCATTTATTGCCCCTTGTTGTTTCTGCAACTGTTTAGTGAGCAAAGAGACTTTGGTGGCCGAATTGTTAAACACGTCTAAATCCGCGCCTCCAACCGTCTTCCTTACTACTAACATGTCCTTGGGCCATTGATTACTGTTTGTTGTCATGTCCTCTAAGATTCCGTAGGCTTGATCTCAGGGTCTTCTCTCTACTCAATGCACCCCCAACCTAAGCATCTATAACCTGGGTCCCGTGAGGGATCACTCAACCGTAGAACGTATGCACTTGCATCCACCTAGTCAACCTGTGGTTTGGGCATCTCCTCAACAACTCATGGAACCTCTCCAAGCTTTAGCTGAATTCTCTCCTTCAACCCACCGGTTGCACTTTCGCACTAGCCGCAGTAATTTTTGATGGGGAAAGAACTTGGTAAAAACTTCGCACCAAATCATTCCACATGAAGTGATGGAGAGTCCTGATCATTTGTCAACCACAATGCTTAGCTTGCCACTAAAGGATTAATCTGAACAACCTCACCCGAGCTTCTTCTGTCTACACTACTATATTTGACCGTGTTGCATACCCTGAAATTGGTCAAAATGTGTATTTAAGCCTTTACTAAGACCATGAAATGGAATATTTTTAAGCATCTTAAGAGTCACCCATTCAACTCAAAATTATTGGCTTGAATGGGCGGTCTTCTTATAGCAGACTGAACAACTATTGGCGGTAGAGCAAACTTCTTAGGCAACATATTTGGGTCATCTGGCTGTATAAATTGTCTGAGGGCATTATTACTACCATTATTTCCATTGTTTCCCTCTTGTGGCTCATTCTGCTCATGACCTTGATTCTGCATGGTTGCTTGATGTCTTACTTGTGCTTCTTTTTGCTCTCTACGTAGTCTATTTGCAATTCTCTCTAGCTCGCCTTGACCCAGTCTTCGCATGCACGTAGATTAACCTCCTGAAACACACATAAACAAACAGAGAGCAAAGACCAAGTCACAAGCACTAACGTAGAATAAACAAAGATGAATAAAAGAAAATGAATGGTCAAAAGTAATATCTAAGTGCGCTGTTGTCGATATCAACACAAATACTATTCCTAAGAACCACGCCAAAAACTCACTTACGCTTAATAGGTATATATAAAGTGATGTGAAAATATACACTGCTCAAGCACAAGCATACATGTCGAAGCCTATGCAGTACAATGGTTAGTCTAGTGTCGTCCCACAAGGAGAAGTGTGTTAATTACTAAACTAACGTCTTGGGAAGACCGACCTAGAATTGTAATGAATCACAAAAAAAAAAAAACTAATCCTAAATTGTTTACTAAACCAATTAATGAAAACTAGGTTTTGCTTCACCTGCTACACTCAATGCATTTGCAACCTAGATAGATTATTCATTCAATATACCAATAATCTTTACGCTAAGGGTGTCGATCACGATATAAAGAGTATTCGCTCGAGCAATAACTGCTTATCTTGCCAGTAAGGTGTATTGCATCTCTGCCTCAACCTTGGACTCTGAAACGCATAAATGTCCAAACCCTATGCCACACCCGAACCAAGATATTCTATTCACCTACACCAAAAAAGTGCTCTAATCATCCCTCGGGGTCATCATCTCTTGATCTCAAACTTCCCAAGAAGAATGATGTCAATGATGGTCGACAATCGCCATGTAAATAGCGCAAATAACAAGTAGGGATGGAATAAATATATATACTGGGCGAAAGCAAAATTAACAATTAATTCATTCGAGCGTAGCAAGGCTACGTTACCCTAGAAATAAAACTAGAACATAATGAAAATCAGTTCAGCCATTAGAGTCAAAATCATGAAGTGTTTAGAGAAGGGAATAAAAAGAAAATTGAAGTGCACACGATGCCCGATCTGGAGTAATGTCGTCTTCCTTCCTCCGATCACAAACCTCTCAGGCTCCGAACCCCCCATGCCGACCTCTTTCTTTCTCCTCTTTATTTTCTTTTATATCCCCTCTGAAATTCTGCCCAGAATCACACAACTGGGGCCGAGCCCTTCTCGAATTCGCTGCATCGAGCACATTCTCCGCCAGTGGCTCGCTCACAGCAGGCCTGTCTCCACCGCGTGCGCGAGTAACCGCTAATATGCTAAAATCTCCTCTTGAACGTTGCAGCTGACACAATTCTTGCCTGCGGCCACTCGCCCGCTGCAGCAGGCAGCTGCAACAATAAATCTTCACCTCTCTTGCTGATTTTCCTCTTTTTTGCTTCACCAAGCACTCCTGCAACAAAACCATGAAATGTACTCATAATACACTTGGAAATAATGAGGAAAGCTTCTGAATAGCGAGAGAAACATATGCAAATTATAGTGCTTTGCTCTCATCACAGACTGAGGATACTAACTGTTGTTTTGTGGTTTTACCCTATAAAAACAGGCTCAGTAGTTTTGTGTACACTCCTTACCACATGCTACCTGGGGTCATTGAGAGAAGTAATTTAACTCCAAAGTTGGCGGCACAGACTGTCAAACTTATTTTCTTCCTCTGTGTCTAAGACTTGGTGCGGCCAAAAATTCTTAGTTCCTTCATTTCTATATTTGTTTGGGGGGAATTATATGTCTCAGTTGCCTCCCTAACTTGGGGTAGAAAGGACAAGTCAACACATGTTCTGTTCTCTCTGCGAAGTATGTCAATGTGAGACATATCAACAAGAGAATGAAATAAAGTGACATGGTATTAACAAGTGAATGAACTTAGTTGCTGCTGATTTTTATTTTTATTTTTCTTTTTATTTTAGCTACTCACATTTGTTTCTATACCCTTTTTTTCCTTAAACAGAGTCCCATGGTATTTTGTGAATGTGCACAACTCCACTGCAGGTCACATCTTCCCAGTTGATTGCAAGTGAAATCTTTCCTGTACCCTTAGTGAAGGGTCTTCTACCCTGGAGCCATTGTGATGGCCTGGTCAAGAACATGACTGTTCCACGATGGGATGAGATTTCAAACATCTATAATTTGACCAGTGCGAAGGAAGCCCTAGCTGATCTTCAGCGCTTGAGGCTTTGGCTTCTACTTTATCTTCCTCTTCCTTATTCTAACGTATGTCCTTTTCTCATTTGAAGCATCTAGTTATATCGGAGGCTAGCCCAGGAAAAAACTCACATTTGTATATTCTACAAAATACACAATCTGTCAAATTCCATTTTAAATTCTTCTTCTCTGAAAGTTACTGGCGTGAGCAAATGATTTATGATTCAAGACAGCCTAATATAGTATAAATTACATTTTGATTCCTGGCAGTTAGCTTTGCTGTTGGTCCACTCTCATCCTATTGACCGGAGCCAAGCTGCTTCTGTACATATCATATCATACGTTTTCATTATTACTAACATTTGCATCTTTCCTTCCTAATTTTGTGATAAAGTGAATCTCCAAAGATCCCTCTTTTAGCCTGGTGAGCCTTTCAAACATTATTCACATGACTCTGAGCCACTCTGAATAATTTCAAAATTATAGGATTGGCGTCATCTGGTCTGGTCTGCCCCATGAACCTGCCCCAGTTAAACTCAGAATCTCTACACTTCCCTATAAAAAAATTGGATCCATTTGTTAGAGTTTTCAAAGGATGGCATTAGTTCTTGCTTTTCTTTCTTCAGTTACCCTTTTAAATTTCTGGCCGGTTTCATGACTGTATGTATGTTCAAGGAACCAGATGGAGAGTTGATTTACGATCAACTCGCATTGGGCTGTTCAAAAATACCATTCCTTGCCTTTATTATTCTTTTTCTGGGTTTTCCAATCGGATTTGGGTGATCTTATCAGGTTTTTATGCTCTTTTTACCAGGTTCTTGCAGGAAGCTATTTCTCTGTTGGTGAGCACTCGTGGGCATCTTAAAACCAGGGAGAATGAGTATGTTTGGGACACTTCTGGTGATTTGGGGCCTTGTCAAAGAAGGGATCCTTGGGAAGCCTGCAAACACTGATCCTGCAAGAGCTGTTTATGTCTACCCCACAATTTTGATAGCCCTAATATGTGCCTTCTCCTCTGTAAAGTATGATGCAAAGAAGGTTGCGAGGAGTGCCCCGGCTCGACCCATTGCAAAACCTCTGCAGAGATCTTCAAAGTCTAAGCTGAAATGAGTCGAGATGCAACACTAGTTTTTAGAAACTGTTCTCTACGTGTTAGAGTTAAAAACTGTTTATTTTCTCCCAATCAGATTTCTGGGATACACTGAATATTGACATCACCTTCAGAATCATCAGTCATTTCCCTTTTTCTCTTATTTTTTAAAAAGGTTTGCATACGTTTTAATCAATTTTGTTTTCTTATGAAAATATCCATACCATTGATATAGTTTGGTGCTGGTTCAAATGGGTTGTCATAGTTTTAAACACATTGATATTTGATAGCTGCTTTAACTTTTTAATAAGAGGTGATATTTATGTCAGAACTTTTTTCCTTATTCAACACAAGCTATCACATCTAAGATTGCAATCAGTCTTCTTGGTCTTCACATCACATTGATTTTTGTAGAAAGAAAGATAAAATAAATAGGGGAAATGAATTACTTGTGTTTTTCTATTTATTCATCATGTTCCTTATATATGCAAGTGGGTTAGTCTATACAATAGGTGCTTCAATCATCATTCCTAATTGGGTTATAACTCCTATAAGTCAAGCTTTCTAGTTAAGCATAATCCTATATATGTAAAGTATGATACATATTATAATACTCTTCCTTAAGTTGGAGCTTGAATTTTAATTATGCTTAATTTGTTATATAGATAACTAATCCGGTTCTTACTTAGAGCTTTTAAAAAGATATCACCCAATTGTTCTCGAGTCTTCACATATCCTGTTGAAATCAAACCAAGATATATTTTCTCACCAACAAAATGACAATCTATCTCAATGTTTTTAGTTCGTTCATGGAATGTAAGAGTCAATGCACATGGGCGCAACTTGGTTGTTACACTGCAGTTTTGTCAGACGGTTTCTACACCGACTTTCACTAAGAGTCAATGTGGAGCCACATGTCTCGTATTCCGCACTGCGACGAAACTACACTGCTTTCTTACTCTTCAATGATATTAGATTCTTTCCAAACAAAGGCATAGTAACCCGAAGTGGATCTCCTGTCCTCCTTAGATCCTACCTAATCAGCATCCGTGAAACACTCAATTATATTATGCCCATGATTATATATAAAATACGACGTCTTGGGACTCCTTTCAAGCATATGTAATACGTTTCTGGCCGCCAATGATGCATTATCGAGAGACATGTGATGGGGCTTACAACACTCATAAAGTGTGCAATATCAAGATGTGTTACTGTAAGGTAGTTCAATTTCCCAACTAGTCTTTTATATCTCTTAGGTTCCCCAAACAATTCGCCTTCTCTAATAAGATGTAGGTTTTATGTCATAGGGGAATCATATGATTCTCATTTCTCAATTTTCATGTTTCACAATAAATCCAACATATAACCTTTCTCGTGATAAGAAGATTCCATGTTCGTTTCAAGCAACTTCCAACGCCGCTAAATATTTTAAAGATCTCTAGTTCATTCGCGCTGACCGGTCATGAAGAAAAGGACTTGCGCGATGATATATCCGTCATATCATTCCCATGATGACAATATCATCTACATACACAACTAACAAACGATGGCCTACTTTAGAATTTCTCTAAAAGATAGTGATCAGATTTGCTCTTCTACATGCAAAAATTCTCAATTACTTACTAAATTTGTCAAACTACGCGTGTGGACTCTGTTTCAAGCCATATAATGATTTACGGAGACGATAAACTCTACTAATCCTCCCCCTGAGCAACAAACCCTAGAGGATGCTCCATATAAATTTCCTCTAGAAGATCCCCTTGAAGAAAAAACATTCTTAATATCAACTCGGTGGAGGTCCCAACCATGAGTGGCTGCCAAATATATAAATAGTCGAACATAAGTCATCTTGGCAACCTGGGAGAAGTTATCATAATAATCCACCCCATATGTCTGGGCATACCCTTTAGAACCAAGGTGTGCTTTCAACATAGCAACTGAGCCATTGGGATTAGTCTGCATTATAAAAACCTAATGACATCTAATGACTTTCTTCTCAGTAGGTAACTATACCAAGTCCTGAGTACCATTACCAGTCAAAACATCCATCTCCTTTATCATAGCACTACGCCAATGAGGGTGAGATAAGGCTTCAAGAACATTGTTAGACACCGAGATAGAGTCTAATGATGCAATAAAAGAACATGAATGTGATTAGAAATGGTTGTAAGAGCAAAAGAAGGAAATTGGATGAACAACCTTTATAAAGAGTAATATGAAGATCATCACTAGGGATTGGATCTAATGTCGAAGCAGCCGATGTAGAACTCGAGACTAGGGGGCCGAGAGTAGACCTGAGTAATAGGAGGCCTTACTAGAGCAGGAACATGAGTAGGACGTGGTGAGGCAATAGTATAAACGAGCAAGTCGTCATCCTCCCCCTAACTAGTGTAGATTGAAGATTGGAAAAGGGTGCACTCTTAAGAAATGTGACATTAGCGTAAAACCAAGTAATTGTGAAGACTAGGACAATAACATCTATACCCCCTTTGAACCCGAGAGTAACCAAGAAAGATACATTTCAATGACTCGGGATCGAGTTTAAACACATGCGGATAAACATCTAGAACAAAACGAATACACCTAAATATCCAAGGCTCAATGGGAAATAAAGATTTATTTGGAAAAAGGGTTTAAAACATAATGCCTCAATTCAAGACCGAGGAAGGCGTCCCATTAATCAAGAAGCAAGCCGTGGAAACAACATCAGCTCAAAAAGGCTTGGGCATGTGCATTTGAAACAATAAAGCTCTAGCAGTTTCAAGAAGGTGTCTATTTTTTCTTTTAGCAACTCCATTATGAGAAGGTGTATCAACATAAGGCATCTAATGAATGCCATTTGGAAGCATGACTGACTAAACTGTTATGAAATATATTCTTTAACATTATCACTTCTCATAATTTGAATAAAAACATGAATCGGAAAGGAATCTCAACACAAAAGGCACGAAAAAGAGAAAATAATTCAGAATAATTTTTCATTAAATATAACCATGTTGTTCATGAATAATCATCGACAAAAGTAACAAAGTATCGAAACTCAGTTGAAGACACAACTGGACATGGACCCCACACATAGGAATGAACTAACTCAAATTGAGCACTAGCTCGTTTATTTACTCTAGGACTATAACTAAGATGATGATGTTTTGAAAATTGATAAGACTCACATTCTAATGACGAAAAGCTCAAAAACCGGGGTCACAATATATTCAACAAGGGAAGAGAGAGATGGCCCAATCGACAATGAGTCTCAAGTGGTGTAGTAACTCCATAATAAGTACAAGTCTTGGTATCGTAGGATTAAGAATGTAAAGACCCCTAGACTCACGTCCTCTACCAATAAAATGCTTCATCATCAAATCCTGAAAGAGACAAAAATAAAAAATAATGAGACATAACACTTAAGTGCTTGAGTTAGTTTGCTCACATACATCAAATTAAAAGAAAATTTTGGTAAACTTAAGACGGATGATGGAGGAATAGATGGCATGGGAAAGATTGTGTCTGACCCAAGAACACATGACTGTGATCCATTTGACAAAGTGACAGTGGAAGTTGAAGGTTGTGACTGACAGGTAGAAAAAAGGCTAGAATTACCTATCATGTGATTTGCGACTCCATAATCAATTTCCATTCGAGGATGAAGAAGAGAGTGGCGCATGTATTCGAAGTTACCCGACTCAAAGAATAATAAGAATTAGAGTAGATGAAGACTTCAATGATTTATGATACTAGTGGAATCTATAATTCTTCTATTAAGAATTGTCATGCCCCTACTCCCTTGCTTCTCACACAAAGGGGCGACACAACACTTAGACTCCTTTAACCTCGGCTTTTACTTGACATTGGTGGGCCCATTTCATATATAAATCCATAAGAAATAAAACTTCTAGTACTACCACCGTAATGGTGTTTAAATGTCTTGTATATACATGTCTGAGTCTCATTTACTTGTACTTACACAAACTCCACTATTACAAAAACTTTTACATTTATATTCCAAAACCAAAAAGAAAAACCTACATCAGGTGGACTCCTATTGGTCAGGTCAGCCTCGACTTTAATGCAGCACACCCCTGGATGTCCTTCTTCATCACCTACAATTCGAGAACACCCGCAAGGCTTATAGCTTAGTGGGAAACAAATAACAAATATGACTACTTGAAGTGGTCCACAATTACAGGATACATATAACATAATGCATATGTCAGAGTTTACGTGTAACCTAATTCTTATAACAGAGTTTTCATATAGCACAATTCTTATAACAGGTTTTCATATCTCCCGTAGGAGTTCAGAACAAAGACCTTGTACAGAAGGTACCCGTAGGTACAATACATAACATAGCAGAACTGATTACTTATGCTTTCTTATTGTTCATTATTCATATTCTTATCATATAAATGTTTGTCTCTATAGACCAATAACAATGAATGAGAGAGAGGCAGCATAATAGGTAATTGGCAGGCAGACAAGATCGAATGTGAGAAGGTCACACAATACGTGCCTCGCCTAATGCAATGTATGTCATAGAATCGACGTAGACGTGTCCGCCCACGTGCATCAGAGTGTCAGAACTAAAGAGGAGTGCCGGGCTAATCGAACAAAGACATGCCTCGCCCACATAATAGAGGTGTCAGAGCACAATGCGTGAGTGTTGTCGCACCAGACAGGCCTATTCATTCACTATCTGGTCCTTATTATTCATTATTCATATTCTTATCATATAAATGTTTGCCTGTATAGACCAATAACAATGAATGAGAGAGAGGCAGCATAATAGGTACCTGATGGTGTTGTATAGCATCAACAGAGGCGCTGGCTAATAACACGTGCCTACCCACGTAATGTAAGTGTCGTAGCACTGATCAAAGACGGTCCGCCCACGCAATGTAAGTGTCGCAGTGCACTAGCGTGAATGTCGGCTAATCAACAAAGACATGCCTGCCCAATGCAATGCAGGTGTCAGAAAGCACAATGCGTGATGCTTGTCGCGACCGAACGTATGTTCCTATTCATTCACTATCTGGTCTCCGATAGGCATACAATTATATGTGTTTCCGAGCTTGTTAATATGTTCTTACTCACATTATCAAATAAGGGCAAGAAACAATGTTTGCCCAACGATAGGATCTTCGCCTCGGCAGCAAGGTACATAGCATTTTTCATATAACTTTTATATATGTATTGATCCTTTCATTCGGAATTAACGGAAGAACATAACAAAACAGGGTTGCAGAACCGGTACTCGAACCTTAAACAACTTTGAGTACTAGTACTTAACATCCTCTTGACCTTAAACCACTTTGAGTACCGGTACTCAACTTTCAGTACCGGTACTCAATATTCTCTCGACCAAAAACAGCTTTGAGTATTAGTACTCAACTTTCAGTACCGATACTTAACATCCCCTGAATTAAAATACTTTGAGCACCAGACTCAACTCTCTGTACTCGCACTAATATCCTCTAGACCAAAATTAACTTTGAGCACCGGTACTCAACATCCTTAGACCAAAAACAAACTTTGAGTACCGCACTCAACATCCTTGCACTAAAAACAACTTCAAAGTACCGGGTAATTACATGCGATTTCACAGAATTATGTGTTTGGCTCTATTTTCATCCGTAATTTCCAACCGAAACCCAAAACACATAAAAAAAAAACAATTCCAAAACTTAACTTGAACCAACCAAAACCACTAAAGCCCATAAAAACCAACTAACAACACTTTCATAATGGAAGTTAGGTTTTTCCTAACAACCCATAAACAAGTATGACTTGTGATAGTTTCCATGCTTCAAATGAGAAATTTCCATACTCGCTTCTTCAAAGACTCAACCGCATCTGTATCTCTAAAGCAATGAAGAGCAAGCAACCTAAAGTTGATTCTCTCCCCAAACCGTAGCCCTAGCTCCCGGCTAAACAAAATGGAAATCCCCAATTCTTAGAAGACCATGTTCGTCTATCCTTTTCGACTTAAATTTCTCCTTTTTTCATTCCAATCTCCCAATTTCTTCTATTTACAAATCAACTTATCCAATTCATACTTTAACTTATACTCTTCTTACATAATGACCTTTGGGTCCTTAATGTGACATTACCAATTTACCCTTAGTATTTAAATTTCCGAAAAATGAAAATTTTACTTATATTATACTATAAACTGTAATAAATTTTACTTCGGGTGCAAACCTCGTCTCTGAGCTTTGCTATCACTTCGCCCCTCTAGCTAGCCAAACCATCCCGCTTCTCAAGGTCCACTCAAAGCTTGCCGAGCTCCTCCGTCAAGCGCTCCACGGAGCTTCCAGCCTCCAAAGCCTCTTGGCAACCTGTCCAACGTCACATTGACGTGTGTCACTTGGATGTACCGCACCTCTCGCTAATCGCAGCCGTCCTCGATGACCCCTGTCCTTCCGGCCTTTTTTATCCTTTGCTCGCACCCTCACCGTCGAAGCATGCTTCAGGTCAGACATGTGCTTCACAAGCTCCTCAATTATGTCTCTTATCTGAGCTAGAAGGTCGGCCTTCTCGGAGGTCAAGGAGGCAACCTTAGCTTTATAAGACTTCGCCGCCTTGAGGAGCTCCTGAGCATACGGCTCCTCTCACAGCTCCTTCTACGGTAGCCACCTACCAAAGAAC
The DNA here is from genome assembly GCA_016808115.1 of Tetrastigma voinierianum. Taxonomy (NCBI): domain Eukaryota; kingdom Viridiplantae; phylum Streptophyta; class Magnoliopsida; order Vitales; family Vitaceae; genus Tetrastigma; species Tetrastigma voinierianum. The sequence continues at coordinate 211,932 of JAEQBH010001305.1, forward strand.
AAGAAAAGTCAATTAACAATCCAAACAATAGGGAAATGACCATCGAAGGCGCTGACGCATACAAGCGCTCCTCGAGCTGCAAGAGCCGCAGCCTCCTCAACAGATAGGGCGTCCACCTTCTTGAGGTCGGAATCGCGAAGGATGGAGGAAACAACCCTAGCGGGGAGCTCCACATGAGAAAGCAGAGAGTCCTCATCCCCCACAGCACCGAAGCGACCCCTTCCCACATCATCTGGCATTAGAGGAGGGGGCTCGGCACCCTGTGATGTAGGACTCCAGACCGAAATAGGAAGAACTCCAAGGGGGGCCTCCAAATTCCGCCTCCCGCAATCTCCACCCAACAAGAGACGTGAGGCGTAATGAAGAGACCCCACCTTTTAAGGTCTTACCTCTCGGCAAGGCAACCCTAAGGGGAAGCCCGAGTTTTCGCCATAACTTTCTCTTCTTTCTAGCACCTCCAAGCTGGTACTAAGCCTCCCCGAGTGGGCTTCACGACAAGAGAGGCTCCAAAGGTAAGACGAAGAAGACTTCTGGTGTTAGGTAGAGAAGGCTTCATGATCTTGTTAAGGAGAAGGCCTGTAACAAAGAAGGTCGTGGCAGCTCCGCAGACCAAACGGTCTAGGAATATCCGACCTAATGAGCTCGCAGTACGCCACAAGACTTAACCAGCCCTCCGTCTTACCCCTTCATCCCCTGTGGCTAAGACCTAGCCGCAAACCCGGGAAACCACACGCAAACTAAGGTTAGAGACACTCATGACTTTTAAAAAATTAAGACCCGATTGGAGCAAGGGAGAACTCACGTAGGTTCTCAGGGGTGGTTCAAGAGGTTGGAAAGCCCAGTGTGTCTTCCCGATCAGCTGGATTATATTCCCAATTACGGAAACTAACAAAAAAATAGTGTTCCTTCCAAAATTTATGGGAAGATGGCATGTCGGAAATAATAAGCCTAGAACTGGACCGCTTAGAAATGTATAAGAAACCTTCCGCGAACTCTTTTACACTGAAAATGTCTAGTGATAGAGCTAGGCTTGGAACCCCCAAGCCTTTATCCCTGAAAACAACAAGGAGGCCAACTAAAAACGCCCCGGTGTTTGTGAAGGGTCAGGGCATATGCTAAAGGTCAAGGATGCACTTTGAAGAAAGGGTGTAAAGGGAAGCCAGACTTCATTTTCAAAGGCCGCTCAAAAGCAAACCATTTTAGGAACATGACAACGTGAAGAGGTGAGAAAAAGTCCGACGCTCAAACACGGATACCAACCGGAGGTCTATAGCGAGTGGCAAAAATTTTCGCATAGGAATCCGCATAGGAAGGCTCGACCCGACTAGGGCCCACTGCATCGGAACACCTCACGACAATTTTTAAGATATTCCGATCCCACTGGTACTCATCCCATAACTTTCCTTTACCTTTGCCAGCAGAGGGGATGACCCATTAATATCTTTAACGGCCTGAACTGAGACCACTGTAACCACCACCTAATTGCTCATTTGACCTCCCAAGCAGCTCGCTCCTATGTGTAGGATACAGAAAGGGTACCGGACCTTAAGAAGCACGCATGATTGGACAAAGATAAAGAAAGGCAAAAGAATGACACAAGAGGCTCCAAACACATCGAAACAGCCCGAAGGCAAAGATAGGGAAAGCTAAAAAGAAGAAGAAGGAAGACGTACCGAGTTACGGAAGAAAACAAAGAAAACGATCCTCGAGAGGGCAAGACGATAAATGTGATTCTGAGCAACAAACAAAGATGTTTTGAAAGGAGGAAAATCCAAACCCGCAAAGGAAGAGGACTCAAGAATAAGAATGGGCGACCGCGAGGACGTCCCAAAGGCAATAGAGGTGATAGCCGAATTGGGCGCGAAAATCGAAAAGTCGTCATTATCACAAGACGTTTGACGACGACATAGCCCCAATCAAACCATCCCCGAGTAGCCACGTGGAAGTCACACCCGATCCATGAAACGATATAACCTCTGCTCTACGGCCGCTTTGAAGCAAGTGCCGGGGCAGTAAATCGATCGGGTTTAAAATAATAAGACGCCAAGCTCGAACACGTTCAAACAAGCAGGTTTAAAAGAGATTAGGAAGTAGACCTAAAACAAATGCTCGACCAAATGATATCCCCCAAACACAGGCCCAAAACGAGAGCCCAACTCACCCCTTCATCTGATCAGCCCGAAGAACCCATATTACAGGAAAGTACCCAATTTCCCAAATTAAATTTTCAACTAACATGAAGAGGATATTTCACACCGGTCATTAATTATCCCTTATTAATCGGTAATGATAAAAAAAGAAAATCCCTCACCCAATGAGAGAAATATGGTATCATCATCCAACTATAAAAGTTATCATGAACACCCATTATAAATACCAGACCACCCCATTGGTAAAAGGTACGCATTCAATTTATCGCTCTGGCAATTGACTTTCTCTTCCATCGTAAAAAAATTCACCCTAGGCATCGGGTTAGGCAACGCGATCCCCGCTAATCCTTTTGTTTCTTATTTTTGCAGAGCTCACATCCGCAGACAACGGATGGGTCCAACGATTCCGCCTGTAAGCCCACCCCAATTTCTAGCTGAAAAACATCATCAATAAGAAATCTTTAATTAGATGTCTTTTCTTTTAGATTTTGTCACTTACAAAAAGGTCCAGACTCTTATGCTGTAGAAAAGAAAAATTAGAAAAAATAGGATTTAAATCTCATCATTTATGAGAAGAAAACCCCGAAGGCCCTTATGCATATATAGATATAATTGTGGGTCTCCGGATCAACTCCACACGTCAAATGTGTGGGTTCATCAACCAATCTCAACATCTCTAAAATTTAATAATAAGCATAAACCTACCTGAAAGAACAAGAATGGGTGACCATTGGATATAATATATATTTATAAATATATATATATAATTTGAAGAATGGATATAATGGGGGTGTGGGTGGAACTCATTTTATTTATGTGAGTGAAGACTTTTTCAGTTTAAAGCATGCATGAAAATGAATGATGTTGAATGGGCACTTGACAAAGTTGAGTGAGAGCAATTAATTATTAAAGATGAGAGATGTAGTGCGGGCTTTAATTTAGAAAAAGAAAGAAAAATGAAAAAGGAAAAAAGTGGTATTTTTTCCGTGCACAAAGATCGAGAAAAGTGCTCTTGTTTTTGTTACCATTTTGACCATCACAGTAGACAGCAGTGGCCATTTAAACTTAGAACTCCAACATCTAATCTCCTCCATTCTCTTATATCTTGGCTTTGTTTTTTTGGTCCCCAAAACTGACATTTTAACTCATGATTAAAGCTGTTCTAATTTCTTAGATAATCTTCTTCAAGGCCTTGGGGAAAAATCTATCATATGTCTTGTCCTTCTTAATTTCAATTCCTTTTTAATTACTTCATAATCAATTAACCCCTTTCAATTATAAGCTTTAATTCAATGTTTGATTTATATATATATATATATATATATATATATATATATATATATATATATATATATATATATATATATATATATATATATATATAAGAGCATTGGATTTAGCTTATTTAAAAAATTTAAGTTTCTTAAATAAATGACAAACAGCGATACAAGCTCATTTGATGCATGCAATTTTGATTAGTACTAAATCTAACCTCATTTACTAGGAAGTTATCGATGAGACAAGGTCATTATGTAGTCTTAACAATGAAAGTATTATATAAATTTAAGTTTGCATCGATTTTCTCGTTATTTGATTTGCCTTCATTGTGAAAAGTCAAGACAAACTTCCGCCACATATGGATCCAATCATTTTCATCAAGATTTATTGGAATGCTCAATAAAATATTTTACAAATTAGTTTCTTAAAAAACAAATGTTCCTTTTCATCTTTATCTTAGATTGCACGTAATTTTTTGTTATGAATCTAACTCTTTTAGATAATTACTAGCTAATATGTTTCTTTCTTGTTAAAAGTATCAATCAAATATATATACAAGGAAACTTTATGTTTTCTTAGAGGCCTTAGACCATTTTTTTAATATATATTTTTATATTTATCATATTTTTTTAATTAAAATAAATTTAAATGAAAATATTAGAATTGGTGATAGTGAGCACAATAACCCTGAGGGATGTAGCTCAATTAATCTAAGGACTTAAGTACGAACTAAAAGTCACTAGTATCATATTATTTTTTTTATTAAAATATATTTAAAATAAGAATATTAGAATTTTAAGTGATAGTGTGTCACAACCTAAAGGATATAGGCCCAATTAATCTAAGGACTTAGGGTTTAACTCAAAGGTCATTGGTTCAAGTCCTTTTAGGGTCATATAAGTTCTATTCAACCTGTAAGTATGAATAAGTTAACTTGAATATCCATATTTATTTAAAAAAAAAAAAAATTGGGCACAATGAAGCAAGCCCAAGGTGATGGTGACAAGTTGGTGTAAGGGGTACTTTGACAAACATCAACAAAGCATATGAAATAACATAAAGCTAAGCTTAAAGATAGACAAAGAATCTTGCTAAAAGCTAAATAATGGAGTGTAGTAGGAGACACTAATGAATGTGTGGTTACTTTTTGACCAATAACATTAATCCCTCCCTACTTTAAAACACTTACCCATGAGGCTCAATGAGGAAACCCACGAGAGAGTTATGCTTCAAAAGCTTGCGAATCCTATGTGAATTCGGAAGGATTAATTAATAATTTAACATATATGTACATGTCTCTATGATCTTAATTAGTTAATTGATTCTCCAATTTCTGAAGGCTTTTTATGGATTAACAAACAAAACAATCATCTTAATAATAATAACACCAATAATGCATTAATCCTAAATATTTTTTCATCAATGATGCATGATCATATCTCAACTTTGATCTATATATAATCCATTCACATGTTTCCCTAAAAGGATTTTTAGGAAAGGGTATTAAAGGATGATCATTAAGAAAGAGAATTAACATGATAATATGAACGAGCTACTATTTATGTCAACATGATTTATGATATTGAAAGTATAAATGAACTTTTCAACACATTAATTGGTGAGATAGAGAAAGTAACATGTATTACACCCCAAATACATTTTATCTATATGTTTCACATTTTATGAAAGATGGAGATCAAATCACGGAAGTAACGAAGACTCTTTTGATAGAGACTCTTTTGATAGGAGATAACGAAGACGTGCAGTACTAGAGAATTAGTCAATAAATGGGGTGAGAGACCACGTTGTTAGTGGAAGTTAGATTGTTGCCTGAGATTTATGAGTCCATTAAGCATATTATTTTTATTAATTAGATAATGTGTTTAGCTTTTAAGATTATTTAATTAGTGGAGTCATTATTTTTATTTTTATTTAAACTTTGAATGTTACTGTTATGTATAAGGAATAAAAGTTAATTACAGTTTTATCTCGCCCGAAATGAGCAATAACATTAAGGTTTTATCTCACATGGGCGATAATGATATTCTATCATTGGTATCATAGCCAACGATCATGATAACCCAACAAAGAAATAATTGAGTTATTTAAAGTAAACGTTGAAGGATTACAAAATAATATGAGTCCTATGGAGTTGGGGTCAACGACAAACTACATTACTTAGCCATGTTTTTGAGCGTAGTGAAAATTCATGGAATGAGCATGTTTTGAGATCGAATAAAAACAATCGTCCCATGCTCTTACTAAGCTACGACGGAGTTACCAGGATACTCCATTGATGACCCAAATGATGCCTGAATATATGAAGAATGAACTGAATATTAATTTTTCCAAATCGCCAAATTTACACAGGGTTGGGTCATGTAACTTGACACTTAGTAACTAGCCATCTCTGATGACACATGAATGATTAATTGTGGTATTGTTTAAAAGAAACCTGACTATAGTGGTGCGAGACTGGCAGGTGTGTAGGACTATTAAGGTAATATCTTAAGTACTATTATTCTTGAAACATGATTATTTTTTATAAGACTATATTAAACAATGTATCTTACATTTTTTATAAATTAATGAACTAAAACACAAGTTTCCCTTATATTTTCATGCCTTTTGAGCTGTTACGGGAAATTAAAAGTATATTTATGGTTCATAGGTATTCCTTGAAAATTATATCTAATAATTTCTATTACATTGGTTTAGGTCCGTTTGGTAGAGGGTGTTTTGTGTCAAAATTTGAGGATTTGACCAATTTTAAATTATTGACATGTCAAAACCTCTAATATTGTTGTTCGGGTGAAAAGATTTATTAGATTTATGGATTGATCCTAATCCGCTAGTTTAAAAAAAGCTGTTAGGGAGCAGCGTTTTAAAATAAAGGATTGCATATATGACATTGAAAAAAAAAGTTTGTCTCAAAGTTATCAATAATTACCTCCCTTATCTTAAGATTCTCACAAAACTCTACGAAAACTCATTAGCCAATTGCCCCATCTTCAATAATTAATATCTAATTAATATAAAAAAAATTAATATATTAAGAATATGACATATTTATCATTAATTTATATTAAAAAATTTTGTCCACAACCCTTTTGATAAACTAATAGTAATATTTATCTATTTGCAAATAAGGTTAATATTTTTGCAAATTATCAACTCAAGAAATTTTATATATTTTAAAATTTTAAAATGATTTGAATATTTTTTTTGTAAACATGTTTAAATCTTAATAGTAATATTCCCTTATTTCCAATAAACTCATTTTATAAATCTAAATTATTAACAAAAATACTCAACAATAAATTATATCAATATCCTATTGATCATTTTACACAATTAAGTAATTATCAATCATTAATTATCAACTAAATTTTATCAAACATGACACAAAATCAATTCATTAACCTATAAGTCATCCTTTAATTGAAAAACGGGGCCTTAATCAAAAGGCTCACATTGTGGTCCATGTATGGCTTCCCTTTAATTGCTTTGCAGATATGTACTACGCTGATTGACAGTTATAATTGGAAAAGGAAGTGTCAAAAATTCCGACCGTTCCCTTGAAAACAGCAAATCCTGTATCACCTTAAATGTGGCAACAATTCCAGAGAGAGAGAAAGAGAGGGAGAGAGAGAGAATCTCAAGCATAGACAGCACTAATAATATTAGATTAAATGAAACCAACAGATCATCACTACATGGGCTATACTTGGATATAAGAAACTCAGAGAATGGGCAATGATTTAGCTCTTCTTGAACATCTAAAGCTCCCTAGATGATAAAATACTCAAAATAAAAGCAAAACAAAACAAATCAAAACAAAAAAAAAGAAGGAAAAATTGATGCCAGTACTGGGAGCGAAAAAGGGACGGCTTGGGATCAGTAGCTAGATGTGCATCTTGACTTTCCATCGATCAGCCGCCTGAAAATCGAGAAAGATTTTTAAACCAAGTACATTGATTGAATATTTATACTGTACACCAAATTTACATACAGTGACTGAACTCCCGTGATTATTATATATACATATTTGCGGTGATTTGATTAAAAGATTTTAAAAATTATACTTTTCATCGATTTTTGTCGTTATTTTGACAAAATTACATTTTTTTTTTTTGTAAAGATAATCAATTCTTTTAAAAGAAAATATAAATACTGAAAATGAGCATTTTTGTTGAACGACGATTATTTTTCAAGAAAAAAAAATGAGAAAAATATGAGGTGTATTTTAACCAAATATATATATATATATACTTACCCAAAAAGGGAAAATCTATGATGAATACGGAGACTTGCTGCCGGAGTCCCTGGGAGCATTGCATCTGAAACACTCCATCCTGCTGGCAAAGTTGTGTTCATTGCAGCCAGACCTGTTTTGATAAATTCAAATCCAGTTTGTTCATATTCATATGCATGCATATTTGTATGCTTTTGAGTTTATTATAATTAGTGTCATCAAAATGAAATTGTAAGAATAGAAAAAGCGGTAAAGTTACCTCACCTGGTGCAAACTAGTCACCGGATTTCCACCCGGACCGGCCACCGCCACCGCTGGCACCACTGCCACTACCACCAAACCCGAAACCTCGTGGGCGGGACATATCGCCTTCGTAGCCACCGCCGCCACCGGAGGATTCCTCCTTCAAGCCGCCGCACTTGTAGCAGCTTGAGCGGCTGGCGAAGCTAAGAGCCTGCAGTTCCTAATTGCGCAGTACCAGTCACCGCCGACGTCGGGGCCGGTAAACCTGAACGACGAGCTGCCTGGCCAAAACTCCGTAGTCTCCGGGTCTTGGCTCCACAGCGTTGGCAGGAGTCCCCTCCTTTGGAAGTTCAGATACTGGCATGACTCCAGTTCCAGTCTCCTGGTCTACTCATCTTCCTCTCTTTCTCTAACATTCCATACACAAAAAAGAAAAGAAAATAAAACATGTCAATTTAATGAAAATTAAGTTACTATAAACTATGCATATATATGAGAGTTGGAATGAAATGATATTTGAGGAACTGACATGGAGATCACAACGGCTAGTATCAGGAGGACAAGAGTAGATTGGTGAGGGAATTCCGTGATTTGGTTTGTGGGATTGAGGTGGTTTATATAGTTGCTTAGGCCTCAAGAATCGAGGTAGCCGTGGAGGCCTAAGGATGTTCCTCTTTTTTTATATTTTAAAATTTGCATATCGTTCATTGTCATCCTTGAGGAAGGAATCTCAAAACCTAAAATAAGAAAAAGGGATAAAGAAATTTAGAGATGGATTCCAAAAGATGGAAATTTTTTTTGAGAATTTTGATAAAGCCCAACTCCACTCCTTCTTTTGGGTGTAGAGACTAGATCAAAGTGCATGAGCACAAACCCACGTCTAGAGAGTTCCGTAAATGCCCTTCTTTTATCCATTCAAAAGCATGGTATATGCAACTTTATATTCATTTATTATATGGTTTGATTAGGGAAATGTTGACCATACTCAATTCTAGTGGAATTTTTAGGATCCTTCATTGTAGATCAGTGAACGTACACAATGCACTTAATTTTTACATGTAGTTTGATATTAACACCATGCTTATATGTGTTTTGAGCATGTTAAAAAAGATTAATTTTATAGTTTTTTAAAAAAAAAGAGAGATTAATTTGATGCACTTGTTAAGTCTCATTGGCATCCTTTCAAGCAAATTGAAATCGAAATTGATCCTTGTCATCGTTTTTCCTTTCTTTTTTGACTTTATTCTAAAGCCATTTGCATGCAGATTCACCTCAGCAAGAAAATGGCTGGATCTAGTATACTAAGGAGAGTTAGGTCTCTTAGTGTTTGGTTCTTTTTTTTTTTTTTTTAAATTGTACTTATTATCTAAATTTTGTGTTTTCAATGTTCTTCGTATTTTTTCAAAACAAAACAAAAATTAAACATGTTTTTCGTGTTTTTCTTGTTCTCATTATTTTTCATTGCAAAAAATATTTTTAAAAAAACTGTAAACAAACATATCCTTAGATTCGATCTTAAATTTTCAAGGTTAGTGAAGCTGATGGAAACTCCCATGTCCCCCATATATATGGCAAAACAAAATATAATACAGTGTAACCTCTAGGCATTAATCAAGAGGAAGCTCATCCAAGAAGACCCATAGAAAAACCTTTTGACTATGGCATTGAGGGCCCTCAGATGACTAGTTAGTAAAGCGAATTAGGGTTATTCACAAAAAGCACAGTATAGCACACAAGTGCTGCTTTCTTGTTGACCAAAAAAAAAATTGGATAAGGAGGAACAAAATCCACTATTTCTCACCAGACAAAATGAATCTTCTATACATTAAAAATATAACCTTAAAGAAAAAGACCCCACTCCTTATTCTTATCTCAAAAATGACTAGGAGTCATGTCTCCTTTCAGTAATATACTTTGAGAGCCCACGCATTCTAAGTTCCTAACATTTACTGTTTGTGGGAAAATTGCCCTCCCTTTTCAATTTTGAATATTCCTTTTTTTCGTACTCAATAATTTGTTTTTTTTCTCCACACAAGTCAATTGGATTTAACCCTAAATTTTCACAAAACAATGGAACATCATATTATCTATGCATCAAACAATTCATTTCCCATTGCTCTATTACATTAATATTTATATTAAATTCAAATCTTACAAGCCAATTCTGTAAGAAATTTTATCGTTTAAATATAACATCGTAATCGATTCACAGGCTGCCTGATTCGAGACTCCTTATTCAACTTGAATTTATTTATTTGGAAGTTTATAAAGAATTATGTTTAATTTCTTTTACTTTCCATATGCCGATATACAGGTATGAGACTGCACGTAGGAGGGTCAGAGCCATGCCCCGGCCCACAGAAAAAGCATAGATCTCGCGAAAAGGGGGTTAAGAAACTAGTGGCTCTCTGCTTAAAATGGGTAGTTGTACATTAATTAGCCTTTAAACCTTGATCCTTTTCCCTTTGTACAGTCATGGAATAAGGAATTTTATATTATCCATGGCTTGTATAGTTAATTATTAGGATTTTATCATACAGTTTCTTTAAATGATCTTCTATTAATCCTGCTAACTCATCAAACACCCAGAATTCTTATTATGATTTGATGTCTGCAAATTTTTTTTTTTTTGGGTCGCTCGTGCATGTCAGATTTCATGAAATGGAGGGAGATATTTGGCAATAATCTAGCTGCAGCTGAATCCACAAAAGCTGCATGGGGAATGACTTGGAAGGACGTTAGCTTTTTTAATTTTTTAAATTTTATTATAATTATGTAATTTTATGAGGCTTATCAGCTTATGCGTAGGCTGATTGAGACATTCAAAGAAAATATAAGAAGATATAATTAAGAAATGAGGGGGTTTCAAAATTTAAAGAAAGGAAATGGTAGAGTTTCGATAAAGATAGTCGAAACTGATGATGGAAGAGAAGTCTTCGAGGCTCAATTTGACCATCTTTTTTTCTTTCCTCATCTTTTCCTTTCTTACGACCTTCACTGCCTTGGCTTTTTCACTGTCAGTTCTATTTATTTATTTATTTCTTTATTTACATGTGTCTATATATATAAACATAGTTTTTCTTCTTATAAATTTATTTGAAATCTGTCTGTCTCTTCCCACCCTTCTCAAAAGAGAAGGTAGCATCATCAGCCCACCACTACCCTCCATGAAATGAAGATGGAAAAATAAAAAATAAATAAATAAGGGCATGAGACCATGCACCCACCATTTTCTTGGGGAATGGTAAAGAAGGCTGTAGCAAACTGTGAAAAAGCAAAAGGAAAGAAAGAAAGACTTATTCGATTCTCTTTGGGAAATGCTGCCATGCATGACCATCCCCAAACCCCAATGCCCTCTCCCTAACGTATACATTTCTTTATACTTTCCTCTTTTAATTCATTTCTTCATACTTAAGCCTTTATTATACTTTCTATTCAAGCAATAACTAATTAACATTTAGCGCTTGAGACGTGACTCAAGTGGTAAGGCGTCACATTCCACGTATGATAGGGGAAAAAGTTTAACACTATATAAATATAGACTTTTTTTAACCTAATAGATGTGTTATAAAGTCATGAAAGCCCCTTAAGTTCAAAGTGAACAATATCTATATGATTATATCATATCGTTACATAAAGGGTTGCGAAGGGGTATGGAAGATCCGGATTCAAATATTTGTGAGAACAGAGTATTACAATGGTAATATACAAAATGATAGATATAAACAAAAACCTTCATTAACATTTAAAGAAAAATCATATGAACACTCAAGTCTGGCTCACGGGTAAAGATACGGGACGGGAAACAAGAGGTTTCAGGCTCGAATCCTTGTAAATATATAACACTACAACTTGATATGCAAAGTGAGTATATGTAAAAAATAAAAAAAAAACTCATCTGGGGTTTAGCTTAACATTATAGATATTTAAAATATGAAATGCTTCTTTAAGATGCGGAGGTGAAATTTTGAAACATATGGAGAAACAACAAAGTTGAAGTGAAATATTATTTTTGGAAAAATAAGGCATTGGATTGACGGATAGATACGAGTAATGAGAATTCGGGTTGCATGCACGTAAGTGGTAGAGACGTCATAACAATGATAAAAGTAAACTCTTTTTCTTTACTTTTAATCTTTCAATATCTTTTCATGTTTATTTTTATAATGCTCCGTACACTCCCCATATCAATTCATTGTTTTCCTCAGGCAAACTTCTAGATTTCGAGCTTCATTTTTGAGGCCTCTTCTAGTCTATGGCAACCCTGGCCTAAGTAAGGCCCATATCATGGAATAACCTTAATTTATGACAATACTTGAAACTTTGACTATCTTGATTCTCATTTGCCATACTTAACTTCCCAAGTGATAACGTAGAATTAACCAGATCCTTTTTATCTGTTTTACCTCCACAATTTAATTTCTACGTCTTTATTACTCGTTAACATGTAGAAGGTGCAAGCTTGCATGATCACGTGTGGATTTTCGGATTTCCAATCAAGTGAATCGAATTTGGGAGTAGACTGGACTAAAAAGAATAAGAGTACGTTTTTTAATGGTGATGCTTATGCATGAAAATCCAAAAGGTAGTTCAATTGGCCCAGTCTTGGTTTTTTCTTCAATGGTCATCAGTTTGAATTTTTTTAGGATCATTGAAGGATTTACTCAACCCTTGCAAGAAAAAAGATTGTTATGTAGAAGCTATACTTACTTGTTTGAGTGTGAATCCTGTGTCTTCAACGCTTCAATGTAGGAACAGATTACCAGAATATGTACTTTGGAATCACAGTACGAACACCTTTTTCCGCGTTTGAATTTTTTGAAGAATTTGAATGAGAGAGATTATACTCAAGTAGTAATTTTTAGGAAGAAAAATCATCCAAACCAGAGGGTGTCCCAGGTTCCTGTATTTTATAGGAATCTAAAATACCCTTTCATGGAGACATCCCTTGGATGTGTCCCATGGGCTCCAAACACATCCCTTAGATGTGTCTCATGGGTTACAGGTCAGGTCAAGTCCACTTAGGCGATCTATACCCATAATCCAACATCTTCCACTCGTCCATGTTAGGCTTGGCTCATCACAAACATCATCTCAATAACTCAAATAGAAAATAATTCATACAAATGAACGAACCGTGCAACCTGAAACACACTGAAGGTGGAAGCTCTAATACAAACCTTACCATAGGCCATATAGGAGACATCAACCTCATAAAAAGGAAAGAAGTGCTTATTTATCCCAAATATCTTTCTTAATACACATGATCAAGTATTATTCAATATCTCAAGAATCCATACACAAATCTTTCTTACAGTTACTCAATATCTAAGTCATTCCAAGCTCTATTAAGCGAAATAACTCCGATTGATGAATACAAGTAACGAGTGTATAAGCAAAGGATACTATTTCTTTTGCCTTCATACCAATTAGATTTGAGTTGTCCCGCTTAGAATACTCAAGCCAACCATTCCATGACTATGGGATACATCCTAAGATTGTCAATATTAACTCATCACATCGTGATACAATCAAAAGTAAAAGGGTAAGGAAAAATGAAATCCATATCTAGGATTTTTGGGACTCACATAGCGAGAAGCAAGGATCCATTCTCTTGCTTCCTAGTTGGTCATCTAGCACATGCGGTATGAAATGCATGCTATCGCGGAACAACTCTTCTCTTGCCAAAAATAAAAGTGTATGTCTCGTTCTTTATTATAATATGAGTCTTAGTCTTGTTACTTTTGACAGCGTCAAACCTAAAATTTTTGTTTTCACATTCAATAATGTTAAACAACAAGTTTAACACTTAACTTCTTCTAAATAGACACATGAATGGTGGGGAAGGCATTCATATCAATTCATAAAAAGAATCTCATCAAGGCGACCTTGTAAGTGACAATGTGACCAAAGTTGCTCCCATTGCGCCTTAGTCATCTTAATCTTGGTCTCGTCTCTACTCACTCTATAGCGCTAGAGGCAATTCCTCATGTGAGAGAGTCAATCAAGTCTCTCAACATACTTCATCGAATTGTGCTAAATAGAATTTCCAACATATCCACATAATAAAATCTTTAAAACAAGCGAACCATATGAAATGCTTCTCATTTATTGCAAACAAAAATGCAAGTGGTTTGTCAACATATACAAATTAATCATATACTACATAAGCGTAGGGATTTTGCATGCTTAACAAATGCATCATCTTTATTGGTTTGGTAAATGGATCTGCTACCATTTTACTCGTAGGAATGTGTCTCAGAACCACTTCCTTTTTATGTGATCATGTCTTTGACAAAATGATATATGATCTGAATATGTTTGGTCTTTCCATGATACTTCGGATCCTTATCATAAGCTAACGCAACCATACTATCACAATAAATTGTCACATGTTCAGATGTTGTTTTGACAATTTCTAAGTGCTACAAAAATCTTCTTAACCAAACTACTTCATGTATAGCCGAGGAACATGCTACATATTCAACCTCCATGGTAGATAAAGTTATACAAGATTGCTTCTTACTACTCCATGAAATTGCGTAATCATTAAGCAAGAATGCATATCCAGAAGTTCATTTGCGCTGATCAAGATCGCCTCCCTAATCAGCATCTGTATATCTACCTAAGCGCAAATCCTTCCATTGGTAGCACATAACATAATCTGATGTTCCTTTCAAATATTTCAATACATTCTCTTCACTACCATCAAGTTCTTTGGACTTGGATTAGATTGAAATTTACTTACTAGCCCAACAGTGTAGCATATATCTAGATGCGTGCATATCATTGCATACATCAAACTACCGACAACGTTGGATTAAGGTACTTTGGACATATATTCTTTCTCATTAGGCGTCTTGGGACACATATAAAGACTAAGGCTCAAATTCTTTTCAACAAGGGTATCCATGGGCTTGCAATCATGTATATGGTAACGCTTCAACATTTTATTAATGTAGGTTTCTTGAGATAAACCTAAGAGTCGTTTTGAGCAATCCTTAAAGATCTTAACACCAAGGACATAGCTAACCTCACCCATGTCTTTCATTTCAAAGTTCGATGATAACAATTTCTTGGTAACATCTATCGATATGTCCATGTATTTCTTATCATTTCCAACTATCAATATGTCATCGACATATATGGACAGAATTATGAAACCATTATTTGAACATTTAATATACACGCAATGGTCTTCCTCCATCATTGTAAAACCATCCTTTAACATGACTTGATAAAATTTGAGGTTTCATTATCTTGATGCTTGTTTAAGACCATAAATAGATCTTTGCTTACAACCGGTGCACTCGCCCTTAAGCTCAAGCCTAAAGGTTACATATAGACTTATCCCAGTTCTATTGAGAAGAGCAAAGACCTAAGATACTCATATCCAACCTGGAAGACATAATAAATAGGCAATGATGAAATTTGAGCATATCCCATCTCACAGATCACTACAGGTGCTGTGGTTTTGAACAACTCATAGAGTCTATATCATCGCCAATTATCTATTCACTTTGTCTGCAAGAATATTGAGCTATTCCATTATCTACACCTAGCTGATAAATAACCAAATCCCAAACTTTGTTAGATTTCATTGAATTCATTTCCTCTTCCATAGCTTTAATCAATTCCTTAGGTGTAGGACCAAAATGAGCTTCTTGGATGGTTTTTGGCTCTTCTTCATCATGGAAAATCATGAAGGCTTCCCCCTCAATCTCAAATTGACGATCGACAACTTTCTCTCTTGCCAATTACTACGCCGATGTTTCGAGATCGCTCATGCCCTTGTCTACAGGATCAAAACTTGACAACTTTTCACTCCTACTGACTTCAGGAGGTGCATGATATCCTAAATCATCTTGCTTTATATGAGCTGAATCAATTTGTCTCTTGCACCCACTGCCTCGTGACCTTCACTGTGATAATGAAAATCCCCATTTATCTCACTTCTCTTAAGAAAGTCCTCTTCTAAGAAAATGACATATCGTGACTCAATTTATATTACTCTTCCATTCATATTTTCTCCCAAAAATAAAAATCCTTTAGAGAACTTTGAGTATCTTATAAAGATACATTTCTTCCCCCCATGACCAAGTTTCCCATATTCATGAGAAGTATTATGAATATAAGTTGTGATCCCCATGAGCACAGAAAACTTAAATCAGACTTTTCACCTTTCCATAACTCATATAGGGTGGAAGGAACAGACTAAATGGAACACGATTAAGAATGTAAGTTGTAGACAATAGTGCATCTCCGCAAAAGTAAATGAGTAAATTAGTTTGCGTCATCATTTACCTAACCATGTCCAATAGAGTTTTATTTCTTCTTTCTACTACGCCTTTTATTGCGGAATAGAAGGAATAATTAGTTGTCTAGCTATACCCTTATCATCACAATAATTCTTAAATAAATCATATAGATATTCAATGCTTCGATCGGTTCGTAGGTGCTTTAATATTTACATTCAATTGATTATCAACCAATCTACTATAGGTTTTGAAGCATTCCAAATGTTTCAAATTTATAGAGATAAAATAAATGTGACCTTATCTGGTGAAATCATCTATAAAAGTGATGAAAAAGTGAGCATAATGTCTTGCTTTCACATTCATTGGGCCACAAATGTCGAAATGAATAAGATATAAAGGAAAAGTGGCTCTCTTAGTCTTGCCAAATTGCAATCCAGTTGTTTTTCCTACCAAGCAATGCACACAAATAGTAAATCTATTTTCTCAAAAGATCCTAAAAGACCGGCCTTAGCTAATCTCTTTAGCCGATCTTACCCAATGTGTCATAATCTAGCATGTCATTTAACATCATGAACTAATGAATCGCATCGAATCGCTAATAACAAAGTGGATGTATTTAACTTAACTCGAAATAATATCTAATACAATAAATTCATCTAGCATAAAGTCATACCAATAACAAACGTTGTCCAATAATACCTTTGCACAATCTTTTTCAAATACTATTTTAAAGCGAAGTTTAGTCAAAATTATAATGGAAACTAGATTTCGTCGAACTTCCGATGCATAAATCACATCATAGAGATAAAGAGTGCAAATTCTCCGTATCACCACTTGCAAGTGTTACTCACACGTCTCGCTGTGAGTATTATTTCTCATGGAAATGGTCTGACGACCCCAAATTATACCCTAATAGTTTTGTGATACGTTTAGGTATAATAGAAGCAATCGGTATTTTCAAAATTCTATGCTAAGTGTGAAAAATGATATAACCGAGATTATTAAAGAAGTTAAAATGATAATGGTAAATTGTCAGTTAACGACCCAAAGGACATAAAACAAGAAGGTTATATGTTATTATGGAATAAGGATGAGAAGATTTGCAAATGAAATAACGAAGGACTAAAATGCAAAAAAGAGAAAGTTTGAGCCAAATCCATAAAGACACCAAATTGTCTTCTAGGATAAGCATTATCCATTTTAGGGATTTGGGAGCTAGGGCTTACAGTTGTGGACAAGGAGACCAAACTAGCTTGTGCTCTCCATTGTTTTAGCTCTATTTGCTCAAGGAAAGGAAGAAGTGAAGAAAATGAAGGGTAGTTGAAGTGTTCAAGAAATCAAGGTATGGAAATCTCCTATTTGTTTGTTAAGAAACTATCTTAATTCTTGGCCCTTGTTCATGTGTGGGTTATGAAAACCCTAACTCTCATTGTAATAGTGTTTTTGGTTGGTTTAAGTCAGTTTTGAGTTTGCTTTGTTTTGGTTGAAAATTTTCTAGCGAATGTATAAAATGCCCATTTATTTCTCGCTAATCATTCTCTCCACTCTAGGTGAAGGTCCCTTACGCCTGTGCAAACCTACAATCCTATTTGCTTCTTTCTTTGTTAATTTAGAAACCATTACTTTTGCCTTGATTTCAAGAAGTGAGATAATTTGAGTATACGAACTCGCCACCCTGGCGGTTTAAATTTGTTTTCTTACCCCTATTTGGCTTATGCTATATAAATACAAGAATGTGATTAAAGAACAATATAACATGCTCTGAAACACATATAAGTGTATGTCTGCTTAAGACCAGATAATGAATGAATAGGCACTCCTGATTAGTGCTTCGACACTCTTTGTTTAGTGCTTCTAAGACTCTTGTTCGGGGCCAGCTTATGATACCCCGCATAATGCTACGACACTTACATCAGAACACCTCAAATTATACCTACGACGCTTTATAACATGTTTTCGTGATAATAAAAGCAAAGGTATATTTTTTCTCGAATAAAATAATGTTAAAAAATAAAATAAGCAAAAATCCGGAATTAATACAGGAGTTAAGAGTAAATTAATAATTTACTAACTATGACCCAAGGCCATAATCAAGTTAAGATTGTATGCTTAATATAGACGGATGAGTGGAATTGCAAATAAAAGGAAATTAAATGACTAAGTTGCAAAAACACAATTTAAGTCAAATGTTAGGATAAAGCCAAACATGGCTTTAAAGAAATCTCATTTTTGGCATTTATGTTAGGGCAAATTGGATAAGGGAGAAAGAAAAGAAGAGAAGAAAGAGAAGAGAAGAAGAAGAAATCAAGGTATGAAATTGTTTGTATGGAATTTTGGTAGGATTGTGTAATGGAATTTGTTAGATTTCAGATGACATTTGTTTTATGTTTGGAATACCTTTTTTTTTTTGTGTAGAACTTTGTTTTAATGGCTAAGGTCCTCAATGAGAAATTTTTTGTATGTGAGAAAATATTGGGTTTTAGGGGAGATGTATATTTTTTTTAAAACTCATATTTTTGTTTTGGACATAACTTGGTCATCACTCATCCAAATTGAGTTATTCAAATTTTTGGGTAAACTAAACTTCTGGGAGAACAAATTTCCTGAAATATGTTTTTCCAAATTTGGACCCTAGTGTACCTAGAAAATTCGTCAAAGTGAGGCTCTGTTTTTGGGTCAATTATGATACAGTTTTGGGTTTCATAACAGTTTTGGTATTTAAACTATAAGTTGAGTTTCACTCATCCAAATTGAGTGATTTAAATTTTTTAGTAAACTAAACTTTTAGGAGAACAAATCTCCCTGAAATAAGTATATCCAATTTTGGACCCAGAAAATTCATCAAAGTAAGAAAACAATTTTATCCTGAAATCTGTCTCATAACAGTCCCTTGAACTGGAGTAATTCCGATTGTTTAAATCATAACTTGAGTTATACTGGTCCAAATGAGTTGATTCAAATTTTTATACAAACTAGACATCTGGGAGAATAACTTTCATGAAGAAATTATGGTCAAATTATATCTCTGCACATTCTCGAAATTTTCAAATATAGGACACAATTCCAGATTCTATTCCTATAAATTGTTCAGGAGCAGTTCGGAATGTTTAGACCATATCTCCCAAATTAAAAGTCCAAATGACATGATGTATGAACCATAAGAAACTTAAGACATAGGGGTATATTGAGTTAGAATACTTTCTTCTTAACAATCCCGCTTACTTCGGTCAAAATTGTAGCTCTAAATGGACTTAGAACCACCTCGAACTATTAAAGTAGAATTCACTCATGGAAATTGAAATTGTATAAAGGCTATATAAATGTATTGTTCTATGAAATAATGCATCAAGAAGTCGATCGCGATAAATACGCTGCGGCGAAAGCCTAAAGCAGAATACACGACAATTTCATATATGAAAAGTACGCTTAAATGCTTATAAGAGATTATTTGATAATGAATATCTCATAAGTATACATGATATCAATAGTTATTCATGTATATGAGATATCTTTTCTGATACCTAAAAGATTGCTGGCGGAAAACATAATAAAACTGATTACCCGCTTATGATCGAGTAGTCGATGATAGGTACGCCATAAGGATACAACACAAAGATACTTATAGATATCGAGGCTTCGTTTGGGTCGATGACATAGATCCCCTTTGATCATTATAGCGGCCTCTTTGGGTCATACAGATAGAGATCACTGTCTCGTACAATGATAGTACCTTCGGGTACATACAGTTCTTTCTTGTATCCACTTCTAAGGTTTATACATGTAAGAAACATAAAAACAAATGACAAGTATACGCAAATGAGATGTATATGATATATGATATGATATGAGAAGCATATCACTACTATGTGATGATAATATACAAGAACAAGAAGTAAAGTGTAAGCTGACACGAAAAGTATATGAAATATGATAAGAACTCAAACATGTTATGAAAAGTAGATATGAGAAATGATAAGTATATGTAAATGTTATATTTTTCTCTATAAGTATATGCATGTATCTAAAGTGAGATGATTCCTTATTAGGGCCATCCACTAGTATTATTCCCACTAAGCTATAATATACGTGTTTCCATCCTCGTAGGTACGTAAGAGGAAACTAGAGGACAAGACATATCTTTTATCAACAAACAAAGTCAACACTGGGGTACTCCATTGGAAGACCATTTGCCTAATGTAAATGTATTTTTGTTTCTGTTGTAGCAATGAATATTGTAAATGTTGAACACTCCATTAGTATGGAGTTCTCAGATATATTTTGTAATCCATCAAGCATAATATAGCATGTGGTTAAATGTTTAACATTATATGAACAATGTTTAAAGTTTATAAGTTTATAGTAAACATGAAAAAAAAATTAAATAAAAATGACACCCACGCTTGACACCGGGTGTCGAGTTGGGAGCGTCACATGCATA
>JAEQBH010001306.1:0-162856 GCA_016808115.1 Tetrastigma voinierianum
GATCGACTTCCTCTTGCCTCTATACGCTTCAACACTTCATATTTAAGTGAAGATGTTTCGCATCTTCACTTTAGAGAGAAACCCGATAAATCTCCTTCTAATTTTTGCAAGCATTTGAGAATTTCAAAAGTCAGAACAACTTTTGTTTTGGGTGTGATTTCCATGCTCCAAGCACGCGCCATTAACTCCAAGATCCAAAGGTAGATAGTGGAATCTGATGTGACTATGTGGGCCCCGTTAAAATGCACTATTTGGGGGCAGTTCTGTCCCAATATTTGGTTCACTATTTCAGTTACCCAAAATCGAATACTTTTCCCCAAAAAGAACCTAAACCTAGAAGAGAAACCTTTGTGTTCTTGTTTTTTAATAACTTTTCCTTCAATACCCTAAAATATAATTTACCCTTTTTATTTTATTTTATATTATTTCAAGTTTATTCTATTTATTTTAACTTATCCATATAAAAATGTTATTGAGACATGACTCAAAGTAGTAAAAAAGGGTTGTGTGTATCAGAGGTTACAGACTCAACCATGTAAGAACCTAGTAATACAATGATTTAATGCAAATTAAATAGATTTAAGGAAAAACACTCTTCTATATAATATATATTAATATAGTCAAAATCATTAATAATAATATTCAACTTTGGGGCATCCCATAAATTATAAATATTTCCTAGTAACCGTCTTTTTCGGTTCTCCATAAGTATCTAATTTCATACTCATTTTACTCACTTAACTCTTCTGTATATATATATTCTTGATATTTTTGCCTTTAGTACTTTTTTTAGAACAAAGATAATGTCACATATCGAGTTAATGCACCTTTTTTTTTTATATATATTTTTATTCTTAAGGTTGCATTTGGTTCCTACTTCCTAGAGTATTAATAAAAATAATTAAAAGGTGTTCAATGTTTTAAAGACATAACATAAAAAAATGCAGATGACCCAAAAAGAAAAGAGAAGAGATGAATGAGCCTTACATGAAGGGCATTTTTTAGCTTAAAAGTGGGTTGTTAGAAATTTGTATGTTTGCATTTTTATACTTTTATTCGTATTTGAAATATAAGAAACAAAGTTTATATTTCCTT
Organism: Tetrastigma voinierianum; assembly: GCA_016808115.1. Lineage (NCBI taxonomy): Eukaryota > Viridiplantae > Streptophyta > Magnoliopsida > Vitales > Vitaceae > Tetrastigma > Tetrastigma voinierianum. Next base: position 1,096 of record JAEQBH010001306.1, read on the forward strand.
ATTATGGTCTCTTTATTACATTTAATCTGATTAGTTTTTTCTATTAAACACTTTACTTACATAAATTGTCCCAAAAATAGGAAAGAGAAAATAAAATATAATTAAAATTATTAAAAATAAATAAATATGTTTAAAATTTAGGAATAATGCATTCTCCAATCCTTGTAGGTAAGTTTTTTTTAACGATTGTAGTTATAGATTATCTATAGCCATTATATACCCTTCAACAATCTTTTAATTTTATTTAAAAATTAAAAGGTGTAATAGTTATATATGATTTTTATTTTTATTTAAAAACGAATTTTCTCAAAATAGAGATAAAAATTTATTTATTTTATAAATAACATATATATATATATATATATATATATATATATATATATATATATATATATATATATAGCATTTAAATTAGGATCTGAAGAAATAAATTTTTATTTTTATTTTTAAATTTATATATTATTTATAAAAAAATTAAATTTTATCTAAAATTTGAAATTAATTTTTAATAAAAATAATTATCTATCTAACTAAAAAATAATTTAAAGAACAATCTTTTAATTTTTATCTAATTTTAAATAATAAAAAAAATACAGGCTAGCACGATAGATGGAAAATGACTTACTTTTCCTTTTTTTGGATTATACAGGAATTTTGAACATTTTAATGTTTATGGGGCAAATATAAAAAAATGTGAAAGTGCATGGAACTTAATATAAAAAAATATCTATGGGTTATCTATCATTAAAACGCTATTATCTACCATTGCAACTTAATCTTTTAATTTTTATTTAAAAATAAGATAAAAATTAAAAGATTGATTTTTTTATTCTTTTAAGTTTGATAGGATAATTATTTCTATTTAAAAATTAATTTTCTCAAAATTGTGATAAAAATTTATTTATTTTTTATAAATAATATAATTTAACATTTATATTGAGAATGATATTTTTCTCATGATATTTTATTTTTCAAAAATAACTTAAGAAATAAATAATTTACCTTAATAATTTTATTTTATTTTTAGAATGTTATACAATAAGATAGATTTAAAAAATTGGGTTAGATACTATAATCATTTTTATTTAAGAATTTATTTTCTAATAATTTAGATAAAAATTTATTTATTTTAGATAATATATGAATTTAATAGTATTATGGGGATGTATTAAAAAAAACAGTATAATAAGAATGATTTTTTACATGGTATTTATTAATAAATAATTTTTGTATAATATTTTAATAAATTTATAAAAAATAAAATAAAATAATTATGATACGTAATTTATTTTTCAGTTATTTTAAAAAATAAATATCATAAGAAAAAATCATCTTCATTATAAAAAAATTAATATATTATCTACAAAAAATAAATTTTATCTAAATTTTTAGAAAATTAATCTTTAAATGAAAATGATTATCCTATCTACTCAATTTTTTTTAAAATCTATCCATCTTTTAATTTATTTAATATTTATATAATATTTGTATAACATTCTAAAAATTTCTAAAAATAAAAATAAAAATTCATTATGATAAATAATTTATTTCTTAAGTTATTTAAAAATAAAATAAATACATGACAAAAAAATCATCCTCATTATAAATATTACATTTACTATATTATGTATACAAATTTAAATTTTTATCTAAAATTGAGAAAATTAATTTTAAATAAAAATATTTATCCTATTTAACTAAAAAATATTTTTAAAAAAAAATAAATCTTTAATTTTTATCTAATTTTTAAATAAAAATTAAAAATAAAGTAATAGTTTTTAAGTTTAGGAGGGTAAAATAACACATTCGAGAATAAATAACAGAGGTTGAGTACAATAGTTAGAAAAGACTTATTTTCTTTTTGGATAATGCAGGGGTAAATGTCAAAAAGTGTTACAGTGCAAGGGTTGAGGAATGCATTGAAAGGATGAATAAACTAATTTATTGATTTTTTCCTTCCAATTTTCTATTTATTTCCCTTTTTCTCTATTTTCCTTGAATTTTCTAAAATCGAACCATTTCTCATAATTTTTTTTCCTTGTACTCCCAATTTGCCACTCATATTCATAAATATATCAATATCTCTATAGGAAATGACATTAAAAAAGAAATAAATTCCACTAAAAAATAGAAAAAATATAACAGCAATAAAGATATTTATAGAAATAAGAAGTGGAAAAGGTTAAAAATGTTGGGGAATGGGAAACATGGAGACCCAAGAAAGGGAGAAAGAAATACATATGTACAGACCAGCACCACTTTCTATATATTCCCCAAACTGCCCTCCATTTCCAAAGTTTTCAACCATATAAAATATGTAATAATATGAAATAAATAAATAAAAGCCTAAGACCAAGATTTTGATCAAGTGTATGACAAGATTTCAATAAGGTGGGATCCACGTACCATGTGTCAGATCTAGATCATCTGATTCTGATCTTATTAGGATAAAATAAATGTCTCACATTTAATAAAATCGAATAATAATAATAATCTCTTTCTTTTTTTTTGTTTGTTTCTTCATTATTTTCTGGGCTTAACACCAAAGCTAACCAATCATAAGGAGATTTATGTCTTTATCTGGCTAATATTATGCCATGTTTGGCCTTTTCTTCTTTACTTACCATCTTTTGGGTTGTGAGAAAGTCAAAAAATTAGAGAGGATTATAGTCAAATCAATTATCCTTCTCTAAAAGTGGGAAAAAAATAAATTATTTTCCTTTTTTTTTTTAATTCTGCCAAGAAGGAAATGGACAAAGTATTCATCACGTTGAAATAGTAAAAATAAAATGATTATTTTGACCTTTATATAATTACCTTTTTATTAAACTTGGTTCCCATTTTCAACATCCTCTACAATAATAGTACATTTCACATAAAATGGTGATAGGATTTTCAATATGTTTCTCGGTAATTTTATCAAAAGTATTTCTAATGGAATTATATTTTAAAAAGTAGTCGCTTAAAAAAATAGTATTATAAATAATTTTTTAGTATTTATTAGATTTTAGTACAAACATTTGTTTTTATAATAACAATTACATTCAAATTTCCAAATACATTGAAACACGTCCTTATGTCTTGCCTATTCGAAACTTCTTTTTTTTTCTTTAAAAAGCATTTTTAGATTTGAACCCCTCAAAGTTAACTTTTTTTTGTTACTATGATTATCTATTAATATTGTAATAATCTATGGAATTATTTTTTCTACACTTAGTATAACTTAAATATTTTGTATTTAAAAATCCAACTAAAGTTAGGAATTTGAAAGAATTTAAAGAATATAATCAAAATTTCTAAATTTTAAACATGAAATAAAAGATATGGTAGGAATAAAATTTGAGCTTGGAAGAGAAATAATAGGGGATTCTTAACAGGAAAAGGAGAAAAGTTACCAATATTTTATTTTCTTAACCAGGGTTAAAAAATATAACCAGAGTTAAATGAAAGGATACCATAACAGTACGGAATCATCTCTCACGACTCTCATCAACAAATGTAAATGCAGACACCGACCCACTTCCACTTTCAGTTAGCATTAACGCAGGCAGCGCTACTCTCTGCTAGCGATCAGCCTCTTCCTCACATTTCCGGCCATTATCGCCGGATCTGGAAAAAACACCGGCGACCCACCATCCACCACCGTCTCCTCTTTCTGCTCCTGCCGGAAACTTGTTCCTAATTTCATGATTTTGGAGGTGAATGAGAGTATAAACAAGGGACATTGTAGGGTGCTCTGTTTTCAGGTTTGGAGTATACGATTGATCGAATCGAGGGAATTGCCGTTTACAGGACCGAGGTGGTGCGAGAATCGTCTTGTGCGGCCAAGCGGAGGAGAGAAATAGAATATTTATTTGTTCATTGTTTGTAATTTTTTGTGGGTGTGCATAGGTGGGTGATGATAATAATAACGGTGAATGTAGTAAAGGAGTGAGGATGTGCAAAGTGGAGGAGGTGGAGTGGGGAATGGGGTCCGAGAGTAGAGTGGAGGAACATGAAGAAATGCACGATGGCGTGTGGGTCGAGAATGAGGGTGTGGATGAAGAGGGGATGGCCAGTGTGTTGGTTTGGACTTCTTGTGTTCTGTTCTTGACTTGCTATATGCAGTTGATGGCAATGGACCAGACTTGGGCTCCCATGTTGTTGAAGGGATTGCCTTCTTGTTTCTCCACTCCGGTTGTCTTTGTCTCTGCAATTGCCTCCGCCTCCGCCCATGCTTGTTCGTCCTCCAAAAAGTAGGTTTTGGGTTCAATTTCCTGTTGATTAGCATTTAGTTTGGAATCTGCTATTCTTGGAATTTGTGCCAATTCTACTCTGTTGATGGAGTTCTAGCCAGTGCTCACTTTTTACGTCTTTTCCTCCTCATAAACAGATTTGCATTCCCTGCATCTATGTAATTTATCTATTTTTTTAGGGTTATTCGTTATTGATTATAGATGTGTGGTGTTCTTGATTTATGTGTTGGTATTGTTTCATAGATTGAGAAATTCTAATCCCATCAGTGGGTTCTGATTGAGTTGAATTCTGGTTGTAGGGGTTTATAAGAATAATGGCTATCTCATGATTTCTTGCAATGGAGGTCTCAACCAAATGCGAGCAGCAGTGAGTTTCTTCAAGCTGCATTCAGTTCCATTGCTCCAATTATCATAATTTTAGACATTGTTTTCTGGATTCTGTCCTATTGCTTGTTTCCACTTTGTCTTGCTGACTTATGAATTTACCTTGCAGATCTGTGACATGGTTTCTATTGCCAGATATTTAAATGTCACCCTAATTGTCCCAGAGTTGGATAAAACCTCCTTTTGGGCTGATCCTAGGTAGGTTAATTAGACATGCCGATTCTCGTGAGGCATGGATATATTGTCTCCTTCTTAGCAGAGAATAGTTCTTTGTTCTTAAGACTGTTTCTTATGATGGCAGTGAGTTCCAAGACATTTTTGACCTTGATCATTTCATTACATCATTGAGAGATGAAGTTAGGATATTGAAAGAGCTACCACCCAGACTGAAGACGAGGGTTGGGTTGGGAATATTTCTATTCGTTGCCACCTGTTAGTTGGTCCAACATTTCATACTACTTGCATCAAGAGTTGGTTTACATCAAGAATCTGGGACTAACACTTGAGGTCAAGTTATAGACTAATTCTTAATAATGGTTTTGTAACAGATTCTTCCTCTGCTGCAAAAGTACAAAAGATTGTACATTTGAATAAAACCATTATCGTCTTGCTAATAATGGAGTTTGCCATTAAATTCAAGTTGCGCTGTCGAGTTAATTTTAATGCTCTGAGATTCACTTCCCAGATAGAGGAATTGGGCAGAAGGGTTGTCAAAATTCTGCGGGAAAAGGGCCCTTTCCTGGTTCTTCATCTCAGATATGAAATGGACATGTTAGCTTTCTCTGGCTGTACTCATGAGGTTGCACTGATGAGAGGCAAAAGAACTAACAAGAATGAGGTGATTTTAAGCTAAACCACTAGTCGCTCCAGAGCTTAAACTTCATTTGTTATCATTTTACTGATTCTATCAGTTTGCAATTCCTAGATATGCATACCCCTGGTGGAAGGAAAAAATAATAGATTCCAATGCGAAAGAAGAAGGTTTATTGCCCTTTGACACCGAGGAAACTGCTCTAATATTAAGTGCTGGGCATTGATCGTAATGTTCAAATTTATATCGCTGCTGGACAAATATATGGTGAGTGAAAAGAAGAATGGCAAGTTTGGCAGCTGCCTTTCCTAATTTGGTCAGTAAAATGGAAGCAGAAGCCTGCTTTAGATATTACTAATATTTGGATATGCCATAATGACTTGCCTTAATTTATGGATCAGGTTCGAAAGGAGACGCTTTTGGAACCCTCAGACTTGGAGTTTTTCCAGAACCACACATCCCAGATGGCTGCATTGGATTATCTTGTTGCTGGAAGTGATATATTTGTTCAACATATGATGGAAACATGGCCACAAAGTTGTTGAAGGCCACCGCAGGTACTATATTCTCGCTCTTTTTCACAGTCAATTTTCCTCAGCTCCTGACCAATAATCTTTCACTTTCAGGAGAACTGGCGTGGGGATACTAGATGGGCCACAGTTTATTTTCTTTCTTTGGCATTAGAATAAATAAACAAATCAACGTTCAAATATTTAACCCATTTTGATTATTGCAGTAAGACTTCTAATCAATTCCATGGTTCTTCTCGAGGGAAGAGCAGGGATTGTAGTTGGGATGATGTCCTTTCATTTTCCTTATTCTTCTGAAGAACCAAAACGAGATTAAAGCTAATGAGGCATTCAATACTCTGTGTTTGTATGGTTTTTTCAGATTCTTAGGCTTCAAGAAGACAATCCAATTGGATAGAAGGCTTCTGGTGAATTTAGTAGATGAATACAGGAATGGGTCATTGAGCTGGGATGAGTTCTCCTATACTACTGTTTAAGAGCTCATATCATGAGGATCCCAACAGACAGGTTGTGATTCCAGATAGACCAAAGGAAGAAGATTACTTCTATACTTAATCCGCACAGTGTTTGCAACTGTTAGATGAACCATTATGAACTCTACATGATTCCTATTCCTATTGCTCCAAAGTAGTGCCTTTCCTTCCTCAGTCTTTATGCATTTTTTTTTTTTGAGTTCAGTTCTGTTCTTTATTTTATTTTTACCCACTAGGGCTTAGAAAATGGGGAGCAGGGGACACTTGGGAGGGATTTATGCTCCCGGGATGGATGTCCTTCACATGCTGATCAAGAAGCATGTAAATGATAATGCAATAACATTTTTACAGTTTCAAATAATGAGGATCATGTATAGAGAGAGAAAAGAAAGAAGATGAGCGGAATCTGCAAATAAAAGATGGTTTGTTCCCAGTGGTCAGGCTTGTTTTCAAGATGATAATAATGGAGTTGGATCTTGTAGTCAAGCGCATTCTTTCATTATGATTTTCATTGTCATGTGATGATATACATTGTACACATCTCAAAATTTACAATACCTGATTTATTTCGTTCAATTTCAATGGCGTCATCCAGAATCAATGTTTATAATATGATTCGGAAATGATTGCTTGCCTACAGAGAGAGAGAGAGAGAGAGCATAAAATTCATTGTGTTACACACTTGCACTACACAATAACCAAGTCGTTTTCTTTCAGGTCCTGGTCAGACTTGGGGAATTGGGTTTTTAGTGGTGAGGTGTGAGTGATCAAGAAGAAGAAACCATCAAGCATATTAGGGAGGGGTTTTAGGGTAATGGGTGATCCAAGAAGCTCCCTTTCCCACTACTCTCTATGTATTAAAATTTCATTACCTCCTCCACCACCATTGATGATGGGGCTCTCTCTCTCTCTCTCTGTGGGACTGGGGGTGGGGGGTGGGGGGGTTGATATTAGCTGTTTACCCCCAACCGTTGCTTTCGCACCACATCACCTTCCCCTATAAATTCGGGGCTTGGCTGCTATGTCTCTGTCTCTCTCCCCACCCCTCCCTTTTTATCACGGATAATATAATGACGACTTTTGCTACGGCTGTCTTCATATCGTTATTAACAATAAATCAACAAACAACACTCTTACTGAGAACCAGCACAGGTGTCGTCAGTTTACTCACTCTTAGGTTAATGCTTCGCTAAATAAATACCAAAAAAAAAAAAAAAAAAAATCGATGATACTCCATCCCACCTACCTACCTCCCTCGCATCTTGTATTATTATAATATATTTTGTAATTTATCCTCACATATGAGTCTGACTAATCAGGGGGGGTCACATGCAGTGTTTTAAAGGGTGGGGGTCGTCGAACTGGTAAATATTTGACTTGTTATCAGCTAACCCCAATATCATCCCTTCCTTTTTTACTAAAGTAAAATAAATAAATGAATGAATAATCAGGGATGAGCTTGAAAACAATGATGATGCTGGTCACAATTATGTTTCCGATTCAGATGTGACACTCAGCAATTGGTGACGAAATAATGAGGAGTCAGCATAACATAATGAAGGCAAGTGCAGAACAACAACTCATCAGAGTTGAAGATTAGGAAGGATAGAAAAGCAGCTTCTCAATATCTGCATGGGAAACTCTATATATATATCTGAAATAACAGTACCAAACCAAAAAGAACACTTTGACAAAGGATTCTTCAAGGAATCGATGCTCTCGCAAACCATGAGAAACTAAACATGTACAATTTGGTCTGGACCCAATTGTTTGTGGACTATCTTATGCCTCTCTCTACCTTAGAACCCTTTCCTTTTCTTTTCTTCCCCCCCACACAAGCCACAAACAATATTTTGAAATGGAATTGATAAAAAAAAAAAAAAAAAAAAAAGACAATGGAAAGGAAAAGTGAAAAAGAAGCTTATAATGTTATTAGCTTGTCTCTGTTCTGAGCCTCTTTTGAGCTTCATCTGAATCCTCACTGCTGCTCCTAAACCCCGAATGTGCCATTGTTCGATTACTAGGAGACGAGTTTTCATAATCCTGAAGATGCAATAAAATGTAGAAAAGAAAATTTTAGATCATGTCAGGCATAGATTGAAAACTCCTCTTTGAAACCTGAGTTGACAGATGGCTACCAACATTTAGAATTATCAAAGAACCTCTCAAACTATGCTATTTTGGAAGGATTTCAGTTTTTCTAATTTAAGGAACAAAGAACTGCAGCTGGAGTCAAAATTTTCCTAATGTTCTTTGTTGGGAGATGAAGGGGCAGCGGTGGAGTGCTTCCAGTGCTTTAATTGTTTTTTTTTTTTTCATTGTCTGTTGTTTTGTTGGGTTTGGAGGGAAGTATAGAACTTTGGCAGTAGTACAACCTCATCATTGATGCCACTCCTCCCTGCTAATTAATTCCATCCTCGGAACATTTAATAAAGCACAATTATAGTTATTCTGAATTAAATGATTAAAAGCCTCACCCAACAAAATAATAATAATTTTGAAAATGATTTGGTCTCATTATCCAGAAAGAATATACAACTTGAATAATTAGTTGAGGATTCTAGTAAACCTTTGCATTTGACGTTGTTGCATTCAGTCTTTTATTTGCTCGTTTCCCAATATCAATCTGCACTGAGATACTAGCCTGCGACAAATCCACGCCGGAAGATTGCAATTAGCAGGTTAGTAGATTCAACAGCCTGTTCCAACAAGACCAGAGCCAAGTTTTGGCGAAAGTATATAAAATAGCCCTACTATCCTTTTACAGGGGAAAAAAAATCCAGAAATACAGAGGACAAAAAACAATCGTGAATCTACTGATAACAACAGGTTAGGACTTGACACCATTTCAGGCACCTTCAATCCAACAGCAACCTTCAGTAATATCATTGACTTCAACATCAAAAAAATCAAAATCGTAACTATGGATATGAAACTTTCAAGAAAAATAATTGATCATGATATTCAAATTATTAAAAAACAAATGCTCACAAAACCCACAGGATCTAAAAACAAATGTCATAAACATGGAAAACACAATTTTGTACAGAGGATTGTAAGAGGAAAGAGAACCCTCCAAATCTGACCAAATTATTACACTGCTTAACAAATGAAACTTCCATACACCCTTTTACAGATTTGAATGTTCTTAAAATCAAACAACTGCAAGTTCTAACCTCTTCTCAGGCTGGCATAGATTCAGATATATAGCCAGGAGAAGCGTCCATCAGGAAAATTTGAGCTAAAACAAATTTTTTTTTGCAGAGTGATAACCAAAATCCAGCAAAAATGCCCAGAAAAGTTCACCTTATTAATTTTATGTTTCCTTCAGGGAAGGCACAGTTATTGTACCTTCTTGGTCACAATGTTACAGAGAACATAACCACCCTGGAGACAAACATTCAGAGATTTTTTTTTTGGATAGGTAAAAAAAAAAGTGGAATATACAAAAAGGCATCTAAAGCCAAAAATCGAAAAAGAAGGGAAGGAGGGGAACACACCCACATCAACTAGGACCCAACCAACCAAAAATGTTGGTTGAAAACATAGTTTTAAAAGGTGCAAGGCACACCTAGACACAAAAGCCTCCTAGAGCTTGGGTGCAAGACCCAACACAAGATACGCTGAGTGAAATGAAATGTGACCTGGGTATACATTAATTTTATAAAATATGATTCAAAGATATTATTAAATTAATAAAATTTAACATTCTAACATCTAAAAGTAGCATTCAATACAAAAGTAATGAAATAATATAAATTTCAATATATAATTAGATCTTTTTTTAAAGTGAACAGTAATAATAGTTAAATTTCAAGAATAAAGAAAGTAGCTTAGAAATTAAAGTCTACAAAGCATGCCTTTTCAATAAGGCGCATGTTTTGGATAGTGAAACGTTGTTGCCATGGAGTCGTTGTGCCTTAAGCCTAGGCGTGCCTTTTAAAACCATGATTGAAGATAAAGTCCCTTCATCATAACAGATTTATCCCAAAGAAAATGAAGAGGATAAATGGCAAATTTTAAAATTGCAACAAAATTGTCACGGCTTCGTTACTTAATACTAACGCCAGGGCGGCGCTTGAGATATTAACTGTTCCGCTTTCAATTGTCCAACTCCTCTGCTTCATTTATTGTATTTGCTTGGGACAGCACATTCAAGTGTGGTCGCATGGTCACCATGGGAGAGTGAGACATGGGCTGGGAAACTAACATCAGAAACAGATCCATGCAAAGACTGGGTAGGCATGTCACCCCTCAACAAGGGTAGACATATTTTGCAGTGGCATGTTCATGGGAACTGTTTGAGTTGCTGGCCCAGGGGTATTATCCATTACATTATATGCAGCAGCAGGGCCAAAGTCGGATTCCACTGGGTTTTGTGGATTCACAAGAGTTGCAGGGGTGACAGCAACACTATTCTCATGACGAGACCATTCTTTATGACTAGAGAATGATCATAAAATTTTCTACAGGTCCACGATTTCTCTGTTTCAAGCAGATATAATAATGATCAAATAAGTTTGCTGTGAAAAAATGCATTATGGGAAAAAAGAAGCTCTCAGCCCAAGGGCCAAAAGCCTAAAGAAGTAGAAAAATGCAGTTTAATAAAAGGGTTAAGCACATTAAATATCTTTTAACGAGCACATCTACAACTCCATGCAATAAATGGCATCAACTCAGCCACATGACAAATACATCATAAAAAATGTAAATGCTTAAGGAACTATAACCCATCACCCAACTCATGCCACATCTGGCAGGGTTTTAAATGGCCTAAAATTTTTGACAAAAAAAAAATGAATATTTTGTTCAGGCAGTTAATCATCTCTCCTAAAAATATGAAGACACCACGCTCTCAAGTGAATCAGAACTGACTACGAGAATAAACTAACTCAATGCATACATACATCAAATTATAAGGATTATTTACCCATGGCATCAACTTTGTGGGTTCCTGACTCCATCCTTGGTAGGTTCCCTCATACGTATGTAACTTTTCCTGTAAAAACTGAATGTACTCTATGACCTGCATGTCAACTAGAACATCCTTGCATTCATTTAAAGAGGCATCCTGAATGGTTTGTTTTCCAGTCTTCTAATCAAACAAAGAAATAAAAATAATAATAATAATAATATAAAAAAACACACATGCCTTTTAAATGCACTACAGACATTTGTAAAATAAAATGATGGAAAGAGAATAAGATGCACCTCCTAATGAAGCAGAGGCACCTTCCCTTTTCTGGTCATTTTGAGGAATGAATCTCTTAAAATCTGGAAATCTGCATCATCAATCTAAAACTTATCAGCTGTCAGAAACAGCATTCACAGAAAGCCTTGAACAACAAACTCCCTAACAAAAAATCCTTTGTGAATCTCTCCCTCCTATATCACATATATAATGGGTGATGTGCAAGATTAGAACATTTCTTCAGCCAAAGTTACTAGATTTAAAAAAAAAAACAAACCAATGCCATTGATATTCCAAACCCATTCAAATCAACTTACACTGATGATTGGTTTGGTCACACAGATACAACTACCAAAGGAAGAAGAATTAAAGATGGAATAAATACCAAAATACCCAGAAACACTAAAAGAGCAGGAAAGAAAATTAAATAGGCAACGCAAACCAAGATTCTCATAGTAACTACTTCAGAAATGTAAAACAAAAAATAAAAATAAATCAACAATCACTCAAAAGAATATCAAATGTTTATTTCTTTTTTTATAGAGTAAATTTTGTCCCCCATTTCTTTACCATTTGAACCAACCCTCAAAGTTTACTATGTCCTTTACAAACACAAGAAACAGCCCTATAGTTGAGTGCAAAAATAAGAAATCAAGAAAACCCAATAAAAAAACGCATCATTATCTACATTAGTAAAGAAAGCAACTTTTCAGTAAAATGACAATTTCTATTGAATACAACTTCACCAATTTAGGAAACAAAATACTCCAGTCTTAAACCCTGTTGGAATAATGTCTTACAATATCTGCATTAATACCTGAAAATCAACAAGAAATCTTCAGAGTATAATTCCATGTCACCACAAGAGTACAACGCACCATTTCTTCCAACAAGTACTCAAATAGATCTGATCTCTCCAAATTTTCACAACAAAAGTACATGCCATGTTGCCTTTGAGGGCTGGCTCAAGTGGTAAAAGGTTGAGGTGGGCTTATGGGAGGTTCAGGGTTTAAGTGCCAATGTAGAAAAAAGTGCAGCATAAAATATTTACCATAAAAAAAAAAAAATACATGCCATGATAATATTACAACAAAGTTTGGGCAGCTTAGCTGTATTTTTTTGTGATTAATACATGCTGTTTTTTATCCATCAAAAAAATAATAATAATAATATTACAACAAAGCTTCTTTTGTTATTAATTTTTATCAGAAACAGAAATTTTTATTAATAACTGTAAAAGTTATGAGAAGGATAGAGAAATGCTTCCATAAGATTACAAACCTGATCAAAACACCCAAAAAACCAGCTGCCACAAGGAGAGTTGTCGGAAGGAAGGAAGGAAAATAACTATATAAGTATTGCATCTCAAAAGCCCATCTAAGCTCCTCACAAAAACCCTAAAATTTTATAAGAAAGCCAACTAAATGATGCGAAGCATTCTAAGGAAACTACAACAAAGCTTCTCACCCATATTGAGTGCATCATCTAAATTCATATGCTCTTATATTTGGTTCAGATCACCAATCAAACTCCAGTAAATCCAAACATTATCTCAATCAATATGAGAGAATGAATCCCCTAATAAGAACCCCATATCCTTGAAGTGGATGATTAGCATATTGAGGGTAAATTGTAAAAATCTGTACAGTTTCCTTTGCATAAGAGGCCTAGTGCAAGTGACGAGGGTTTGGTAGAAGTGCAAGAGGTTCTTGGTTTAAGCCAGCAAGAACAAAAAAGACAAAAGTTGAGGAGATTGGTGGTGGGGGGCAGGGGATGATTATGCTTTCAATCCTGTTTTTGAAAATATTTTAAAAATGCAATGCCCACTTTTCACCTTTACTGCTTGGAAACTTCACTTGCAAAGCCGTACATACCCTTGAGTGACACAAGCTCCTTATTCGGTAAAGGCTCTTCTCACCTACTTAACATACAAATTCACCTTACCACATGCACCTACTTTAAGGCTATGCTTAGTTTGCGAGAAAATTTGAAAAACAAGAGAAAAAATAGAGAGGAAAAGTAGAAGGAAAAGAAAAATGAAGGAAAAAAATTAAAAAAGAATAAGTTAAAATAGACATATTATTTTTACTTACTACTTCAATTGTCTTTATTTATTTCCAGCTAATCAGCTAAAGATTAAATAATTTAAATAGTTAAGTTTTTAAGTAATTTTATTTATAGTTGATTTTTCTTTAAAGCTTTTCATTAAACAAACAAACATCAGAAAATCATTTTTCTTAGCATTTTTTCTTTCCTTAGTACATTCCGGGAACCAAATACAAGCTAATTTTGTTTCTTTTTACCTTTCACTAATAATTTTCCAATTTTCAAATTTTTTAAATGAATCTAAATTCAATTAAGTTTTTCTCATATCTCCTAGGTTTAATGTAGTATAACCATTAGAGGTGTGCTTGAGCCAAGCTACTCGGGCTCGGCTCGAAAAAGCTCGGCTCGGGCTCAGCTCGTGAGCTAAGCGGCCGACGCAGAACACTAATTAAACGATAAATCTCAGACTCGGCTTCGAGAACCATTCGTTCGGCTAAAAAACCGGCTTCGGGCCGCCGGACCGTCATCGTGGAACGAAACCGCCTGCGGTCCGGTCGGCGGGATCGAGTGTCTTGGCCCGGTGCGATCAGGCTTCGAGGCGTGCGGGTAAATGCCAGTCGCTAATGTCCGGATATCGATGTAATGGATCCTTAAGCTCTAGATCGGTCGACATGGATGGCAAATACGTGAATCCTCAAGAGTACAGTGAGGCGCGGCGAAGACGGCGAGGCTCGAGAGAGATCCACGCCGTCGGGTGCAGGGGAATTTGTACCTAGATCTCGGATCACGCTCGGTAGCGGAAATGGTACCCCTTTGATCGCCCAGCGAGGTGTCGGCGACGGTATGTTCCAATGTGGATAGCGTGAAGAAGGTGCCGGCAAAGGAGACGTCGGGGAAGGACATGGATGTTGGGTATGACCCACTGGTATGATCGGTCGATCTTGGTGTACAAGAATCCGATTACAAATATGAGGTATTGGAGATCTGTGGGTATAAATTTGGTGGCCGTAGGCTTAGACAAGGTTTCACCGATCTTGAGTAGCATTGAGGGCAAATGCACGGACGCGGTACGATCAATTGACTGATGAGCAGGGATCGATCCTGAATCACGGGGTATTAGGGCCTTTGGATGCGATGCCCCGAACAACCGAGGCGCATGCAGGCGTGGGTATGGGTAAAGGCATCAAGGGTGATCTGGGGTGGGGTTTCATGGGAAACAAGGGCCGGCATCTGGGGTTGCGAGCAGGCGATTATGCAGGGGAGTGCCAGGTCATTGCTTGGGTATATGAAAATTTAGACGGCCAGGTTCGACGCTGGTGGGCTGATTTTGGATCTCAGTCCGTGATGGGTGACTATGGGTCTTAGAGAAATTAATCATGCGCGACTTAATTGGTCGGGAGGGTGGTGGCCAACTTAACCATGTGCGCGGTATATTGCGAATAGTTTACATTTATTCTTAATGAGTTTCTTGTGAATCTTTGTTGATATATTATTCTTTATTTAGATAATTGATTAAAACCAATCATGTTTCTTATTCGATGATTCGGGTATCTTATTTCTTCACTCTGCAATTTCTACTTGTTTTAATTCTATTTCATAATTTTAGGTTGCAAGAATTTGTTCGTGATGGAATTCTGCGTAATCGAAAAACAAATGTTGAAAGGAGGTAAAGCTTCTTGGCTTTAGCATCAATTGCTAAATCAACTAAAGGTAAAAGCGAATCCCATAGAAAATTATTTCCTTAATTGGGTATATATGTATTGATTACAAAAAGTTAAAGTATATGGGTAGGCTTGAGGATTGATTGCAATCTGGCTGTATAGGCTCGAGTTGGGCTTGGCTGAGGTTCAGCTCGAGCTCGTTCATATGAAAGCGAGCTGAATGAGCTTCAGACGAGCTTTTTTTAAAATCGAGCCAAGGCAGAGAGGCACGATTTTAAAATTTCGTTGAAAGCTTTCGACTACGAGGGCTCGAGCTCGCTCATAAATTCTGGCTTTGGCTCGAAATGTTAAATTTCGGCTCGGCTCGATTCGTTACCATTAATAACCACCACTTAGTTTCAAATTTGTTAGTTAACATCAAGTGGTGCCTACAAATCAACATTTGATGTAATCTGACTGGGATTGGAGGTTTCATTTTCTTTCAAACCTCTTTGATGGAATACACCCATTAAAATTACGGTTTCAAAAATTTAGAAAATGTCAATTAAAAACACATCTTCCCAAAATTACTTCCACAAGGAGCTTGGTATAGTTTTTTTTTTTTTTTTTGACCAGTAAAAAGCAAATATTATAAAGATAGGAAGAGTTGAGTCTGTGGTCGTGAACAAGGGCGACCATACGAGAAACAAACCCAAAAAACCCTACCTACTCCCCGACCAAGTGAGGAAGTCCAAAACAAGTGCTTGGTATGATTTCCAACCTTCCATGATACCATAAAAGGCCTTGACTTCTTCAATATCGCCTTTCCATCAATCTTATTAGGTCCCATTTGATCGTAGCAATTTGAATACTTGGAACCACTTCTAGTTCCTGACAGGACATCATGGTAAGGAACCTTAAAGTTTAGAAACTCTTCTAGGCAATATCATCACCATGGTATTTTCAACCAAATAGTTTTTCTTGCATCAGAACTAATTCATGCAGATGTAGTTTTATGTAAAAATTAAAAAGAAAAAAAAAGATAAAAAAGAAAGAGAACAAGAAAGATAAAGAAATGAAAAAAAAATGCACAAGAACCACACCTTTGATTCTTGCGCTTCCAAAGATTTATAAAGGTGTAAAGGAGTGATTCAAGTAGTAATCGATAACTGATGTATCCCTTCACGCTTAATCTATTTTGTACAAAGCTAACTTCCGTTCATAACAACTAAATTTCAACATAAATATGCATTATCCATGACCAAAGAATAGATATGAAAGGATTCAAACTTAATCTTCTAAACAACCAATTGTATCTAGCAAGAATAGGAACCGTATCAAGC
Organism: Tetrastigma voinierianum; assembly: GCA_016808115.1. NCBI lineage: Eukaryota > Viridiplantae > Streptophyta > Magnoliopsida > Vitales > Vitaceae > Tetrastigma > Tetrastigma voinierianum. The sequence continues at coordinate 17,749 of JAEQBH010001306.1, forward strand.
TTCATTCCCAAAGTTAGGGTGAACAGAAAATTTTAATTGCTTTTAGTGACTTTCTGTTGTTTCAAAAACTTTAATGGACAGGAAAAAGAACAGAAGGAATTGACGATTCGAAAAAGCAATTAAAGTCATTCCCATTTTAATAAACCCAAACACTTCCAGAAATATTGGAAACAGTAATCAAATTCAGAACACAACTCTTGACAAGAAATAAATCACAAAATGAATACAAATTCCCACCACTTAAAGAGGGCAGGGCGCGTTAAGCTTGCCTCTCATTAATCTTGCTCCTCCGGCGCTGCTCCGTAGCCGAATGCTTAGACCGGTGCGCGCTCACCTTTTGATCGGCACTCCTCCCGCCTGCTCTCATCGCCAAATCCCCTGTAACGAATTGAACAAGAAAAAAACAAAGAAAAAAAAATCAACAAAACAACGGGACAAGATGAAAATAGGAAAAAACACGGAGTACCTTTTTGCGAAGAGGGGTCGTTCCTAGCAATGATGTCTTCGTCGTCGTCTTCCTCCTCTTCCTGATGAATCCTGGTAGGCTTCACCATTGATTCCAAACCTCGAATCCCTGCAAAATTTCAACCAGAAATCAGCGAATTCACGCATGCATAGAACACGTGGGGAGATGGGGAGAGAGAGAGGGGACAAACTTGGATATGAGAGACAGGGTCGAGACGCGGTGGTGGCCGGCAGAGAGAAGCGGTCCGGCGAGCAAAGGGTAACTGCTCCGACGGCTAAAGTGAAGAGAACAAAGCGAATTCTACACTTGTACAGAAGACGATAGGTGCCCTAGGGGACTCTTCCTGGTCATGATGGTCACCGCTAATGTGCGCGGGGTTGTGTCGTCTCATAAGGTGCGCCCCCCCTTCCGCTTTGGAATTCTTTTACCTCTAGCGATTTATCACCGCTTCTTCGAACTTCCCTCTCAAACAAATGATATATCAATAAAAGAATAATAAAGATTTATTTTTATTTTTATTTAAATATGTAATAATATAAAAACAAATATCTTGAATAATAAAAATTTAGTATTATTATTTTTATTGATATATAATACTTAATTATGATTTTTATTCCCCCTTTTTCTCTCATCTTTTTTTAACCCTTTTTCCATAATCAAATTGATGATTTTTTGTCGTTTTTGACTTGAAAAGTAAATAGTTTTAGATATCTTTATCATTTTTGCTAATATGGTTCTTTAGGTATAGATATGAATTGCAATTTGTTTTAAATCGTCGTCTTGTCTGGCATATGATTTGTGTGTGCGGTATATGATAGTTTGTTAGTTTGTGTCTTCTTAATATGACGATTATTTTTCGTCATCTTGTTGACGCATTTATTTATGTGTGGACGATTCAAACATCAAAGTATATTCGATCAAATAAAGATAACAAATCAAATAATGGTCATCAATATGTTGTAGAATCGGATTTGTATGGATTGGTCATTCTCCTGATGATCGAATAGTAGAGCTTTAGGCGGTCAGGTATGGTAATGCGTGATGTTGTTTTATCATTTATAGTTGTTAGCAAATTTGATATTATATTTCTATGAAATGTATCGAATGTATTGTTAGTTTGAATCAATAAAATTATCTCTTTTCAAAAGAAAAAATTTAAATAATTTTTATTAATTTACTTATAAATATATAACTAATATTTTATATATACATTAGGATATAATATATTCCAAAAGAAAAAAATTATGATTTTTATCGATTTACTTATAAATATATCTAACTAATATTCTATAAATACATTAGAATATAATATATTAATACTCTCTGGTAACTCTAACGGGTAATTCAGTTGATTTGTTGTTGGATTTACTCGTATACCCACTATTTTAAAAAAATTAATACTTTTTTTAAATTTAGTTTTTTTTTTAATTTTAAACTATTTTTATTGTTAAAGCTATTATAAGGAGAGTAATATGTGAAAAGGATTCAATTTCCCTCAAAAATGATTTTTTATTTCTCTAACAGAATACTGTTAAAAGAACAATCCATCCTCCTTTTGGGATACAAACTTATAGTAATGGCTTATATGCTATATAGTAATGGCGGGTGATACATCATGGACAACTATAAGTGGCCTACAATTCCTAGCATAAGCCTTGTCGTCATGGAATAATGTATCTTGGGCGACAGTGTCAAGGGGCTCCATGATGGTCCACGTTGAAAAGGATTAAACTCGAGGGTCTGAACGATCCTTCTTAAAATATACGCTTATTAATTCTCTGCAAAACAACGCACTCTCTGGCCTTCGCTGAAAGAACTTCTTGAAAGGAAAAAGAACGTCCCCCTCGAGTCCTCCTCGGCACCCATACTTCACGGATGGGGTTACGTGATTGATGTTAGCGATTGGGGCATTTATGAGTGCTCTTTTAACCTTCTGTTCGCATTCGTTTGTACATTAATTGTCCGTGATAATTAGATCATATCGCACATCCGAGTGCGCGCGTATACATTGCACACTTCATCTTGGTGAGATGATTGTCTAAGGTAATGCCTTTTCCACTTGATGCCCGTGGTCACTTTGATCTATTGTCCGCCCTTATATCTTACTCGGCTCAGGCTCCTTTTCCGTCTTACTTGGCTAAGGCTCATTTGCTTGTAAACGGGCTAGGACCAAATCATCTGTACTCACTCAGGTCTAGGTCTGGTTCCTAATGAATGTTGATCGCACGACACTTGTTATGGGACTTATCCCATTCTAGAGGTTACATCCTAAATGGTTACGAGTTGGTCCATAATGAGTTGGGTTAATGAATAGGGTAACGCTTACATTACTCATTAAATGTGGCATGTAACGGATGCTCGAGGTGGTCTCCTCTTGTGTTCGAGGTGGGTTGCCTCCATGTCAGAAATTGGTCGGCCAGGTGATTGTCTCCCATGCAGATCTTCCACCCTTGGCCCGAGCTCAAATCACTCTCTGACAGTCCACGTGATCGTATTCGAGCGCTCACATGAGCGTTTGAGTACTCACACGAATCTCATGTGAGCACGGCTATCCATTCCACACGTGTCCCTGCTTGTTTATGGCCAGGTTTCTCGATGCGAGACAACTTGTTCAGCGGGCTCCTAGTCTCAATTGTGATACTTGAGGTGACTTGGTCGGGTTCGATCTCTATTTCTTCGATGTCAGGTATGTTGAAAGCGATTAGTATCCGACTATGTGAATCATGCGCTGACACATCTATCAATTCGGTCATCATCTAGGTTGTATTCGGGTTTTAGCTAAACTTGGGCCAGTAGCACGTGATTGTCATTGTGATATACAATTTACCCCATTCCATAGTCCTAAGGGTAGTTTAGTTATTGACCTTAGATATACTCCTAATAATCATCAATTTGAGTTTCCTAAGGGTCATTCGAGGATTTACCCAATGTATCCTATGGGATTATTCGAGATGTGCAGCTTCTAAGTCGAATACTCAAGATTATTAAAAAAAAACAAGGAGAGTAGAGGAAAAAGTGATACATCCAACCATATTTTAAAAATAAAACTACAGTTAAACAATAACCTAGCAAAGCCACCCGAAAGGCTGTCTAGTGTATTCTAGTAATTTTAGCCCTATTAAAAAATATAAAATTTATCAACCCATTGTAGTAATTTCACGTTTTCTTACCACTTCCAAGGTGATTGTTTTCTAAGATTGAAACATAACAAAACAAATCTACCTTTTAAAATCCCTTTCAAATATTTTATAAAAGCAAAGCATTCTCACTTCCCATCCTTTCAATCCTGCTATCTTTTTTGAACCTATATCCAAGCGAGTCAAACCCTTAACAACCAAGCCTTCTAACATTAGTCGAAAAGACTTAAACTTCTTGTACCCCACCTACCATTTTTGTCTTTTTTTCTTTTTTGATTGTTCAATGAACTTATCAGTTAAAAGTCTGTATCCAAACAAGTTGTAAAGAAACACTTAAGTGTCGTTTGTTTTTCCGCTTTTTACTTAACTCAAATTTGCTTTCAGTATTTAGTCTGATTATTTTTTAATTTTTCATGACTTATTACAGCGATCTCGTTTGGATTATATAATACAATATAGATAAAGATCACTGTCTCGTACAGTGATAGTACCCTCGAGTATTTACAGTTCTTTCCCATATCCACTTCTTTGGAATATGCAAACATGACATAAGATGAGATAAATATTCTTTTTAATGTTTCTAAAAGACATGAAACATGGAAACTACATGAAATGAAAAATATGAAATGCAATATGTAATTGAATTATAATAATATGATAAGTAATATGTAATACGAATAAAATGTTATGAAGTATTGTGACGATCGTTATAGTAGTCGTCAGTATTTATGGTTCACTAAGGTATGAGAACGCACGCGGTGTTTTATCGGGTGTAAGTCTTGAAAAGGACGTCAAGTGATATTAGTATACAACATGATAACACAAATGTAGAGTCAATCACGAGGTAAGTTTGAATCGATTTTTGTAAATCATATAAATGTAAGATTTTGAAGACAATGCTAAATGAAAAAATCTGAAGTAAATGGGACTCATAATATATATGCAGGGCGTTATAATACCACTACGGTGGATGTATATGAAAATTTTGTAAGTTTATATTTTCAAGATAATTGTTTAAGAGTATATAAGTTAACAGGTTTATAGTTCTTAGATTTATGACACCCTTTCCTAACACGGGGTGCGGGTTGGGGCGTCGCAATGATAGGCTCTTAGGGTAGCTAATTAGGTGTGGGCGCGAGATAGTTTGAGCAATAAATGGCCCCAAGTTAAGTTTAAAATTATTTCTTATCACGTAAAATTGTGTGATTATGGCACAATCAACGAAGACATGCATATCAGAAGATGATCATATATCTTCAAGAAAGACAAAAATTTAAATAGAAGAACTCAGTTTGTATTAAATATTTAATAAAAGTAACATAATAAGCATATATGTTAATCATAAGCACACATTGCCATCCTGAATCAAATGGTGATTTTTCCACTTGGATCTTGAAGAAATTCGAGATATCGAAAATGAGTTAAAATTGATGCGCTATCATTATCAATGAAATTGTCATCAATTTGATTATTAGCTTATTTGAGGGAAACTTGATAAGGATCATCAGGATCCATTGTCCCTTGACCATTAATAAAATTGGTCTCAATTTAGTTACATTTTCCTTTTATGGAGGCTTGATAAAGGTAAACCAAATGTGTGGTCGTATGACAGGTGCATGACCAGTGACCTTTCATTCCACATCTGTAGCATTCAATCTCATAAACCCTTTTGTTATATGGCTCAGTTGCCTTTCTCGGTAATATTTCTGAATGATTCAACTTTTGGTTATTGGAGTTGTTTTTTTTATTGTGAGGTTGATTATAATCACCTTGATTCCAAGAAATATGGTGACCACAAATATGGCCTCGACCTCGTCCATAAAAATATCCACACCCATACCCATGTTTATTAGTTTGAATTGTGGCATTGACTTCAAGTAATGATATAGATCTGGTAGGGCGAGATTGATGATTTTTTAATAACAATTCATTAGTCTGCTTAGCTACAAGGAGACATGCAATTAACTCATAATATTTGGTAAAACGACGCTCTCTATATTGCTGCTGCATAAGCATATTAGAGGTGTGAAAAGTGATATGTTTTCTCAAGCATGTCCTCGTCCGAGACTTTTTCTTCACATAATTTTAGTTAAGAGCTAATTTTGAACAAGGCTGAGTTATAGTTACTGACTGTTTCGGAATCAACAAAATTTATATCCTAAATTTCCTCACTACTTGGTAAGCTAGGCTCACCCAGCCAGTATAGTGGTCCTAAGGTCGAACACGGGGATGGGTTTCTTAGTGAGAGAAGAAATACGGAGTTCGATTAGAAAATGGTATTTTCTCTTTGGATTTAGGTTTTTGTTTAAAAAACGGTGTGGGTTGTTGGTTGCAAGCCCGAATATAACTTAGGAAATAAAATTGGGAAAAGAGATCTCCTTGAAGTCTCGGGCGCTGGTGTAGGATTCTAAGGCATTGACATGTCACCTCGGTCTTTTTCGCCGTGTTGGGGATGACATATGGTCGTTTCTGAGGCCCGGATCTTCATTTGGCATTAAAACCCAGACCACAAAACTTTCCTTCTTGAAGCATGAACTGTAAGCAAATGTCATGACAATCAGAACACATCTCATAAAACTACCCTACAGTAACTAATAGGAGACAACTAATTGGATGCTTGAGGATCTAGATAAGCATCCTTTGTAGCCAAAAACTTGCGAATACACGTCGGTGAGGAGTAGGTCTAGAAGATTTGCAACCTAAGGTAAGATACGAGGCGTAAACACCCATAAATACGGGCATAAAAAAACAATAGAACATCTGGGTTTACCTCACAGCCTTCACCAGTGGCCCTCCTCTTCAAGGATGAAGAGGTTTTAGCCAAGCATGCCTTGATTTTTCATCATCAGGGCGTGTTTGGATCGTGAGAAAATGAAAGAAAATGGGAGAGAAGAAGAAAGGCGGGAAAACTGGAACCAAAAGTCTCCTCTCTGTACTGAAAGATTGATTGATTTGCTACAAACTTGACTGAGCTTAAATAGTGCTTAGTAACAAAGGAAATTAAATAAACATATAAAGACATCAAAATTACATCAAGGGTAAAATTGGAAAATATACAAAAGCGAAATTGGATTACGGGCGAAAATGGGAAACGAGAAGAAATTCGCGTAATATGCAAATTTGTGACTATTGAGAATTTAATATTGTCGCGTGAAATTGCTCACGCAGCCTTTCCACACACTTGGTTACGCATTTCTATCTTTCAATTTTAGTAGATGTCAAGATCCTTTATGCATAGATTGATTCGACGAAATAGGTATCAAGTGATTGCTAAAACTACAAAAATAGTCACAGAATGCGATCAGTAATATAAAAGGGACCTTAACATGCCAATTGGGTTAATTTGAATGATTAATACACAAAAAACACTCAAAACCTATAATAAACAGAGTTCAAAATAATATTTATTTAGATTTTTATCAACGACCGACTTAAATCTTATAGTCATAATGAATCGAACATAACTGGTAAGCTTGGGAGTATTATGGTGTGATCAGTCAAATATCGTTCTTTTGAACTTGCAGAGGATTGATGGATCGCCCATTATAAAAATATTCACTTTTGAGGCGCCGTGATCGGTAGCCCAGATAGATAATATTAAAAACTTTAGGAAATGATCCAAGTGGGATACGTATTTCCTTCTTTGATAGTATGTTCAAGATTCATAGCATCCAAGTGGATTTCAGCATCGAATATCTAAGATAAATAATTATTGTCCGGAATATCAAAGGTAGCAAATTCGAGCTTGATGATATTAATCATTTTCTAAAATAATTAAAAGTATATGAATAAAAGAGTAGAAAATATATAAAGAAAGAATTATAAACTAATAACTTAAAATTTAATAATAATATATCTTAGCTCAAGTGGTAATGTTTTAAAATGAAACTTGAGGATATGGTTCAAATTTCCTCATTCTATCCATATAGAAGAGTGCATATTTTCAGGTTATGAATCAATGATGGAAGAAATCTTTATCTACTTAGATTTTCAATACTTCAAGCTATGAATAACGTCCAGTTTTATAGCTTTTGGCTATAAAATTTTCTTTAGAAAATAAAGAAAAGGAAAAAAAGGAAAAATACATATTCAAAATACCTTACTGGTTTTGTGACTTTGTCTGTCTGATCTCTCATGCTGATAATATATTATAAATAATGAATAAAAGAAGAGAGAGTGAAAGAACAAGAGATAACTCAGAAGGTCTTTTTCTCCTTCTTCATTAATAGTAATAAGTACATGTAATAATTCTGATAAATGGTCATTCATTTTTTAATGAATTATTTATAACTGATAAAAGTTTATTACTAAGAATAGCTTAGTCCACCTGTGATATATGTATGCCTATAGAAAATTCCTATACCAAAATCATCAAGATCAATGGTACCCCTGACCCAATCATCTCCTCCCCGCCAAAAATAATAAATTATTATATCTAGAAAACAAGCCTTTAAACCAAAGGCAAAACATAGAAAATATCGGCGAAATATCATGAGTAATATTTGGTTATCGACAGGATTTGATAGGATATCCTCCATCGATGATATTTCGGTTATCGGTGGAGTTCGATAGGATATCCTCCACCGATAGTCAGTTAGAAGAAATATAGGCCATTTTTCGATGATTTCGTCGATATTTCAGAATTTTGCCAATATTTCGATGATTTTCCGAATTTCGGCCACTTGTTTGAAGTCTACAGCTTTTCAATTCAAATTTGCAAATTTTGAAAATCATGTGTTTGGGGATTTTCGAACTCGCCCAAAGCGAAATTATCACGCACTATAGTGATAGGCGCATTAAGCAATATATATAGTGCAAATGCCATTTATATTCTCTCTTATTATTTGACTAATTTTACTATTTTACATTATTTTACATTTGTTTAACATTATCACTTAATTTTATTTTATTTATAAAATCCTTTAACCTTTTTAAAAAATTTAAATTTTAAAATCAATAAATTTTCAATATTTTTAAATCAAAAATTAATTTAATAAGGAAATTAAATAAAATAATATCTCATTTAAAAATTTAATTTTATAATATATAATATTTTGAATCTTCTCATTATCTACTTAATATTTGTAATAATAACGGAAACAAATAAATAATATCTTTTTAACATTATAATATCTTAATAATTTATTAAATAGAACGTATTTAATTTAATAGTTACTTGAATCCCATTTGATTTTAATCTATCTTAATTAAGATATAAATCATTTCTCGTATATATAAATAATTTTATAAATGTATAAATTAAAAATAAAACTTATTAATTTTAAGAATAATATTTAATTACATATTTAATTTAGTAATTATAAAACATTATCCAATTAAACTAATAATTTTAGTGGAAGTAATTTTAATTTTTAAAATTTTAATCTTAATTTAAAATTTTATTAATAATATTAAATGAACATAAATGTTAAAATTTAATATATATATATATATATATATATATATATATATATATATATATATATATATATATATATATATATATATATATATATATATATATATATATATATATATAATTTTAATGGAAACCTTGATATTTATAAAAATATTCATCGATATTTCTGGAAATATATAAGTGTTTGCGATATTTTAATGTCTTTGCTAGAAAGAAATCATCAAGACCAACATTATTCAAATACATCTATTAGTTCCATATAATTCAACAATTATTACTATCCAGAAAAAAAAAAAAAGAATTCCACAAAAATAAACAACTAAAAAATAAAATAATATAACACATAATTTCCGAGTAGACAAACTTGAAAGTTTGGTTATGGTAGCGAATAGTAGTCTTTCTCATAAAGAACTTATCCACATGTAAAAAAAGATAAGAGCTTTTTTGAGTTTATATACTAAAATTAGGAGTGGATAAAAAAACCTAAGAAATTGAATCGATTGAAAAATAAGTTAATCGAATCGATCAAAAAATAAGTTAATCGAACCGAACGATTCGATTTTGGTTTTGTTTTTCTGCTGAAAATCTGATTCGGTTTTATAAAATCACAAAAAATAATGGTTTGAATTAACCAACCGAAAAATAAAAAATATATATATAAAATAGGTTTTCCTACTTGTATGAGTTGTGAATTTCCAACTTTTATCCGTGACTTTTATTTTTTTCATCCTAACCAAGCTTTTACCATTTTCCTTCAAATCAAAGCATATAGGGTGTAATTTCTTTTGATTGGTTTCTTTTTCTATTTAAGTCGTTAAAACATGTGGTTGATTAAAAAATCGTAATTAAATTATTTAATTTTATATGTGGATGTATTATAAATGTAAATTAATCGTAAGATTCTCGAATGAATAGATTGTATTCATTTTTCTCTTTAAATTATTTTATTGTGACATAATAATTATTATAATTTGAACTTTAATATATAATTATGGAATTACAAATTTAATTTTAATTATAATTAACCAAAAAACTGAGTATATGATTTAATCAAACAAATGGATTAACCCAAATATTTAGTTAGCTATTATTAATGGTTAGGTTTTGTTTATATAAAATATGAGAAGCAAAATCGACGATCGGTTTTTATTTTGTGTCATGGTTTGATTAACCGAACCATGCCTCCTAACTAAAACCCTTCTTTGGGCTCGTATAAGGCTTGAGAAGATAGGAGACCTCATGCGCACAAGAAATGGGTCGAAAGTCTTATTTGCTAAGAGTGCAAATCAGTTTCCCCATGAGCGTGATTATCACAAGTCACATTTGATTTTATAAATTATTTTGTTTTGCTTTCAACTACCTTGAAAACCTTGCTTTTGATTGTTTAAAAATCAAACGGTTAAAGATCTTAAATCTACGATAGAATTCCAAAAACAGTTCCTTAACAACAGTTATTTGAATTCAATTCCTAACCGCCATTTTTATTTATTTATTTCTGTATGATAATTTTATTTAATTTCAGTCTTAATTGCCAACAACCATTTTCGAATTTCCAAACCAGTTGTTACACCTGGGTTCCTATCCAAATAAGACCTTATTGATGTTGAAGATATAATCTCTCTTTTTGCTCTCTATTGTTGTTGTTCCAAAGAAGAACACTTCTCCAAAAGAATTGTTGAGATCATGGAGAATAAAGTTCTAAGGATAATTATTGTTCTAAAAATGCCGTCTCAATTAGCTTATTTTATTTTCTGCAAAATGTGCCCTTCAATGGAGTTGATTCTTTGTCGAGAATGAAATTTTTATTAAAAAAAAGAAAAGAAAATGGTTGATGGTGTTATACCCTATTTCTTTAAAATGTAGGAATGAAAAAGTAAAGAAAAAAAACAAAAACAAGATGGAAGGTGGACAGTGGAGAATATTGGGTGTTTTTATGGCATCTGACTTTGAAAAGTCAAAAGTAATTAGTAGTTAAAAGTATTGAAATAAAAAATAAAAAAATAAAAAAGGGTAGGCTTTGTGACCACGATAGGTGTATGAAATTTGTGGAATAGAAAAAGACAAAAGAAGGTTCTTAGAATTACGTTAGAAAGTAAATATTGTGTTAGAATTTTTTTGGCCTGTACATTTCCGAGTAGACAAACAACCTAAGAGAATGATCAAGAGGATGATGTATTGGATTAAGACTTTAAAAGACGATTTTTTTAAAGTGAATGACTAGCAAATTTGATAGATTTTTAAAACTTTCATATACTTTTATTTAAAAAATTTTTATAGACTTTAAAAGACTTTTGTGTATATTGATATATCTTTTAATCAAGGAACAAAATATCGGTAATTATACATATATTGAAATGCTTGGATTTTACCAGGATATATCGTGATATCGGTAAATATCGATTGGATATTTTTGACAAAAATATCAATTAAAGCAAAAATTATGAAAATATTTTAGAAGTCGTGGAAATATTTTGTTGAGTATAAAAAGAGCGTAAATAGCGAATATCTGACTTTATTAACAAATATTGAGTGATTTATCGAGAAATTACATTCTGATAGTCGTTTAAAATCAAAATGAAAATTTGATGTATTTCCAGTTACATTATTTGATGAAGGGATTCTACGTCTTGTGAAACGATATTCGTAAAATCTTTCAAAATATTGAGATAAATCAACTAAAGAAAAAATAATTTGAGAGTTAAATGGAAATTTGAATGTGTATGAATAAGTTTATGCAAAAGAAATTGTATGATTTTATAGGTATTTATAAAATTTTACGAATTAAATAGTATTCGTTATTAACGAATTTATAATTTAATTTTAACGTTGAATTTGATTTAAGTCAAAATAAGCACTATATTTACTAATATTTCTTGATATTTCTGATATATCTCCGATATTTACCGATATTTGCGATATTTTTCGAAGGAAATTGGCGCATGCATGAGATAAAGTCTCGAAATTTAGTCTAAATATCGGGAATTTCCGATATTTCGGCGATTTTACCGATTTTCCACCGATTTTTTCCTTAACCGATTATCGGTTGCCAATATCTTTCGATCTTAGATCAATAACCGATTTTTCGTGATATTTTAGGCTAGAAAAAGCAGATTTTGCTTGCTTTTAATAACTTTAAATAAACTAGTAAAATTCTACATGTAATATAAAATTAATTATTTTATATAAGTCACATACATATTAAAAACTATACAGCTAATATTATAGTTTAAAAAAATTAAACTTTACCTTTTAAAAAAAATTGAACTTTTACCATAAAATATTTAAAATTTATCATTCTTAAAAATTTTTAATGTTACTAGTAAAATTGCATGTGTCATGCCACATTCTATATAAAATTAATTATTTTATAAGTTAGATACATATTAAAAACTATACCAAATATATAGTTTTAAAAAATTAAAATTTGAAAAATTAAAACATATAAATTTAAATTAATATTTATGCAAATAAAATAAAAGGTTTTTTTTAAATGAAGGATACTTTTGGAAATAACATCATAATAAAATAAATATTATTATGTTAAATTAGTATTTTATAATTTTAACTAGTATTCCAATACAACCTCTAACACGGTTAACAAAATTATTTAATAAAAGAGAAAAAAGAAAGAAAATAATCGAAAACAAATATAAAAATCACCTGATCTATATCAGCAAATGAAACTTAGAAGAATATAGCATAAAGCTGCATTTCTCTATCAATTTATGGAAGAGTTGTGAGATTAAAAATCATTACGTCAAAACCATCACACAAATAGAAATATTTATATTGAATTATCGAGAATCGAGAAATCTTATGTTCTGAAACGACTTGAATCCATAACCAAAATATTAAAATATTTGAAATAAGATACAAGGCTTTATGATATTTAAATGTCTATATTCTGAAACACTACAATCTAATATTTATACCGGCGGTAAAGAACAGAATGATTGAAAAACATCTAGTGTGATATAGGAATATGACACTTGTTATAAGCGATCGTGTCTGTTTGTAGGCAGTCACATCTGTTAAGTAAACAATCGTATGCATTTATGAGCGATTCGTGCATTGTAATTTACATTTAACACAAAAATAGAAGTACGACATGCAATATTAATGCGCGCTTTTATAATATATTAATTAAGACCTCAAAACTTAAATTAATGCTTTAATTAGCCTAACTGTTTGATAACCTATAATTCACATTTATTTAATATATCGGCCCATATATTTGATTTTACTCAACAATCTCACTTGGGCTATATATGTAACTTTATAAACGTGAATTATATTTATTAACTCATAGGTTTCTATTAAAAACTTTATATTTTTAACAATCTTATCCATTAACCACACCAATATAGAACCATGATGTCGTTACATATTTTGTAGTGGAAGCGTCAATGATCACATATGTCGATACCCAACTAATGACAAAGATCAAGTGTGGATGTGCTTATGAAAATTTCATGCAATGTGATATTAACATGCCTATTTCAAGCTGGTCCTCCTTAAACCTTAGTGAAGATCAAACCATACAAAATCAGAGTGAATAGAGTGAATACTTTCTTTTGCAATAAATAACCTTAAATCCATAATATCCATAACAAATGTATCTATAAATAAAAGCGTCCCCAAATACCCTTTCACTAAAATGACGCTCCTGAAGAGGAAACCACACCCATATGAGCGGTGTGCTCATGAAGGACAACAGGTGGTAATCTGTAATACGAAAATATGCCATAACGGTTTATAACATGTTTATGGTATATTATTTGTGCATTGGAAATTTTTCGTAATTATTTTTTGCTAAGTGAAAGATTTCAAAACCCGGGGTATACAAGTTACAAGGGTAAATTTGTAACTTATCAAAATGGGATATAAAAGACATAATATAAGAAGATTGTGGGTTATTATATAAATGGTATAACTTGATTTGCAAATATAGGAGTGTTTGAGGACAAAATAAAAAGAAGAATTAAAAGGTGGGGTGAGACCAAATTGGTCTCTCATTTTTGGAGAGCTCATACGGATAGAAGTAGAGAGAGAAGGGGAAGAAGAAGAAGAAGAAGAAGAAGAAGGAGAAGAAAGCCAAAGAAATGTATGAAATTTGTTAAGTTTTGTATGGAACTTGTATGGAAACTACGATTTTGGTATGGATTATTGAACTTTTGGACTTTTATATGGAATTGTTTGATGAAGAAGAAACCATAAACCCTTTTTTTTTTTTAATGAATTTGGGTCTAAAAGAACCCTACTTGGTATATTGGTTGTGTTTGGACTTGGGTTGGTTGATTGTAATCCTTAATTGAGGAATATTTGTATTAAGGAAATATTGGAGTTTTAGGGGAGATGCTGTCAAAATTTCTCCAACTTTGGATGGTCATAATTTCTTCGTCCAAACTCCGTTTCGGATGTTCTTGAACTCTATGGAAAGCCCTTTGAGTCTAGAATCTATCCATGTATAGCTTGATGAAATTGGAACTCATATTAGTTCCATAAATTATATATCAGAAAATAGTAGGCGCATTAGTTCTGTAGTAGTCATTTGTTATTCATGGGAGCTCCCGGCTTTCGGATAGTCATGAATTTCTTCATCTAAACTCCGTTCCAGATGTTCTTGGACTCATAAAATCCCTTTGAGTCTAGAATCCATCCATACTTATGGCTTGATAATGTGGAACTCATATTAGGTCTGAAATCACGAAAACAATAGGCCTCTTGGTTTGCTCGTAATCCTTGTTCATAGGAAGCCTCCAACTCCGGATGGTCATAATTTCTTCGTCCGAACTTCGTTTTGGATGTTCTTAGACTCTATGGAAAGCCCTTTGAGTCTAGAATTCATCCATATATAGCTTGATGAAATTGGAACTCATATTAGGTCCAGAAATCACGAAAAATAGTAGGCCCTGCTGGTTCTGCTCGTAGTCATTGTTCATAGGAAGCCTTCAACTTCGGACGGTCATAATTTCTTCGTCCGAACTCCGTTTCGGATGTTCTTGGACTATATGGAAAGCCCTTTGAGTCTAGAATCCATCCATATATAGCTTAATGAAATTGAAATGATAGTAAATATCTCATAAGCATACATGGTAACCATAGTTATTCATGCATATAATGAGATATGAAAAATGCAAAGATACGAATAAATGATTGTAAATATCGCATATGATCACCGGATGATAATAATTATTTGGGAATATGAGATATGTAATGAACATAAAATACACATAGATTGTCTACTTAGAACCTGGTAGAGGGATAGATGGGCATGCTTATTAGGGGAAAAATGAGTCTCGACATCTTGATCCAATTGGCCACAGTTTGGGTCATTCTGGTAACCTTCAAGCCCTTACATATGGTCATTGTCTCATACAATGATAACAGCGCCTTTGGGCCCTTATAGATGGTTATTATCTCACACAATGATAACAACACTTTCGGGCCCTTATAGACCACTGTTTCGAACAGTGAGTACAGCGCCTTCGGGCCCTTATAATTTCTTTTATCCACTTCTAAGGTTTATGCAGACATGAAACATAAAACAAATGACTTGAATATGACATACAAAATGTATATGAACGTTGATAAGAAATGTAACATGATATGATAAGTAAATATGAGATATGAATAAACATGTTTAAATGTTATGATATGTTTGATATATATGCATGTGTATAGAAGTGTGATGATCCGTGTTAGTGGTTGTCCATGAGTTTATTCCCACCAAGCGTAAAGCTTAGTACGGGTTTTCATCTGTGTAGGTACGAAAGCAGAGGCAAGAAGGTCGGACAACCCTCATTAGTCTCCAAGGTCAACACATAATTAGATGCCCACCAGAAGACTTTTTGGTCTATTTTGTATATGTAATATTCTTTTTGTTGTTTGTAAACAAATATAAAGTTTTTGTAATATGGAGCTTGTATATATTTTGTAATCCGTTGCTATAGAATATAGTACAAGTTAAATGTTTAACATTATATGAATGAATAACCTTAAAGTTTATAAGTTTATAGTAAACAGGAAAAAAAAAATGACACCCTCGCTTGACACCGTGTGCCGAGTTGGGGGCGTTACAAGTTAATGGTATAAGAGCCTAGGTTTAGGAGTTTTTTGACAAGTTTTAAACCTTCTACATAGACTATAAGATAAACATGCATATGTTAAGTAATGTATTGACCTCAGATGTGGATGTCCTTGTGTTTTGTATAGATGGATCATCCTGAAGAAGCTGCTGAGAGTGTTAACCCAAGGGAACAAGAGTTATCAGCTTTTGAGCCTTTAGAAAGTAATGTACCTAATGAGTCCACAAGCCTTCGCGAGGCTCATCGCGGGACATGGCTCGGGTGGATAGATTAACACTCCTAAAGCTCAATAGACATAGTAAGAATACAGGTGTAGAGAATTCCATGGGTCGAGCATGGAAGAGTCGTACCGAAGCCGACTCTAGTTAGAAAAGATAGAAAGGGTATCGAAGAGGCTAGATGCTCCTCCCGATCGTAGAGCATCATGTGCGCCCTTACGCCAGTGCGAGGCATATGATCGGGTGGAAATCGCGTCAAAAGTCCAGGGATTCCAAATCCCATGACATGGAATTCTTTGTCTAAGAGTTTAGGGCAAAGTATGTTACATACATGGCAGGAGTCCAAGTGGAAACGCCTCCTCGAATATGAAGCAAAGGGACTTATTCAGGCTAAGTATGAGCAGCTCAGCTATCTCAGCTAGCCATGCACCGAAAGCGGTCCCTCACCGAGGCATTGGTGTAGGCAATTTGAAGATGGACTACATGATTCCATCGCAGAGGTAATACTTAGCACTGTGACTTCTCTCCAACAAATGAATCGCTATCGCTTGTCCAAGCTTCGCAATGAAAGTGGAGAGACTAGAAACCAGCAGCAAAGAAAAGTCTAAAAAGAAGAAGTTTCAAAAAGAGCCTCCTCCTCCTTTCTAGTAAAAGAGCTTAGAGATGTTCTCGGCTTGCCGCACTGGTGGTCTCGACCTGGCAAGAGGTAGGCCACTGACTCGGGAGGTACACCAAGATTCAGCGCGCAGCAGAGGTGCTCGCTGACAGTGTGAAAATCCCGCAGTGCACTCATTGCCATAGATGACATGCCCTCGTGTTTGCAAGTTATTGACATGAGGGTGAGCTTCCTGTGAGAGCCTCGAGCATTTGATAGCACGTTGTCCCTAAGAGTCGTGGATACAGTTTCAACAAGGAAGTGGCGGAGGAAGATCAACGACACCACTTTCGACCGCGATCGAGGTAGGGTCGTAGTGTCCCATCTCAGCACAGAGGATTTATGAGGCATAGTTTTCAAAGACAATGGATCGTCCCATGCCTGTTAGAAGACTCAAATAACAGCATATGCTATGAAGGCTCGTGGAGGATTAGGATGTTCCTCAGGTTATAGCCGGTATATTTTCTTTATATGATATTAAGAGAAGGCATGATTGATCCTAGATCTACTCATTCATATGTGTGCATGGAGCATGTATTTGACAAAGTACCAACGATGGAGAAATTAGCATATGACATGCATGCGACTAGTCCGTTGGGGCACAGCGTTAGTGTGAATAGCGTATATATAAATTGCCCCATTGTTATACAAGCAAGAGAGCTTCGCCAATTTGATAACCTTACCATTCCGAGAGTTTGACTTGATTCTCTAGGAATGGATTGCTGACTAAACACCGAGCCATCGTTGATCAGGGCCAAAGATGCAGTGTTGAGATGCTCTCGATCGTCCAGGTGATAATATATGGCATTAGATCCAGCTGTGAATGTCCAATGTGATCTCGGGGCCATGTGAGGAGATTTATAAGAAAAGGATATGAGGCATTCTTAGCCTTGATACTTGACTCCAAGAGATGTCAAGTTGATGTGGAAAAGATTCAAGTAGTAGGGGAATTTCCATATGTATTCCCTAAAGAGTTACCAGGTATTCTCCTTGAGAGGGAGGTGGACTTATCCATGGAAATTGTGCCAAGAACAACCCCTATGTCTAGGGCACCTTACAGGATGGCTCTAGCAGAGTTGAAGGAGTTAAAGGTTCAGCTATAAGAGCTTTTAGATGAAGGGTTTGCATGACCCAAGAGCTCGCTCGGGATGCACCCTTATTTGTGAAAAAAGAAAGATGGCACCCTACGGATGTGCATTGATTATCGGCATATCAATAAGGTGATAGTGAAAACAAGTACCCATTGCCAAGAATCGAAGATCTTTTTATCGCCGAAAGGAGCGGTGTCTTTTTCAAGATCAAACTTGCGATCCGATATTGCCGGGCCGCTTGAGAGTAAAGGAAGTAGATGTGTAGAAGACCGCATTTAGGAACCCGATGCGCTATTATGAGTTTTTGGTAATGCCATTTGGGTTGACTAATGCACCGACAACATTCATGGATTTAATGAATAGGGTATTCTGACCCTATGTGGATCAGTTTGTAGTGGTCTTTATTGATGACATCCTGGTGTATTCTAAGGATGCACAAGAACATGAACAACATCTGAAAATAGTCCCTGGCAGACGCTTAAGAGAAAGAAGTTATATGCTGTAAGTCAAAGAATGTGATTTTTGGCTAAAGAAAGTTTCCTTCTTAAGCCATATTGTGTCAATGAGGGTATCGTGTCGGGCCCCAAGCAAAGATCGAGGTCACAGAATTGAAACCACCTTGAATGCGTAACTCTGTGCAGAAGCTCGGGGCCTAGTAGGTTATTATAGAAGATCGTGGAGAGGCTTTTGGTTTCAACTTCTCTCGCTTCACCAAGTTACTCCGGTGAAATGAATAAAGTTTGAGCGACAGACAAATGTCGAATAGTTTTAATAGTCGAAAGGGATGCCGGCTAAAGCACTAGTATTGACGCGAACCTACTTTGGGAAAAGAGAGCATACCTTGTATAGTGATGCCTGTGCATTGGTTTGGGATGATGATGCAAGATGGGAATGTGGTGGCTTATGCTTCCAGGCGCTGAAACCGCATTAACAAACTATCCAACTCATGATTCGGGAGCAGTGCATCGTAGTGGCCTCTGAAAATTTGGCGACACTATTTATATGGAGAAAATTGTAGAATTTTTACGGATCATAAGAATCTGAAATATTTGCTAACTCGGAAGGACTTGAACTTGAGGCAACGTCGGTGGTTGGAATTGTTTAAAGACTATGATTGTATAATTGATTACTACCCCGGGAAAGCAAATGGAGTGGCGGATGCCTTGAGTAGGAAAATGATTTCTGCTTTGTCTTTGAAAGATTGCGACTGGAGATTTGATTCTGATGAAGCCTTGTTGGCTCAATTGAGAGTTATACCGGATTTAAAGCAAATGATAGTAGATGCTCA
This sequence comes from Tetrastigma voinierianum, assembly GCA_016808115.1. NCBI lineage: Eukaryota > Viridiplantae > Streptophyta > Magnoliopsida > Vitales > Vitaceae > Tetrastigma > Tetrastigma voinierianum. The sequence goes on from JAEQBH010001306.1 coordinate 37,111, forward strand.
GAAAGATGATGCCAAGTTATAAGAGATAGTGCAGTTAATCAGTACTGGAGACAAGACTAATTATGCCATAGATGAAAGTGGAGGTTTGTTGTACAAGAGCAAATTATGTGTACCAAATGTTATGGATTTGAGAAAGAAGATACCATATGAAAAGCCACAATACTGTTTTCACCATGCACCCTGTAGGTAATAAGATGTACCAGGATATGAAACAGTATTACTGGTGGTGAGGGATGAAAAAGGACATTTCTGAATACGTGTTTCTATGTTCGACTTAGCCGCCAGGCAAAGGCCGAACACCAAGTACCATCCGGGCTTATTGAATCCCCTTCCACCCCGAATGGAAGTGGGATAACATTACTATGGATTTCAGATTCTGGCTTTCCCTACCCAAAGGAAACACAATCAGGACGTATAGACCAAGTCTCCGGTTTACCTTCTCACCTGGCCCCACTTGACTACTCCATGGATCAAGCCTGGCCGAGCTGGCAAGGCGGAGCGAAATTGGTCAAATTGTATGGGATTCCCTTATTGATAGTGTCCCGACCGTGATTCACGTTGCTTTCACGTTGTTCGGAAGGAATTATAGTCGCCTTTGGTACGAGATTGAATTTTAGCACTCGCTTTCCATCCACAAACGACGACAATTTGAAAGAGTGATTCGTGTTAGAAGATATGCTTTCAGTGGTCAATGTGGTATTAGTTTTCTTTTTTCGAAGTTGGGATAGTATATTTGGCCATTGATGGAATTTGCTCTTATAATAATAGTTTTATCAAGACCGGTATGGCAAATTGCTACCAGGCTTTGTATGGTCAAAAATGTAGAACTCTTGTGTGTTGACGCAGTTAAATCAAGATAAAGTTATTGGCTGTACATAGTGAAAGATACGAAAAGAAAGTGCAAAGTTATTCTGAAAAAGGTTAGTTAAGGTTAGTGATCGAATGCAAAAATCTGGCGCCATTTGAAGAGGAGAGACATTGCATATGAAATGGGAGAAAAGGTCTTCTTGAAAGTATCGTCGTAGAGGAAAATTTTACGGTTTGGTAAAAATGGAAAATTGAGTCCGAGGTTCATAGAGCCATATGAGGCTCGGAACCACTTGCTCGGCTTATTGTTTGGCTTTTCCTCTAGAGTTGGCCAAATTACAAATGTGTTTCATGTCGATGCTTTGGAGATACCGCTGAATGAGTCACACATACTACCAAAGGTAGATGTGTGTTACAAGCAAATTTGTCACATGATAAAGAGCCGAAAGCTATTCGCCCGAGAGGTGCAGTGCTGCTGCGAACAAGCAAGTACCGTTAGTGAAAGTGCTCGGGCAAATACCCATGGCAAAGTGGGTGGCTTTACTGGGAGCCAAAAGCACCAGAAAGCTGCCAGCATCTCGCAACTCTTCACCATGTGTGTACCCTGCAGGATCTAAATTTCCTTTGGCGGAGAGTTGTATCTCTGTAAAATATGCACTAACAAGCTTTTATAACATGTTTAGGTATATTATTAGCATTTGGAAATTTTTCGTAATTATCTTTTTGCTATGAGAAAATTCAAAGCCCCGACCTAGGCTGGAAGATACAAGGGTAAATTTGTAACTTGTCAAAGTGGGACACAAAGACATAATATAAGAAGATGGTGGGTTATTTATATAAAATGACATAACTTTTTTGATTTGCAAATATAGAGAGTTTGAGGACAAAGTGCACAAAAGGAGAATTAAAGGTCAAAAGGGGGCGAGGACCAAATTTCAGGTCTCATTTTTGAGAGCTCATACGGTAGATAGAGAGAGAAGGAAGAATAAGAAGGAGAAGAAAGCCAAAGAAAGGTATGGAATTTTGTTAAGCTCTTGTATGGAAACCACATTTTGGTATGATTATTGGACTCACTTTTGTATGAATTGTTTGATGAGTGAAAAGAAACCATAAACCCATTTTTTTATGAATTTGGGTCTAAAAGAACCCTACTTGGTATATTGGTTGTGTATGATTCTGTTAGTTGATTGTAATCCCCTCAATTGAGGAATATTTATTTAAGTGAAATATTAGGTTTTAGGGGAGATGTCACTAAAATTTCTCCAACTTTGATGGTCATAATTTCTTTTCGTCCGAACTCCTGCTTGATGTTCTGGACTCTATGGAAATCCCTTTCGAGTCTTGTGAATCCATCCATATATCTTGGATGAAATGAACTCCACATAGTTCCACGAAAAACAAGAGGTCTCTCGCTGGTTCGCTCGTAGTCACTATTCATGGAAGCCTTCAACTTTGATGGTCATAATTTCTTCGTTTCGAACTCCTGCTTTAGATGCTCTGACTCTATGGAAAGCCCCCCGAGCTCAGAATCCATCCATATAGTTGATGAAATTGGAACCTTATATTAGCTCCAGTAAATCACGCAAAAATAATAGGCCCCAATGTTCTCGCTTATAGTCATCATTCATGGAAGCCTCCAATCCTTGATGGCTTCACATTATTTTCATCCCGAACTGCTTTGAATGTTCTTGGACCCCATGGAAAGCCCTGATAAAAATCCATCCATATATAGTTTGGATAATATTAAACTCGCGACAGTCCAGAAATCATGAAAACAATAGGCCTTGTCGGTCGGTTAGTAGTCCAAACGCTCATGGAAAGCCTCCCAATTTGATGGTCAGTACTTTCTGCCCGAACTCAAGTTTGCATGTTCTTTAGACTCATGGAAAGCCCTTGAATCTATAATCCATCCATATATATTTTGATGAAATTGAACCTCATATTAGTTCCAGAAAATCATGAAAAATGTGAGGCCCTACCGGCTTGCTTCAGCTTTCAAATGCTCATAGAAAGCCTTCAACTTCGACGGCCATACTCTTCGGCCCCACTCCGTTCGGATGTTCTTGGACTGCGGAAAGCCCCTTTGAGTCTAGAATCCATCCACATATGTCTTGATGAAATTGATGATAATAACAGCTCATAAGCATACATAGTAACCATATAGTTATTCAGTTTTTATTGCTAATGATAAGTAAAAACAAAGATACACAAATGATTAAATATCGTGATATGATCACCGGATGACAATAATTATTCTGAATATGAGATATGTAATGAATAGATAACCACACATGATTTGTCTACTTAGAACCCGATAAAGGGATAGATTGACATGCCTATTAGGAAAAACAATAAGTTCGTAGCGATATCGATCGCTTGGGACCTGGTTGGGGCTACATACGTTTTCGGAGTTCTTATAGATGGTCATTGTTCGCATAATGATAATAGCACCTTTGGGCTCTTATGGGATGGTCTGTTTCACACTAATGATAATAACGCTTCGCCCTTATGTCATTGTTCGCATAATGAGTACAAAGGTTTTCGGCCCATGTAGTTTCCTTTTGGTCCACTTAAGGTTTACGCAGACATGAAACATAAAACAAATGACTTGAATATGACATACTAATGTATATGAATGTTGATAAGAAATGTAACATGATAAGGATAAATATGAGATATGAATAAACATAGCGAATGTTATGATATGTTAGATGTATATGTACGGGCGTCGCGATGATCCGTGTTAAAGGTCAGTCTGGCGAGTTTATTCCCCACCAAGCGTAAAGCTTAGCATGGGTTTTCATTCGTGTAGGTACGAAAGCAGAGGAAAGAAGGCTTCGACAACCCCTCATCGCCTCCAAAGTCAACACATAGCTGGGATGCCCACCTAAGATTCTTGGCCTTATTTTGTATATGTAATATTCTTTTTTGTTGTTTGTAAACAAATGTAAAGGTTTTGTATAAGTCAAACACTCCCATTTGTGGATCTTGAATATATATTTGAAATTCCGCCGCTACAGAATATATCTCAAGATACATGCTTATTAGTGTATGAATGAACAGGTTATAGTGCACAGGTAAAATGAACAATGACACCCTCGCCCTACATCGCACGTGGTTGGCGGGTCGAGGGTGTCACAAATCCCTTATTCAGTGGATCTGCAGTCATAGAGTTTGTCCTAATGTGCTCTATAGATATAAGTCCACTCTGAACCCTTTCTTTGACAACTAGGAATTTGATGTCTATAAATTTTGACTTCACGAACTCCCTTCGTTGTTGTTGAATATAAGATCGCTAATTTATTGTCACAAAATAGCTTAAGTGGTTTTTCAATGCCATCCAAACATTTAGCCACGTGGACAAAATTTTTGCAACAATATTCCATGATTGATGCCTCTTATAACAAGCTTACAACTTAATTGCCATGGTGGAAGAAGCTACAATAGACCGTTTACCACTCTTCCAAGATATAGCACCTCCAGTTAGCAGCAGATATAGCTTGAAGTAGATTTATGTTAGATCTCTCAAGATCCGTTAAAAATCGGAGTCGACATCCACGATCTCTAATCGATCACTTTCGATAAGTGAGCATGTAGTCTTTTTGTTCTCTCGTAGTACCTCATGACTCGCTTTGGTCGCTATCCAATGATCCTTCCAAGATTGCTTTAAGCATTCGCCTTAACATGTCAACAATGTACGCACATTGACGCTGGTACTTATTCTTGAGTTATTACACATCGATTTATTGCTAACGCATAAGGAATTTGTTGCATCTCCCGACCTCAAAATTATTCTTGGGCATTGACTCGAGACTAAATTTGTTCCTTAGCTATAGTGTCATCCTGTTTGCAGGTAATCATGCATAAACCTTTTAAGAATTTTTCTCAATATAGCTCTTTGTGATAAACCAAGTATACCCCGAAAGTTATCCCTGTATCTCAGATAGCCTAATGAAAAAGAAGCTATCACCAAGATCTTTCATCTCAAATTTCTTGATAGAAACTTTGGTTCTCATACAACATGCCTATATCGTTGGTGGCAAGCAACATGTCATCAACATATAAAACCAAGTAAATATGCTTTTACCCCACCGAACTTATGGTATATACAATCATCAAACTATATTCATCTCAAAAACTGCATTTAAATGATAACTTGATGAAACTTGTAATACCATTGACGAGAAGCCGCTTTAAGCCCATATGGATTTCTTTAACTTAAAACTATCTTCTTTGTATCTCCCGACACAAAAATTTTCTCGTTGCGGACCATTATAGATCTGTTCAACAATGTCACCATTGAGAAATGCGCCTTAACATCCATCCGATGAAGCTCAAGGTCAAAGTGTGCACCACAAGTGCCATTATTGTCCTAAAAGAGTCTTTCATGAACCTGAGAGGTCTCTTTTATAATCGATGCCTTTTGCGTATAACCTTTAGCGATAAGACACGAGCTTTGTATCTTCCACATCACCTTTCTAATCCCTCTTGGTTTTAAATATCAATTTTTGAAACCAATGGGTTTCACACCTTCAAACAATGGACAAGATCCCAAACGCCATTGTTCTTCATGGACTTTATCTCCTCATTCATGACATCAATCCACTCGAGATTTAACTTTTCCAAGGCTCGCGAAAGTCGATCGGATCATCTTTCCACCTCCGCACCAATGTCAAAACCCATGTTCTTGAAGAAATACAATGTAATCATTTGGCACTCAGACTTCTCCTTTTCTCTCATGGATCTCCTAATGGCGAGTTCTAAAGGAGGTAGAGTTTGTTCTTCTCCGGGAATGGAGGTTCTCGGGATATTGTTTTGATTTGATCTGGTTTAACAATGTCAGGTATAGGGAGCCCGATCAATGCTGGGCCAATGTATGTGGGACTATCAACATGTTCCTCTTTAAAAACAAAATCCATATCCTTATCTCCCCCATCAAACTCAACATCCTCAAAGACCACATTTCCCGCCTCAAAATTGATTTAAGAAGAGGGATCATAGAATTCAGGAATCCCCGGATCTTTTCAAAGTATCCAATAAAAATAAAACTTAACCCGTTTGAATCCACTTATTTTCATGCGTCGTAAGGCCTTTTACTCCTCACTTTTAGACATCCCCAAATGTGTAAGTGCTTCAAACTGTGTTTCTTGTCGGCCAAAGTTCAAGGTTTCTCAAATAGCTACTTTAGTTGGTACTTTGTTAAGGATATATACCCGCATTTTAATGCTTCACCTGCAAAGTGATTTTCGCAAGTTAGAATGACTCTAATCATACTTCTTACTGGCGGTCTTTGAGTGTTCCCCTGCTTTCTCCTTTCAAGAACATCATTCATGCTTCTTGAGAATCCCGGGCATGGTGTACCTGTGGAACGATACCGTTCTCTAGGAATTTAGCAAATGGTCCTCACATGTTCACCCGAACTCAATATACTTTACTCATAGTATTCACCACCACTGGGTTAGATCCGATGTTTTTTAACTCTTTTGTTGAGTTGATTTCACCCCAACTTTGAACAATTTGAACACTTCCGTGCTGATTGAGACTTTTCATGAATGAGATAAAGGTTGCCATAACATGAAAAATAGTCAATAACCGTGATAAAACATTATTGAGCTGGCACTCCATGAAACTAGGAAATGACCCACAAATATCTCTGTATGTATCGGGCTTCTACGACATCTATAGCCCTATTGGCACCAAATCTCCTTTTGTGTTTTTTGTTTTTCCTTGAGTGCAATTTGTGCAAATTCTCAAAATCGCAAAATCAAGGGAATTTGTGAATCCCATCTCGACACAAGCCTTTCAATTCTCCTTTTGAGATGTTACTTCCACCCTTATACTTTATAATGATGAGGAATTTATAGGTTAATTTTCTTTAACACCTCGAGTACTTAATTGCAAGGTTTCATGATATGAAGCAACCTGTATCGCTACTATAAAGGTTATCTACATAAGATAAAGAACCGCATCAACCAAATTTGAATTCGAAAAAGACTAAATTTATTATTTCCAAAGAACAAAATAACAAAATTTGTCCAATGCAAAAATAGAAACCAATTTCGCTGAAAGACTTCCGGCATAACAAATGTCTCTTATCTAATCCAAATAAGTATTTGGGACTTTATAATAACCCAATATCCTTAATTACTAACTTGACCTTCTTGCCATCGCCTTACAAAGATGTATCTTCACTAATCATTTGGCTTTTTGGCACCTCAGCAACCTGCCACTGACACACCGATGTGAGTGGTTGCACCAAAATCTATCCACCAAGTGTGTTTAGGTACCGTCAATTAACCTCAAGCAACAAACTAGATTAAGAAGTGTACCTTCTTTTGCACGCCAAGCATGATAGTCGCACATCGCTTTTCTTTCTTATGTTCAGAAGGCCCCGATTGTTCAAAGTGCTATTTGAACCCTTCTCGTTTTTTATTTAAGGTTTTTGAGCACTTTTGTGTACTAATCGCCGTAATTAACCCAATTTGCACATTAAGGTCCCTGCTATTCTACTAATCGCATTTTGTGGCTAATTTTGTAGTTTTCGCAAGCTGTTATGCCAAAATTGCCGAGTCAACCGCTACCTAAGAATTCGAAATCAAACTTAGTATTGCGATGAGACCGTATGAAAGAAGAGCGTAAATGTAAGAAAATTGGAGCCGCAGGAAATTTGGCGCGGTGTCGTGTACTCTCAAGTAGTCACAAAATTGCTTCCCTGCGGCGCACTATTCACCTAACTACCAACGCTCACATTTCACCCATCGTTTCACCCTCATGTCGTTTCCACGTTTGTTTGCTTTTGTTACAATTTTTTGTTTCTTCCCATTTTATCCGTGGCTAAAGGTTTTGTTTTTTTTTTTGTAATTTTCCTTTGTTCGGTAGTATATAAGCCTACCAAGCTCTCAGACAATCAATCATCACTTCAAGAACATGCCTTTGCATGTTCACCTCATGGAGACTATGCCCCCAAACCGCTTTTTTTAAGCCTTTGAGGTCGCTGGAACTGTGGAGCTTGTAGAAATGTCGAGGTTCAGTGCCCAAATCGAACCAAAGACCCTAACCACATCCGCTATGCTACGCGATGTGAGCAACCGCCAATGTCTTAATGTAGTGGCTGGCGCTTCGTACAAGGACTACACTAATTTTCTGAAGTTTTGGTAAGGCAGTAATGCAAATGGGGTGGCCTTTCAGGTGGGTGCTCAGGGGTTGGTCGTGTCAAGCAGTGTGGACATACACCGATCCGGGTCAAGAGAGTATGTGTAATTTATGCCCTTTGTCAGAGCTCCACCGCCTCCCTCCACCTGCCTTCCCTTACTCAACAAGGGGAGGATTTTCTTCTTTTCTTTCTCCCATGGGACAAACAAAGAAGATGCAAGCAGGTGAGGATTCAGTATAACCCTCGTCATGACACTCGCTTCCTCCATCATGGTGTTAGTCAAGCACTCTCTTTCTGGATTTTCCCCTTCTTAATGAGCATGTTGCTAACTGGCAAGATTTGAAATTGAACACTGCAAGTTGTCAAATTTTTTATCAATGTCACTTTGCAGGTTGTCAAATTTATGATCCAATTCACTTGGAAGCCCATCTAATTTTTGGTTTAAAGAGTTCTCCACAATATGAATTTTTTTACTTAATTGGGCATTGAATTCCTTATGTTCTTCCACAAAGTCACCCACTAGCTTGGTAAGGTCCAAATTGACTTGCTCAACTGGAGAGATTGATTGTGGTGGTTGAGGTGGCTAAGGAGTTGTAGCCCAATATGGAGAAGCAGGAGGGGCATAAGTTGGGGGAACACTGCAGAAGGGTGCACTCATCCATTGGTCTCTATAGTCCCCCATGACCAGATGGTTCGATTTCTCCCCTACAAGGGCTGGTGACTCTCGCCATGGAAGGTTTCTATACCCCTCATCGACATGTATGCTCTGTTTCCACCGAATGCTCTCTGCGTGGGGTTCCATTTGATCACAATTCAAACCACTCAGGAACATAATCCCGCAAAGAGAAACAAGGCAACCCAAGACAACACAAAAAGTCCCGCAGCAGTCCCCCTTTTTTTTTTTTTTGTAAAATGAAACAAAAGAAAACCATAGTAAAGTATGTAAGAAATTCACCTTCACATTTATGATGAGGATCACAAGTGTTCCACAACTCGTCAAATGTACTTAGGCACCATCCCCGGCAACGGCGCCATTTTTTATTCGTGCCACAGTAGGTGTATGGGAATCAACAATATTTATAACCTAAACCTACCGTCAGCGACAAGATGCTGGGTTCAGTGGTCGAACACAAGGACAGCTTTCTTCATAAATGCAGATTTGGTGCGATTCAAAATGGTGAATTTCAATTTAGATTTTAAGGTTTTTGCAAAAAATGTGGAGCTGATGGTCGCAGTCGATAATAAAATGAAGAAAATAAGAAGAACCCTTTTGAAGCATCGGGCTACTCGGTTCGCGAGATCCAGTGCACCAAGAGGTCCTCTGTTCATTTCTCTGGGGAAGATGACCTATATCTTCCCCTAACAGACTTTATTTATCTTTTAAAAACTAAACCCTAAAATTATTATCCTTTGAAAAGCAAAGATTATTGAGCATAAGTGTTCCTCGGCAAAGGAATACCCCGTCCCCCCCGATCTACCCTTACAATGACCATAGAATGGTAACTAATCCGACCCTGATCAGCAATAAGCAACATCCATCGTAACCCAAAAGATTTGCCAACACTGTCAATCAAGGCATCTCAAGAGGATTTAAACCTAGATTTAAGGATTGAAGCCTAAATGCTCAAAACTACTTGCAAGTAAAAAACATGGAACCAAAAGTTTACCTTAAACCGTTGCTCAAGAACCCCTCCTCTTCAAGGAGTAGGTGCATCTGTTTTCAACCATCCTCTCTGAGCTGTCATCCTCGCAGGTGTGTTGGCGAAATGAGAAAAGGAGAGAAAGTGAGGGAAAGTGGTGGAAAATGGAAAAGAGCGGGCCGAAAGCTTCTACACCCTAAAATTTATTGATAAAGTGATTTTTTTTGTACAAAGCTTCACTGAGGCTTAAATAGGTGCTCAACGTATCGGAAATTACAAAAAAAAACAAAATGAAAAGCCATTACTAGGGACTAATTTGGAAGAAATAAAAAGTAACAAAATCCGTTGGCCAACAAGCGCAATGGCTTTATGAGGAATAAGGTCGGGAGGCAACGCTGCCAGAAAGCATCTTTGTAAAGGCTCATTTTTCTTCACTTTTTGCTCTTCTTTCCTTCCTCGGGATTTGATCTCGCAACTATGAGTTCTAACTTAAGTTCTTCAGATGAATTGACCCGAGCAATTTGGCCTGATTATTCTTGCAAAACTGGCAAAATTAGCCACAAAATGCAATCGTAGAATAAATGTGGACCTTAATGTGCAAATCGGGTTAATTACGCTAATTAGTACATAAAAAGTGCTCAAAATCTGTAATAAACAGGGTTCAAAATAGCACTTTTTGAGCACTAATCACACCCCCCCAATCTACACATTGCTAGTCCATTAGCAATGAAAGAAAGAAAGAAAGAGCATACAAAACAAAATCAAAATTATAAGTTCAATTAAAAAGGTTACTCAAAAGGTTGTGAATGAGTAATGCTCTAACCTAAGTAAGAATCATCAAAGCCTTGCCCAATAACTATCTTGAGAGAATGAATGCTATACAAAATTTGGAAGGTCAAAAGAGCCTCCATCTCGGGCGAATCAACCAGGAAACTTCCACCAAAATCTAAGTGTTTGTTTGATCGCCTCTCAACACAACCGCAACCGTGACCCTCCCCCAACTCAAGCTATTGCTGGCCAACCTAGCACGCTAACTAACCCAAATAGATCAGATCTACTCTTATTCCACAACTCTTTTGTGTTGTAAGGGTGCAATGCCGAGAACCCCACCTCTCAATTAAAGTCTCATGTAATCTGGATCCATCGATGACCCCAAATCCAACTAAGGTTTAGGGCACCAAGTCATAAGGGTCTTTTTGACCACTAACTCTTCAGCTTCACCTCGGATCAACATTTTCGAGACTCCAGCACCTACAACTTGCTAAAATCTACCCATCCACCCGTGTAGCGAGCACTAAGTCGGTGGCTCCCAACCAGTTGGCTTAGGGCACCGAGCTTTGAAGGCTTTCGCCATATACCCCTTAGAGACTGTGCCTCGACCAGGTAAAGCGTTGCAATTTTCTTCTTTTCTTTCTTTCTTTTTCTTTTACTTGAAGACACATCGCCTTCTATTCATGGGGGTCCTTAACCTATTAAAGGTGGTCAACGAAACTAGGGTAGGTTATTGCAAGGCTTAGGAGGCTAGGATGTTTTTCAGGTTATTGAAGAAACCTGATGTGCACTGTGTGTGGTTAGCTAAAGGTGGAAGAAAAATGTCGAAATCAGCAAGAATTTAACTAATCATCCACTCAATTAGGCATGGAACCAATCTAACCATCAATAGAATTGGACAAAGTTTCAATTTTTCAACCACAGTTAGACAAACACAAAAAGTGGTGCAATTTTTGAAAATTGTTTATAGTATAACAGCCACAGTGGAAAACCGGGAAGAAGCCATTGAACATCACAAAATGGGCTTGCTCAAAATAAAAATAAAAACAAAAACAAAAATGCAAAAGCCACTTACTTCGCTAACTCTCCCCCCAACCAAATATCTCATTGTCCGCAATGGGGCTCGGATTGAAAAGTTAGAGAAGGAAGTGTGTTTGTCCCTTTTAATATAGACTAAAAACCCCTCAAAATTCACATAGTTGTAAGAGCCTTACATTTCTCTTGCATCTATGTCACTTTGGATAAATTTGTTTTATAAAATATTTCTTTCAAAAGGTTCATGATTTAAAAATAAGGGTTTAGTCTATGACACCGGCAAGTGCAATGTGCTCATACAAGTAGTAAAAATCTGAATAAGTCCAGTTATCATTCCCACATAAATTGGTACGAATTAAAGATCAATTACCCTAACTACTAAACTTCCATGCTATTTGGATTAAAGACTCAAATGAGTTATATTCTTAGAAAATAAAGGTTCTAGACTATTAACTATTGTTTAATCCGTTAAAACAAATTAAATGACTAAAAATAAATCGTATTAAATATCGAGACTGAATTAGTTTCCCCGTGAGAAACGAAAAACTATCATCGCTGAGTTACACGAAATGGGCCACCCTACACTAAAATACATTGCCCCTCAAGCTTTTATGTATGGATCCTGATTTGTCCAAGATTTCTAAATTTTGTAACTGATTTCTCCTTATTATCGCTCGGTTGATACCCTCGTTTCTCTCGAAGACAAGATCAAAACTCGGGGCCTACTTGTATTCTTCTTAACTCTCTTGCAAGATCCGTATTTTTTCTTCTTAATACTCACACCTATTTCTTTGTTTTACTCAGACCTGTGTAGATTTCCTTCTCAGGATTTTCGCAAAGTTTCTACCACTTAAAAGGCGGCTCAACCTCCAGATCTATTGGGTTATTCTTTTCCCCTTGATTAGATCTCGCCTAACACGGGTGCCAATTTGCCTTAGATCGAGGTGAACTCTCCTGAATATTTATATTGTTAAATACCTCCAACTTCACTATGAGCTTAACGGGATTTATCAAAATGAACGCCAAAGTTCGCCAGCCACAATGGTATTCAACATACCCGTAGTAAGAATGCTCTCGCCTCTCAGAATCTCCGTCTCTCAGGTCACGTTGTAGGGCATCCCGATATCAAAGCAAGCTACATTCTCAACCGGTATTCTGCACTACTATCGGGAACTTATCAATTTAAAAGCGACACCAAATAAGTAAATCCGAACCTAAATAAGTTTTCCAATTTATGCAGAGATCGTGAACTAAATGTAAGTCAATCCAAATAGAAGTCATTGGTGGTTCATTATTGCATTGCGAATTAAGAAATGGAGTACCGATCAAGGCATAACCACTGTGAATTGCAATAAACTCGAGAAGAAATGAATTCCGTAAATTTGTCTAGATTTCATAAAATTTCTGCATAATAATTTTAAGAAGAAAATAAATAAATATAAATAAAACTACGCTCCACTCTATTTCCTCGCACGTCAAGTGTGATTCAAATCCATAAAAGAAATTAACTAAAATAAAAATAAAAATCTACTCTAAACTGATACAATCGAGTTCTCTCCTTTCCCCTTTTCTCTCTGGTAAGGAAGACTAAGACTACTTTTACTATTCTAAACTCCGCTTCATTTATATTGTCAAAAGAAATAGGGTCGAATCCCCAAAAAGCTCCGTGGAATCCCAAAAGAAGGCCTCAACATCGCGACCATGTCGCACCTCCTCAAGTTGATGTCGCGACATGAATTTCGCTTGCTCCGGGGCTTAGTCGCGATCTTGTTAAGCTCAGACCGCTTTCTTGCAATCGCTGATCAATGGTTTTACATCGTTTGTAGTCGCGACCTTGTTTACTTAGCGTTTCTCCATAGTTGATGTCGTGACCACAGTTTCATGTCGCGACATCGTTGTCTTTCTCTTCTTTTTGGCTTCCCGAGTCATGGTAATCGCAGCTTTAGGTTAAGTACCACCTTCGCGTATGGGATGACTCATGTTGTGACTTTGATTTCTTGGTCGCCATTGTATTGCGGTCTTCGCTTTTACAAAGTTTTCATTTAATGTCGCGACCTCAAGGTGATGTCGCGACCCTTTGCTTCATTTTCTTCGCTCGTCGCAACCCGCTTCTTTGTTACAGTAACTAATCTTTTCTCCCACCACCCGTTCTGTGGTCGCGACCAAGGTGATGTCGCCGACCTCCTTTCTTCCTCGCCGCTCTTCTCCGGTCGCGACCTTAGTGAGTGGTCGCGACATCGTTTGTGGTCCTTGATTAATAAATGGTTGCAACTTCCGCCTTCCCGGTTGACTTCGCTTTCCATTTTTATTGCCGCGATCTCAATCGGTATGTCGCGACCTCAAATGGTGCCTTTCATTTAAAAACCAGCTTTGTAACTCCGTTTTGCAAAGACCTCTTGTGGCTTCATTTACTAATCCATCGCCGCAACATCGACCGACGTCACACTTCGCTATATTCACACTGGCGGCGACATCGTATGGTGTCGCGACATGCGCATTTTCTCGACACCCTCGCGTCTCGACCACATTTCCTTTGTCACAACCTTTCTTCAAGTCACAACTTCACTTTGTTAAGGTCTTCTATTTCTTCCTCAAAGTTGGATTTTGGTGATGTCGTGGACTTGAAATGACCGATTAACCAAGCTTCCCTGTCAGCATCTCGATTTTCTTTCAATCGCGACTTCACCCCGCTTGTAAGTCGGTCTTTCCTGTTTCTACTGAGATTTTAGCATCTACTGTATTTTCCTGCAAAATTAAATTTGAGTAAAATATCCACATTTCTGCATACAAATCAAAATTTATCTTGTAATATGCTCATAAAAATGGATTAAAAATATAATGAGTTTTTGGACTCATCAAATTCCCCAAAACTTAAAATTTTGCTTGTCCCCAAGCAAAGAAAAGAAAGAATTGTTTGTCCTCAAACAAATAAGATTAAAATTTTTAAGGACATTTTTTTCTAATCCATACCACAGTCTTTCTCATTCCACCTTCTAACTGGAAATAAGAGATAACAACATCATTTTAAATTTCAGTTTCGATTGAAGAACAAGAAATGGTACACTTCTATCACAAATTTCTTGATTAAATAATGTATTTAAACAAATATCTCTCAACAAGTCTTGTTCCTCAGGTGTGTGTGTGTGTCTTCAATCCTTTTCATTCCTTCAGTGTTGAATTTAGTTAATCTTCTCGAGTTTTCTGCATCGCTTTTTTGTCAAAGTCTCCATAGACTTGCTTTTCATATTGATCTCCACTCAACGAGGTAAATTCAACCTTTCAAGATCAATGAGGTCTTTCAAAGCTTGTAATGTCGGGCTTAGGTAATTTGTAGATAATGAGAAAATTTAAGTTTCAAATCACCCGCCTTTCCACCTTTTTCTCTCAGGCTTGTTGCCTCTCGGGCCTTTCACCCTTTTTCTTCTTTTGTACTTGTTGATTCTCCACAATTTTAGCCCCGATTCATCTTTTTTGAATTCTTTTTATGGAATTTTAATTTCCATATACACTTTGCTCTGCCATTCCTTTGTTCGAACTCTTTTGCTTCGCTTTTCTAAGGTCAATGTTGTAATGTTTTGCCTTCAGCTTTTATCACTCTTAGAGAACTTTCATAGCAACTCACATACCAATGGTATTAGGTACTAGGTGTTAAACACCCCTAATGAAGCACTGTTCAAGGGAAATAGGCCACAAGACAAAAACTTATTCCCTTTCCCTTAGCTCTCTGGCTTTACTTCTTCTCCTCATACCTCGTAACATTTGGAAATATTTTTCCCCCAAACTTGCTTCCTTATAAGGACTTTTTTCTCAGATCGAAACCTGATAATTTGGGCTCTTTGTCGCAAGTTTATTGTGCGGAATGGAATTTAGGTTTTCGCTTACATCGCTTATTGAAGAAATAAGGCTTATTTGGCTCAAATCAAGGAACTAGGGAGGATATGCTTTAAAGCATATATCGAGGGTAGGCTCGGGAAAGCTCAAATTGCCAAGGATGGCCTCTATCACTTCTTGTTGACTGCTTTACTCAAGATTTACCTCACAAATAACTTAACAAGTTCTAGGACTATGAATCCTCAATCCCGAATTTCGTAATATGTTCCTAATTCTCAAAGTTTCGTGAGTTTTGTTGACCCAAGTATTATTTCTTCAAGACTCAGAACACTTATTCAACGCTCTACTTACATTATTTCAACCAAGTATTTTGTTCCATCGCTAATAACCCATTTCGCCTACTTTTTGCAATCTAAACCGACTTAAACAATGCAAAGCCGCAACTCCAATTTCCAATTTACTAATCTAAGCTCTTCTTTACTGCACTTGTTCTCGAGAAAGAAATGTAATTGTTTATTTGATCCTTGCACAGACAAGGCATTTATTCTTTTCATGCTAAACAGAAAATTTACACAAACACAAAATTTATGTATATCAATTCGTGACATCAAAAACAACTAATTTGTAAGTCAACCAGAATTTTATTCAAATATCAAAACATTTCGATATCGGCATAATCCTATTTCTTCACAATTAAGACTATAACTAAATTAGAGAAAACTCATTTTGATCTAAACTCCTTATCTTCCCTCCTAAGGTTAGCCGCTTTCATTTGGTTCACTGCATCTTACTCACGCCGGCGATTCTACCGTTAACAAGGTCGTTAAACAAATTGGCTCTCTTCCTTTTTCTTTCGAGCTTCTCCGGTCATGGGCTCTAATTAACCCTTCTTCCAATTCCCTTCCCATCAACCACTCTTGATTACACATCGTTTTTACAGAATAATGAATGGAATTGGTTTGTTTTCCGACCATTCATTCCATAAGCTCGTGTTTGCAAATTAGAACTCTTTCTTTTTCTCTCATTCTCCTTCTTCATTCTCGTTGTTTATTTTTCCTTGTTTTCATCCTTTTATAGTGATTTCATGCCTCTTGGAACTTCAAGGCTATTTATTCTTTCTTTAAATTTCCGAAGAATGAATTAAATGAATTTCTCATATTTATACATTCTTTGCTATTTCCAACAGAGGTTTTGGGAATTTGGGTGAGAATTTTAATCGTTTTTCTCGAGTTATTAAATTCTCACATTATTCCCTTTGAAATGATAATAAAACCAATTGCTTAATCAATATTGGTTTCGTTTCTGCATTAATAACAATTTATTTTAGCGATTTTGAATGAATGATGCATAACTAGAAGTGGTTAAGATAGAAATTGAACTGACTAAATACGTGGGTCTTTTTGGCTTCACAATTTATTTCACGTCATCAAATTTTTAGCCTCTTAATTACTGATTTTAAATGGATTTTATTTTTAATGTTGGGACGCCCAAAATGAAAGGTTTAAAAGCCTATTTTTACTGGAAGTTTTGATTCTTTCGGTCGCAACTTAAGGATTTTTGTTATGACTGAAATGTGGTCTGGCTATTGAGACTTGATGTAACGACTTGTTTTTCTACTTTATTATTTCCATTCCAGTATTTATGGTTGCAACTTTTGGATTAATGTCACGATCAGAAAATTTTTAGTTCTCCCTGAACAATCAAATTCACAACAATTTCAATTTATTCAAAACCAATCAAGGCAAACACAACTCAATTCATCTTCATCATGCAAATATTCAACAAAATCATCCACCATGCATCATATTCAAAATTTAAGCACCAGAACAAAATAACTTTTCCCCTTAAATTTTTCAATCATGCCATATATCGTAGACAAATTTAAATAAAATTAAGAAGATTATACGCTCTTTTATCTCTCTCTCGATGCGCATTTGAAGCTTCGACAGAGATGCTCCCCATTTTGCATAATTTTCACTGGGTCCCAAAACTAACAAAAATATTTCTTAACTACTCTTTATTCAATAGTGAATCAAATTACACAAAGCTATTAGAAATTTAAACATAAAAAAAAAATAATAACCAGTAAAACTTAAAACAAACTTATGTGGATTCCCTTCCACAAAGCTGCTCAATTTTTAGTCTTTAATGGATTCTCACGCTGCCATAGTTCTGCTTCTTTAAATTTTCTCATTCGTAACTAAGAGTCATTCTTCCAATTGTTTTCCTAAGGTAGTGCTTAATCTCCGACCATTAACTCTTTGAATTCCGCATCGTTAGCTCTATGCCACGCTCTCGACCGTGTGCTTGATACTACTGTATATGGTCCACTCCATTTGGATTTAAGCTTTCCTGGAAAGAGTTTTAGTCTGGAGTTGAATAACAGGACCTGATCTCCTGCCTTGAATTCCCTCCTCAAAATTTGTTTTATCTTTGTAGATTCTGGCACTATCATAGGCTTTTACTTAACTCTTCCACCATTTAGGCTAGAGTAGCCTCTCTTCTTTAGCAGCCTTGAAATCAAAATTTAGCTTCTTGATGGCCCACATAGCTTTATATTCTAGCTCAAGAGATAGGTGACAAGGTTTTCCAAAGACAGGTCTGTATGGTGACATTCCAATGGGAGTTTTAAAAGCAGTCCTGTATGCCCAGAGTGCATCATCCAGCTTTAAAGACCAATATCTTATGCTGGAACTTACAGTCTTTTCAAGAATTCTCTTTATTTCCCTGTTGGAAATTTCAGCTTGCCCATTTGTCTGAGGGTGATAAGCCAAGCTCATAATGTGTTTGATACCATATCTGCCCATGAGTTTGTCAAACACCTTATTTGGTAAAATGGCTCTCCATCACCGATTATAGTTCGGGGTGTCTCAAATCACGAGAATATTTTCAGAAAAATCCCACAAACTCGTATTGGCATCATTCTTGGGACAAGCAACTGCTCAACTCATTTTGATACATAATCCACAGCTAGAGTATGTATATATTTCCAAATGAAGCCGAAAAGGCCCCATAAAATCCATTCCCACATCAAACAATTGCACCAACAGATACTGGGCAGGCATTTCATGCCTTTTGCTGGGATATTTCCATTCTTTGGGTATTGATCACATAATCTCACCCATTCAAAATACCTAAAATAGTAGGACAAGAAAACTCGACCGAGAATTTTGTGGGCTGTTTATCTCCCGCAAATGTCCTTATATGGTGATGCATGACATTTTGTAAAATCTTGTCACCTTCCGGGTACGCATCTCCTTATAATCAAATCGCCTCCTCTTTTAAATGCAATGGTCATCCCGCATGTAGTATCCGGCCGCACCTAGCTTTTTCTCTACTAGTCGACCTCGGTGGTATAATTCCACAAGCTAAGAAGTTCACAATATTAGCATACCAAGGTGTTTCGAGGACAAATGGGAATAACGCCATATGAAAAATTCTTCGCTATTTCTCTTTCCTCTTCTTGTTCAAGAGGTTTCTTCCACTCTGACAAGCGATCAGCTATCACATTGTCACAACCTTTTCGTCTTTTATTTCTTTAAATCATATTCCGCAATAACAATACTCAATTCGATCGCCTCGCTTTGCTTCTTTCTTTGCCATTGGGATACTTAATTGCTGCATGATCGCTGTGTATAATAACATGGGACCCCAAAATGTATGGCTCAAATTTACACATGCAAATACTATCGTCAAGATTCCTTTTAGTAGTAGAGTAATTTTCCTAACCTTCATTGAAGGTTTTGCAATATAGCCTTGAACACTTTTTTTCAAGTCAGTCCTAACACAGCTCCATTGCAAAAATCAATGCATCACACATGATTTCAAAATTCTTGCTCTAACTGTTTTGCCATGACGGAGCTTTTAACTATTAGTCCGGGATTTGATTTTCAAAAGATTTTATGGCGTGATTCATCAAAATAGAACTTAGTATCTCTAGCAATCTCGCATAGCGGTTCAGCAATTTTTGAGAAATCTCTCGATAAATTTTAAAATCCACATGATGTCCTAAGAAACTTCTAATTCCCTTGGATCAGAAGTGGGGTGGCATTAAATTTATGATTGAAACTTTTGCTTGGTATACCTCAAGCCCTGCTGCAGAAATCATGTGCCCCAAGACAATTCCTTCTGTAACCATAAAATGACATTTTCCCAATTCGAGCTAGATTCTGGTCTCGCACTCAAGTATTGTCCCCAAGTTATACGTGCACTGCTCAAACCGAATCCATACACTGTAAAATCATCCATCTCCCATAACTTTTCTAAATCAGAAAATATAGACATCATGCATCTTTGAAGGTACCAAGATTACACAAACCAAAATGGCATTCTCCTGTGCCAAAGTACCAAATGGACATAAAGTGGTTTTCTCCGATCCTCAGCGCAATGGCAATTTGGTTATATCCGTAGTATCCATCAAGAAAACAAAGTGCAAAGTGTCCCGCCAATCTTATCCAGCATCCGATCAATGAAAGGCGGGAAAATGATCCTTCTATTGCAAAGATTCGCTTCGTAGTCAATACACACCTCCATCCTCGTCACGCTCAGAGGGAATCGGCTCATTCTTTTCTACTCGGAACACAAGGAATCCACCTTCTTGGGAACCACATGTACCGGGCTCACCCAAGAACTATCTGATATAGCATATATAAAACTCGTATTTAACCATTTCGTAACTTCTTCATCACCGGGTTCAAATTTCCTCGATGCTCAATAGCCAGATTATCATTCATCAATATTTGTGCATGCAAATGGAGGGACTGATACCCTTCAGATCCTCAATGACCAAGCAATGAAGCCTTGTATTTTCTCAGAATTTCCAAAGAACTTGTTCTTCGCCACTAATGCAACCGATATGATGATTGGTTTTCTCTTTTCTGGTTCTAAGAACTCATATTTCAAATGACTGGGCAATTCTTTCAATGTTAACCCTTCTGCACTAGTTTCCTGCTCATGAGTTTTCTGTTTCTGGCTGCATACTTCATCTTGACTGTTTTCATTTATGCTCGAGATTGTTTCTCTGTTAAACAAATTTGAAGGCAGTATTTCACAATCAAGACTCTCAAGATACTGAAAATTCATCTCACTTTACGATGATTGTCAAGAATACAACTAATTCAATTCAACACCGAGAAGACTATTGTTTTCTACAGCCATACAACTTACATCTACATCGTGATGTTCCAAACTTCTATTAAGATTAGCAATCGCTTCATTCTTACCCTTAGTGTCGGGCCATTTTCTCGCACATCTATCAAGGTGTACCCAGCTTGCTAAGAAGGGTCTTCCTAGCAAAGCAAGGGAACTCTCAAATGGGTATCTCCTCCATCTTCATAACAAAATCCACCGGGAAGATGAATTTCCAACCTTGACAAGCAAGCCATCTTCAAGAATACCTTTCCGGTTGCAGCCATTGATTCATCGCCCATTTGCAATGTAACGCTGCTGGGTAAGTTCCAACCAAGTCTTTTCACAACTCGATAATGCATCAAATTTGTACTAGCACCGTAATCACATAAAAGCCTTCTTTGAATTCATATTTCCCTAAGGAGCAGTGGAAATGGTGAAACCGCCAGTGTCCTTCATTTTGGCCGAGTTTCGTTTATTAACCCGCACTACGTGCAGTACCAAATTCATTATCCAATCCTCGCCTATCTTCCTTCGTCAGCATCTCCTTCGTAAATTTCAGATAAATAGGCATTTGGCTGATCACCTTTACAAATGGGATATTTATTTCTATTTTCTTGAAAAATATCCAAGAATCTGAAAACCGTTCTTCCCTTTTGCTTTTCTCGTTCCTCCGGGGAAATGGCACTACGTGTATGTTTGCACTCTTCCTTCCTGCTTTTGCCTATTACTCTACAGGTTGTTCAGTATGTGTGCTCTTTTCTCCTTCCTTTCCAGTCTTTTCTTGTTCTGCCTCAGTCTCTTCTTTCCTTTCTTTCCTTCTGTTGTTGATCACTTCTTTCCCACTTCTCAACTGAATTGCCATGCGCTCTTTGGATTCTTTTCGAGTGTCTAGGGAATGTACCCTTTGCTCGATTGGCATTTTTCGTGGCCAGTCGCCCTACTTGTGCTCCCAAGTTTTTCATCGAGGCACTTGTATTCTTCTAAACACTCGAGTATCGACTTGAAAGCTTCCAAGTCGACAGCTGCTCATGGAAGTGTATAAGCCTCTGTTGTCCTCTACGAACCGCAGCATTTGTTCTTCAAATGGTTGAATCCTCGAATTTAATATTCATTTCTCGCCACCCTTGGTGCCGCTGAACTCGTGACACGATATCCCCGCTGAGGATTCTCGTCCATGCTCGCCTCGTAATGCCCCTCCACCATATGAGAAATTCTCGCGTTCCTCAAATACCGGATCGTAATGTGGGCAGGTAGGATTTGGCTGAAATGGTACTCTCGTTCATTCACGTACTTAACTTTCAAAGACCATAAGAATCTTCTTCTGTTGGTACTTCAGCACTTCTTCTCATCTGTTCTCTTTCCACTGCTCCTATTTCATGAGCAATGTGCATTTTTCTTTCTTGTTTATCCATCCTATGCATTATGGCATCCAACTTTGCCTCCATGGCTGTCATTTTGCCTTCCACCTACGAATCCCTTCTCTCTATTACCCTTGAAAACTCGGGGACAGCTTTAATGTATGCATGTGCCTCTATTAGATTCTCTAGCCTCTTCAAGATTCTCTTTTTCTTTTGAATGCTCCACAATATGAAGCATCGATAATGCCTTTAGATGTATCATTTAAGGCATGATACTATATCCATCCGGGGTTTTTAAATCAATTCCATGAATAGGCACCTCTTCTCAAAGAACCTCTGAATCTCTCCCAAGCTATATATAGGCTCTCATCTTCCCCTTGTTGGAACACTATTATCTCTCTTCTTCTCTCTGAGGTGAGAGATGGGGGAAAGAACCTGCCCAAGTATGCTTCTACCAACTTTCCAAGTATCAACTGAACCATATGGTAATGATTCATACCAAGTGGCTGCTATATCTCTTAAAGAGAATGGGAAGAGATGCAACTTTATCACCTCTAGCCTCACACTATCTGGGGCCTTCACCGTATTTCCATCCCGAAAAATCTACCTGTGTGCTCGCTCGGGTCTCTGGGTATTTAGTAAATGATGCTACTGCACCATTGTTATCAAGGCTGGCTTTAGTTAGAAGTTATTTGCATCCAATAGGCTATCTAATCGCACATTCTTCTCGAATGATAGGCCTCGTAAGTCCTCCATTGCAGTTAGTAATAGGAGGCCTTCTCTCGGGTTGTTGTCCTATGTTCCTCTCGTCTCGTCATGTTCTCATCTGCCATAGCTGCGTCGCTCGCTGTCTTTCTGCTTCCGAGCGTTCTTTCCAATTCGTTGTCTCTGGAAACAAAGTCGTAACCTCAAGCTCCTATGCATTAAAGGATTTCCTCGAAATCAAAACACACTCGTGATTATCAGATTAGTCACCAAACAAAATATTTTCAACATGGCTTGTTAAAGATTAGTGGTTCATGTACCCATTGCTTGAAAAGCTATTTTTGTTCTTTGCTTATATAAAATGTCCAAATTAGCATTTCCATCTTTTGTCAGAATATTGATCTATTTAATTCTTTCAACCCAAGAATCTGCGCCATAAAGCTTGTTTGTCCCTTTTAATATAGACTAAAACCCTCAAAATTCTATTAAGAAGTTGTAAGATTTTACATTTCTCGTGATCTATGTCACTTCGATAAATTTGTTTTATAAAATATTTCTTTCAAAAGGTTCATGATTTATTAAATAAGGGTTTAGTCTATGACACCGCAAGTGCACAAAAGTCATACAGCAAGAAAATCGAATGTAAGTCCGTGTATCATTCCCACGAGAATGGTGTCATCTGTTGATCGTCTTTCCAACTACTAAACTTCCTAATATGCTATTCGATTAAAGACTCAAAATGGAGTTATATCTAGAAAAATAAAGGTTCTAGACTATTAACTACTGTTTAACTAAGCTAAAACAAATTAAATGACTAAAAATAAATCATAACTAAAATACTGGACTAAATCAGTTTCCTGTGAGAAATGAAAACTATCAGTGAGTTACAATGAAATGGGCTCACCTTACACTAAAACATTGCCCTCGTTTTATGCGGACTGGATTTGTCCAAGACTCCCTGGGCCTGAATTGATTTCTCCATATTCGTCAGTTGGATACCCTTGCTTCTCTCAAGACAAGATCAAACCGGGGCCTACTAGATTCCCAATCATCTTGCAAGATCCGTATTTTCTTTCTCAATACTTCACACTCATTTCTTGTCACAGACTTTCAGAGGATTTCTTCCTCGTGGATTTTCGCAAAGTTTCTACCACTTAAAAGGCGGCTCAACCTCTAGATCTATTGGGTTGTTCTTTTCCCTTTATTAGATCTCAGCTAACACGGGGTTAAGAATTTGCCTTTAGATTGAGGTGAACTATCTGATCATTTATATTGTTAAATACCCCCCTCCAACTTCAATTATGAGCGAATGGGAGATTTATCAAAATGAACGCCAGCTCAATAGCTCATTAATGGTAGTCTAGCATACCCGTAGTGCGAAATGCCCCCGCCTTCGTGTCGCCTTCGTATCACGCTAGAGGGCATCCTCAATGAAAGCAAGTTACATTCCTCAACCTAGTATTCGTGACTACCATTGGAACTTATCAATTTAAAAATGACACCAAATAAGTAAATTCGAACCCAAATAAGTTTTCCAAATTTATGCAGGAAAGACTGTAACTAAATGTAAGTCAAATCCAGCAGAGCTGTGCTCCGATTACTGCATTGCGAATTAAGAAATGGAGTACCGATCGCGTACAACCACTGTAATTGCAATAAAACTGAGAAGAAATGAATTCCATAAATTTGTCTAGATTTCATAAATTTTCAGGCAGTAATTTTAAGAAGAAAATAACATAAATAAAACTACAAATTTCCACTGCTTCGCACGTCACGATATTCAAATCCATAAAGAAATTAACTAAAATAAAAAATAAAAACTCACTTCTAAACTATACACTGAAGTTCCTCTCCTTTCCCCTTTTTTCCGTAGGAAGACGAAGACTACTTCACTATTCTAAAACTCGTTTATTTATACCGGCTGAGAAATTAGGCCGAATCCCCAAAAAGCTCCAGGTGGAATCCTAAAAGAAGGCCCAAATTTATGGCTTCATGTCGCGACCCCGCGTTGATGTCGCGACATGAATTTCCCTTGTTGCTCCAGCCCGCCGCGATCTTGTTGTTTCGCCAGAACCAGTTTTCTTGCAACCGCTGATCAATGGTCGCGATATCGCTTCAGAGTCACACCTTGTTCGCTTCGCGTTTTCCATAGTTGATGTCGCGACCATAGTTCCATTTCGCGTCATCATTGTCTTTCTCTTCGTTTGGCTTCTGAGTTATGACCGCAGTTTTAGGTTGCGACCACCTTCGTTTGATAGGATGACTTCCATGTCGTGACTTGATTTCGTCACATTGTATTGCGGTCTTCTCTTACTGTGTCTTCACTTAATGTCGCGAATTCCTCAAGGTGATGTCGCGACCTCTTTTGCTGCCCATTTCTTTTCTTCTGGTCGCAACCTCAGTTCTTTGTTGCAACTAATTTTTCTCCTACCCACCTTTATTCTAGGTCGCGACCTCCTCTGGTCGCGACCTTAGTGAGTGGTCACGACATCGTTTGTGGTCCTTGATAAATAAATGGTCGCAACTTCGCCTTCCCGTTAGGACCCGGGGCTCGCTTACGCCGCTATCTCGCAACGTATGTCGCTTTAATTTCAAATGGTGCCTTCATTTAAACGAGTTGCAACTTCGCTCTCTTGCAAAGACCTCTCGGGCTTCATTTACTTTAATTCACGCCGCAACAATCGTGACCGACGCCGCTGACCTCGCCATATTCAATCGCGTCACATCGAGTGGTGTCGCCGACACGCGCATTCTTCTTTGAGTCAATTCCTAGTCTCACCATTTCCTTTGTCGCAACCTCTTTCTTCAAGTCACGACTTCACTTGTTAAGGTCTCCTATTTCTTCCTCAAAGTTGATTTTGGTGATGTCATGACTTGGAAATGACTAACAACTAAGCTTCCTGTCGCGACTCCGATTTTCAAATATGACTTCACTCCTCGCTTTGTCATCGGTCTCTTCCTCGTTTCACAGAGATTTTAGCATTCCGTTGTATTTTCCTGCAAAATTAAATTTGAGTAAAATATCCACATTTCTGCATACATATCAAAATTTATCTTGTAATATGCTCAGAAAAATGGATTAAAAATCTAATGAGTTTTTTGACTCATCAAAGTGTTACCTCCTTGATGAAATGTACTCGTTTATGGATAGGAGACTTCGCAAGCTTTCCATCGACACCTTATTCACTTCGTTTGGGCTTCAAATGAACAAGTTAGGAGAAGAAAAGAGAGGAAAAAAGTTATCAGCTGGAGCATTTTGAAAATTTCACCTTTATAAAAATTTCAAAAGTATTCTTTCTGGTTAGATTTAGATTCTACACTTTCTAAGCTTTCCAACGGTACCAAGAACGCTTAAAACGGAGTTCAGATGAAAAAGTTATGGGCGAAACAAAATTTCGCACATGCGCGAATTTTCATGCTGCATTTTTTTTTTTTTGATAAAAATAAATAAATAAAAACATTTTTTTTAGGAAAATTAATAAAAATAAATAAGATAAATAAATAAAATAAAACATTTTAAAAGTTTTTTTTTTACCTAATCTGCTCTTTTGTCTCATATGGATGTACAAGCCGCATAGCCACAAGGCGAATTTTCGAGTCACACAAATTCACAGACTGTTTTTTTTTTTTTCACACTAACGATCAAAATTTGTCAAAAACTGCAAAATAAACACATAAAAAATTAATAAAATTTGCAAAAAATTGAAAATTAAGGTAAGAACAAAGATTAACTAAAAATTAGAGAAAATTTAAGAAAAAAAATTAAAGAAAACAAAATAAAATAAGATAACACAACAAAAATCAAAACAAAAGGTAGGGGAGACTGTGCTCCCCCAAACCAGTTTTTTTTTAAGCCTTTGGAGGCTGTTGGAACTGGTGGAGCTTGTAGAAATGCTGAAGTTCAGGTGCTCCAAATCTGAACCAGCACCCGAACCATCTATTATGCCATGCGATGTGAGCAGCTGTCAATGTCTTTGATGTAGTGGCGAAGGCTTGTACAAAGGGCTACCACTTTGAAGTTTTGCGTAAGGCAAAGGCAAATGGGCTGGCCTTTCCAAGCAAGGCTTCTGTAAGCATGGCCGCAGCTGTGATATACACTGGGTCGTGGTCGAGAGGGCGTGTAATTTATGCCTTTGTCAGGCTTCCATCGCTCCTCTCCACCGCCTCTTACTCAACAAGGGGAGGATTTCTTCTTTCTTCTCCCATGGACAAACAGCAACACAAATATATGAGGATTCAGATAACCCCTGCTGTTGACACTGCTCCTCCATCATGGTGTCAGTCAAGCACTCTCTTTCTGGATTTTCCCCCTCTTGATGAGCATGTTGCTGACTGGCAAGATTTGAAATTGAACACTGCAAGTTGTCAAATTTTTTATCAATGTCACTTTGTAGGTTGTCAAATTTATGATCCAATTCACTTGGAAGCCCATCTAATTTTTGGTTCAGAGAGTTCTCCACAATATGAATTTTTTGACTTAATTGGGCATCAATCTTTCCTCATCTTCCACAAAGTCACCACTAGCTTGGTAAGGTCCGTAATGGCTTCGGCTTCAACTCGGAGAGATCGGGACCGTGGTGGTCGAGGTGGCGAGGAGCCAGCCCAATATGGAGAAGCAGGAGGCATAAGTCAGGGAACACCGCGTAAGGGTGCACTCATCCATTGGTCTCTATAGTCCCTCATGGACCTAGATGGGTTTGGATTTCTCCCCAAGGGTTGGTGATTCTGCCATGGAAGGTTTCTATAGTCCCTCATTGACATATATGCTCTAGGGTTTCTCTCCACTGAATGCTCTTCATGTGGGGGTTCCATTTTATCACAATTCAAACCACTGGAACATGCAATCCTGCAGTAGAAACAAGTCAACCCAAGACAACACCAAAAAAAACAGTCCTACAGCAACTCCCTTTTTTTTTTTTTTTAAATGAAACAAAAGAAAAACTGACAGTAAGGTATAAAAGAAATTCACCAGTACTTGTGATGAGGATCACAAGTGTTCCACAACCGCCAAATGTATCAGGCACCATCCCCGCAATCCATCACGCCTATTTTTTATTCTGCACATAGTAGGTGTATGGGAATCAACAATATTTATAATCCTGTAACCCATCGTAGCAGAAGCATCAGTATAGTGGTTCAGGGTCGAACACAGGATGAGTTTTCTTCAGATAAAATGATTTGCAGTGATTTAAAAATGGTGAATTTCAATTTGGATTTTAAGGTTTGCTAAAATCGTGGAGTCGATGGTTGCAGTCGGGAGCAATAAAAATGAAGAAAAATAAGAAAGAACTCCTCAAGCATCAATACCGGCTCGGGAGATCCTAAGGCAACCGAAAGGTCCTCGTTCATTTCTCACGCTGGGAAGATGACCTATAGTCATTTCCCCGAACAAGATCTTCACAATTTCTTTAAAACTAAACCCTAAAAAATTATTATCCTTTTGAAAAGCAAAGATTTACGTGAGCATAAGTGTTCCCCGCTGAATAATTGCCCCGATTCACCCTACAAGGGATTCATAGAAGACAACTAATCGAATCTCAAAGTGGATCTAGCAATAAGCATCCATCGAACTCCAAAAAGATTGCCAACACTGGTCAATCAAGGCATCTCAACAAGATTTAAACCTAGATTTAAGATTTAGTTTCAAATGCTCAAACCGGCTGTTAAAAAAAAAAAAAAAAAACAGGGAACCAAAAGTTTACCTTTTAAAATCAAGGTTCGCTAACCCTCCTCTTCAAGGAGAAAAGTTTATCTAGCCAACCATCCCTCTCGAGTTGTCATCCTCGGGAGGTGTGTCTGATACCGAGAAAATGAGAGAAAGTGAGGGAAAGTGGAGC
The DNA here is from genome assembly GCA_016808115.1 of Tetrastigma voinierianum. Lineage (NCBI taxonomy): Eukaryota > Viridiplantae > Streptophyta > Magnoliopsida > Vitales > Vitaceae > Tetrastigma > Tetrastigma voinierianum. The sequence continues at coordinate 65,378 of JAEQBH010001306.1, forward strand.
AAAATGGAAAAGAGCGGGCCAAAAGCTTCTGCGCCCTAAATTTTATTGATGAAGTGATTTTAGGCAAAGCTTCACCAGGCTTAAATAGGTGCTCGCATCGGAAATTACACAAAAACCAAAATGAAAGCCATTACCAGACAAATTTGGAAGAAACAAAAAAAAAAAGTAACAAAAATCCAAGCGTCAACAAGTAGGTGAATAGTGGCTGTATGAGTGAATAGTGGCTGGGAGGTGAACAGTGCGCGGAGGAAAAGCATTCCTGCAGTGCTCATTTTTCTTCACTTTTTGCTCTTCTTTCCTTCTGGGATTTGATCTGCAACAATGAATTCAACTCGGGTTCTTCGTATTTGAATTGACTCAATAATTTTGGCCTGATTATCTTGCAAAAACTACAAAATTAGCCACAAAATGCGATTAGTAGAATAGCAGACTGACGTGCAACCCGTTATCAAAATACGATTAGTACATAAAAAGTGCTCAAAACCTGTAATAAACAGGGTTCAAAATATCACTTTTTGAGCACTAATCACCCGCCTTTTCCATTTTCTCTCCTTTTCTTTCATTTTCTTTCCACTTTCTGGGCAGCCAAACACCCTTCGAGGATGACAACTCGGAGGATGAGCGGTTAAAACCCTCTCTTCCTTGAATAGGAAGGCTACAGTGCTGGAACCGGCGCACGTAGGCTCTCATGCTTTCAACGCAGGTATTCACTGTTATTTTTGGTTTTTCTCTTCACGCTAGGTTTAAATCCCTTACAGCCCTGAATGAACAAGACTTCTGGCAGTCTGGGTTCAAGTGGATGCCATTGCCAGATCCACCGATATTCTAAGAATATTCTTATGAGTCACTATAAGGTAGATCAAAGAGGAATGATTTTCACTGTCGGGGACCATGAATGATCAGTAAATGTTGTTTTTCAAAAGGGAAAATTTTAGGGTTTAGTTTTTAAAGCTAAATGAAGATCCGGTTCGGGAAATGACTATAGGTCATCTTCCCCAACGCGAGAAAATGAACCCGAGGACCCCTTAGTTGCCCTAGAATCCTAAGCCCAGTATCCTAATACTTCAAGGAGACCTCTTTTATTATTTTTCTTATTTTTCTTCATTTTATTATCAGCCTGCAACCATCCAACTCCCTTGTTTTTACCAAACCCTGAAATCCAAACGGAAATTCACCATTTTTTAACCTCATTGTAAATCATTTGCAAAGAAAACTCCATCCTCGTGTTCGAATTATAGTTACTCATGGCAGTAAAGAGCTTTCATACAAGAAGAGGGACTTTTAGGATATAAATTTTGTTGATTCCAGAACACCTAGTGTGGCACGAATAAACTCTACAGAAGAAACAACCATCAACCTTTTTTTCTTTATATTGTTTCTTTTGATATGGAACCTCTGCAGCTTCTTTATCCTTCTTTCTTTTCTTCCCTTTATCCTTGGAAGTACCATTCAAATGATCACTTTCTATCTTTTCTTGCTTCAACCTTTCCTCTTATTGCACACAATGTGAGATGAGCTCATTAAGAGACCAAGTCTCCTTTTGGCAGTTGCAGCTTACCTTAAATTGACTGAATTATATGGAAAGAGAAATCAGAACCAAATGCACAAGAAAATCCTTAGAGAGATCAAGTTTATGTGCTCTAATCTCAGCAAGATGTAAGATATTTCCATAATGTACTCCCTAATGTTCCACTACCTTTTATATCTCATTACATGAGATTTGTCAAAAGTGTACTTTGTTTCGGCATATTTCATTCTTTTGGCAAATCTATTCTTAATTTCTTCTAGAACTCTTCTTTGGTTGTCTTTATCGCTTTTGATATTATGCCTTAATTTTTCGAATGGTCTTCTTAATGATCATCAAACACATACGATTTGACTTCTCCCACCTCTTCAATATCCTCTTTCATCAGAGGAACTTTCAACAAAGAGAGGTGCAGAGAAGAAACCCCAACTAGTGTCCATCCATGACACTGAACTACTGGAGGTTCTCATGCCATGTCTTGAAGTTTGTGCCATTTAGCATAGGAATAGAATTAATGTTGGCACACGTTAGAAGTTAATCCAATAGCTGAATCAAGTTAACAATAAACAAGCAAAACAAACTCACATAAGATCTCAAACCAAAAATAAATTCAAATAAAGACAAACCCCATCTCAAGATATCGAACACTCTATTAATATTTTATCTTTGGATAAAAAATATTAACTTGTAAGTGATATCTTGGTGTCGTAATCAAATACTAATAATAAGAACATATCGAATAATAAATCTTCCTTTGGGCCAATTTATTATTCATATGTAAAACCAAATAATTATGCCGCTTATATTACATGTACATGCAATTCTGTTAAATATTAATTTTCCTTTGGGCCGATTAATATTCACATAAGTTACATGCACATAATCTTGTAATATTTTGAAATAAAATTAATTTTCACAAAAGTGGTTACTTTGGTGACATATTGTGTTAATTAACTTATCTCAAAGTATATATATTTAAACACCTATATTTGAATGTAAATTTTTGTAAATACAAGATCAGAATGATAACATATTATATTAAATGACCAACTTAATCAAACAATAGCTCGCTTTTTAACGTTTTTTTTTTTTTTATTTTTTATCATGTACCTCTTCAGGGGTATCAAGGCTCATTTGTGTTCTCCTTTTCCGGGAAGTTACATCCTTGAACCAATAGGTCTCCCACGTTTCAAGTGTATTTAAGACTCATTTGCTAATTGTCCTTAGGGACATTAATCCTTCAAGGGTATCAATGCTCATTTGTGTTCTCCTCTTCCAGGGAGTTACATCCTTTGAACCAATAGGTCTCCCACGCTTCAGGCGTATTTAAGACTCATTTGTTAATTGTCTTCAGTGATATTAACTCAGGCCGGAGCATTTGTAGTCGGATAAAGGGAAGAAAGTAAATATTGATTTTTTGGTCTCTAAAGAAAATCTTACATTATCCGCGGTCGGACATTTGTAGCCGGGATAAAGGGAAGAAAAAAAATATTTTTGGCCCTAAAAGAAAAAATCTTTTTCTAACTTATTCTCAACAATTCAACATGAAACCGCTTTGATACCACATGTGAGATTAAAAACCATTATGTGAAAACCATCACACAAACAGGAACATTCATATTGAATCATCAAGAATCAAAATACCTGATTTCATGGAATGCATCATCCATAACAAAATATTGAAATATTTGAATACGAAGTTCGATATTTTTAATATCTTCCAGACCAGACAAGAATGGTGGGTAATACTTCTCTTGACAATGGAATCAGAAGAATTGAAAAACACATAGTGTGATTTGGGAACCATGACTCATATTTATAAACAATCGTGAAACCGCTTTATGAACGCCTGCTAGTAAATACCCGTTGCTTGCTTATGAAACGCCACATCTCTGTCTCATACTTTATTTTAACCCATCATAAAAATAGAAATTACGTTTGTCTCTACACATTAATGCCTCATTTTATAATATATTAATTAAGGTCCCAAAACTTAAATTAATCACTCTAATTAGCTTAACTTTATTTGATAGCCTATAATTCACATGTATTTAATATATTAGCCTATATATTTGATTTTACTCCAACAAGAGAGAGAGGATGAAAATGGGATTAAAGCTGCTCGTTTGAATTTACTATCAGGATTTTATAACGGAAGAAACTAGTCCCTTATGTAAGATTAAAAGCTGTCAAGATTCATCACAACCGATCAATGTTCGAATGAACCAAACATTTGAATAAAAAGAAAAAAATCACATTGTTTATGATTTGAACTAGGTAGTGGAGGGTTCTTATATTCAAATATTCTAATTTTATCTCCATGAATATCTCTTCATATATTCTGCTCCCATAATTATCTCTTTAATCTCTATCACATGCAAGAAGAAATGCGATGCATAAGAATCAGACTTGGATATTGGTTGAAAAGCCTCCCAACCGGAAGCTTATAGGATGCAGATGAATTTACAAAAGGAAGGAGGGAGTGTTAGGAAGTAAGTCGACCAAATTCAAGGCAAGGTTAGTTACCAGAGGTTTCACTCAATAGAAAGGGGTGGATTACAATGAAATCTTTGCATCTATAGTAAAGCAAACTTCTATTCGTGTGCTGCTCTCATTAGGTGCTGAAAAGGACCTTGAGCTCGAACAAATGGATGTAAGAACTGCCTTCTTACATGGGAACCTGGAAGATGTTATCTACATGGAGCATGGAAAGGAGAATCAAGTGTGTTTGCTGCTGCAAAGGTCTCTTTATGACCCGAAACAATCACCCAGGCAATGGAATAAAAGATTTGATTCCTTTGTGGTGAAAATTGGGTTTAAGCAAGGCCAATATGATAGTTGTGTTTACTAATGTGAAGGTCGAGGGCAGCTTCACTACTTACTACTATATAGGGATAGGATATCCTTGATAAGAGCATGAAATAAGAGAGAATAATCTTCAAGACAGAATTACATGGGGAATTTGAGATGAAAGACTTGTGTTCAGCATCATGAATTTGGGAAATAGGTATATTCAGAAATAGAAGTTCTTGTGATTTGTTTCTTTCCCAACAAGCCTACCTAAAGAAGGTCCTGAACAAGTTTGAACTTGATAATTTGAAGGCTGTGGCAACATCACTTTCATCTCAGTTTAAGCTCTCTTTGGCTCGGGTATCTAACATTAAAGAAGAGAGGATGAATATGAAGAAAATACCATATAAATCTAGTTGGTGGTAGTGTCATGTATACTTGCCCAGTTCTTACATATGCAATAAGTTTGGTGGGCAGGTATATGGGAGATTCGGCAAAGGAGCATTCGCATGCGTTAGTGTTCGCTGGATGAGGTATGTCTCTGGTATGCATCGGTTGGGACTATTATGGAAGAAGGGAATTTCAGTCACCTATATCTGGCTATGTGGATGCTGATTATGGAGGATGCTTAGACAGCAGAAAATCAATGTTTTGATATGTCTTTCAAGTGCTTGGAGGGATTGAGCTGGAGAGCATGTCTTCAACGTGTGGTGGCACTCTCAACTCTCAACCACCAAAGCCGAATACATGGCAGCAACTGAAGGCATGAAGGAGGCTCTCTAGCTCAAAGGGTTGGTAGTAGAACTTACTTTCCTAGTCCTAAAGTCACTCAGAGCCAGATAATTAGACTGCAATTTTTCTTATTAAGAATCCCTCCTTACCATGAACTATCTAAGCATATTGATATTAAACTTCACTTCGTCAGGGAGGTTGTAAGCAAGAAAGCTGTGACAGTTGAGAAAATACCCGGAGAAGACAACCCTGCAGATATCATGACTAAGGTTCTGTTGGAGTTTATTCGTTATCTGAATGAAATTAACATCTGTGAAACGTCTGCTTTACAACATTCATTTTATGGAATTCAATTGCATGAATTCTATTTACAGATATGGTTTTGGTTCCTTTGCAATCATAGGAAAGAAAATATTTAGTCTAGATTTTGTTTATTTTGTCTTCCTTGTGATAGAGGTACAAACATCTCCAATTCGCCGAAAGTGACTGCAAACCAAAGTATTATTATCATCACTTGAAGACCGTTGTATCCTTATAAGCAAACGGAGAATTCTCAAATATTGGTTGGAGATGGCAAATTTGCTTTAAGGAGATTATGTCTTGACAATACTCAATCTAAATCTTTTTCATCCTTCTATAGCTTTATTTTTTGTAATTTTCTTCTCCCCTTCATTTTTATTTCGGTGTATTTGACTAACAGTTTTAATGCAAATTGAAAGGGGAAGGAACAAAAAGCTTGAACCAACAAGGTTGGTTGACCGGAAAAGAAAAGACATCGGAACAAGTTAATCGGAAAAAGGAAAAAAATTAAAAGAAATTGTTTTTCAATCCTGACAAGGAAGGTGAATAAGTTAGAAAATAATTCTTCTGGTTTTTGTTTATATCAAAAGGTTTTTTAAGGAAAAGGTTTTAAAAATAAAATAAAATAAACAGAGATCTTGTCCGCTGTTTCGAAAAAAAAAAAAAGATTTGAGGTTTTGTTTGATGGATCAAAAGGAATCGGGAAAAAAAGGAAAGAAAATAAATAGGAAATACGTTACCCAAAAGGAAAAAAATTGTCTTTGGGTTGTCTTTTCTTACCTGTACTAAAAAACCCAAAGTTTTATTTCTGTTTTTTAATCAAGAGTTTACTTTTGTTTAATTTTCGAAAGGAAAGAAAAAAGGAAGTTTTTTTTCGAAAACAAAACCCAAAGAGTTTGGATGGCTATAAGTCTCTTTTTTTTTTTTTAACTATCGGAAAGGCTATTTTAAATGGAAAAAAATTGAAAAAAAGTGAAAAAAATCCATGGAAAAAATTGGTTTGTTAGAAAATCTTTGTTATAAAATATAAGAAAAATGTTTGAACCTATTACCTTTGGTTTCATAGTACAAAGCCTCAACCATCAAGCTACGGTTATTGGTTGTATTTTTCGTTGCAAGCAATATAAGATAAATGTACTTGGCTAAACTCTACACTCACTTTGTGGGTTTGTGTCAATTCCTTTTTGGCTTAGGAAATTGAAAATTATAATATAAATAAGTTATATCTAAGGAGTTTGGATCTTAAACAGGACCATTTGTGACCCTTCAATTTTCTTGGGAATTGAATATTCTGTATAAGAAGGCTGGTCTTGGCTTAGGTTTCTATACTGATTCTACACTACCAAAGAGGAACAAACTCAAGAAAGCGAATGTGGTTGATGGAATCAGCAAGGATGTATCTAACATAGACCTTACAATCGTAATATCTAAGCTGGTGGGGTTTAACCCCAGGGAATGGTGGATTGATACTGGTGTTACCCGCCTTGTGTGGTCTGACAAGAAGATGTTCTCCACATTTGAACCAACTCAGACTAGTGAAAAGGTGTTCATGGGGAACTTTGCCACTTTTGAAATCAAGGGTCATGGAAAAGTGGTCTTGAAGATGACGTATGGAAAGGAACTAACTCTGACAAATGTCTTGTATGTGCTAGAAACCCGGAAGAACTTGGTGTCTAGTTCATTGATGAATAGTCATGGATTTCGGATGGTTTTTGAGTCAGATAAATTTGCACTATCTAAAAGTGGAATGTATGTTGGGAAAGGTTATATAAGTGATGATATGTGGAAGCTCAATGTAATGACTATTGTTAAGTCAAATATGAATAAAGTTAGTACTTCTACCTATATCCTTAAGTCTTCTAATCTATGACATGGTAAATTAAGACATGTTAATTAAGATACATTACGTAGATTAATTAATTTAAATCATATACTGATATTCTAAGTTGATTTAAAATATTAAGTGTGAAACTTGTATTGAGACAAAATTGACCAGGTCATCTTTTCAAAGTGTTAAAAGACACAACCTCTTGACTTAATTCATAACGATATATGTGATTTGAAATTCGTACAAACAAGAGGTAATAATAAATTTTTCATTAACTTTGTTGATTATAGTACCAAGTACTATTATGTGTACCTACTCAAAAGTAAGGATGGGGCAAAAGAGAAATTTGTTCTCTATAAAAACAAAGTTAAAAATTAGCTCGACAAGAAAATTAAAGTGCAGAAAGGATTTGCATTTTCATGGTATGTAATCACCATTTGTTAACTTTTGTGCTCAACATGGAATTATACATGAAATCACAGCACCTTATTCGCCTCAATCTAATGGAGTGGCTGAGCAAAATAATCACATTCTAAAGGAAATGATGAATACAATGTTGATAAATTCCGGTCTACCACAAAACATGTGAGAAGAAGTCATTTTGTCTGCTAATTTACCTTTTGAATAAGGTACCTAAAAAGAAAGCAGAGAAAACTTCATATGAGTTATGGAAAGGACGAAAGTCATCCTATAAATACTTGAAAATGTGGGGATGTTTGGCTAAAGTGGCATTTCCTCCACCTAAAAAGGTTAAAATAGCAACTAAAACTATTGATTGTATTTTCATTGGTTATGCACATAACAGTACTGCTTATCGATTTCTTATTCATGAGTCGAATATCCCAAATATTTACAAGAACACGATAATGGAATTGAGGAATGCATCATTCTTTGAAGATGTATTTCCATGTAGATCCAAAGAAGAGCAAAGTTCATTGAAACGAGTGTTTGAGACTATTAATGAAAATAGTCATAATCAAGATAAAGATTATGAGATAGAACCTAGACATAGCAAAAGAGCAAAGACAAAAAATCTTTTAGTCTACATTTTTTGACGTATATGCTTGAAGGGGAACCTCAGACTTTCAAAGAGACAATAAACTCTACAGAAGGTCTCATGTGGAAAGAGGACATTAAGAGTGAAATTGATTATATACTGCATAACCATACTTAGGAACTAGATGATCTTCCACCAGGTTGTAAACCTTTAAGTTCCAAGTGGGTTTTCAAGATGAAATAGAAAGTAGATGAATCAATTGACATGTGCAAAACAAGAATAAATTCCATTAGGATGGTGCGTGCAATTGTTGCATTGAGAAACCTTGCTCCATCAAATCTGGCGAAACGCCTTCTTAATGAACATTTAAATAAAGAAATCTATACGAAGTTAATCGTAGGTTTTTCTACTCAAAAGAAAGTTTGTGGGGATTGAAAATCATCAGACGGGCTCAAACAAACACCAAAACAATGGCATGATAAATTTAACAATGTCATGATGTCACATGACTTCAAAATTAATGAATGTGACAAGTGTATGTATGTCAAAAACATAGAACATGGATATGTTATTGTATGTTTGTACGTAGATGACATGCTTATTGTCGGTAGTGATAATAAGATGATTACATCTACTAAAAACATGTTGAATTCAAGGTTTAACATGAAATACTTAGGACTTCTTGATGTTATATTGAGAATAAAAATCAAAAGAACATAAGATAAACTCATTCTAAGTCAATCACACTATGTTGACAATATTCTTAAAAGTTCGGATGTTAAAAATTCTAAAGATAGCCGTAACACCAAGAAATGTAACTCTACATTTCTCCAAGAATAAAGCAGAGAATGTTTCTCAAGTAGAATACTCTAGGGTAATAGGCAGTTTAATGTACTTAATGAGTTATACAAGTCCAGACATAGCCTTACAGTCAATAAACTGAGCAAATACATGAGTAATCCTGGGGCCAAGCATTAACAAGGAATTATGAGAGTATTAAAATACTTAAGATTTACTCGTGATTATGAGTTGCACTAAGCAAAATATCCTATTGTACTTTAAGGATACATCGATACTAATTGGATATATATTGTTAAAGACTCAAAATCTCAAAGTGGTTATGTGTTTACAATGAAAGGAGCAGTTGTCTCATGAAAATCCTCAAAATTAATGATTATTGCTAGATCCATAATAGAATCTGAGTTTATAGCACTAGATAAATGTGGGGAATAGGTTGAATGACTACGTCACTTCCTAGAGGATATTCTAAGGTGGCCAAAATCTGTACCTCCACTATGCATACATTGTGATAATCAATATGCTATTGGTAGAATACAAAAACAGAATACATGCAAATAAGAAGTCTAGACATATTTCGTTATGTACACAATATCATTGGGGACAAACTACTTTAATCAAGTTATTCTATATTATATAATATCTAGGGATAACATCGTTGATCCACTAACCAAAGAATTAAATAGAGTTATGTGAAAAGTCATTGAGGGGAATGGAACTAAAGCCCATGTTAATAAGTCAATGCAAGGATACCAACCTAGCTGACTAGAGATCCCAAGATCTAGGTTCAAAAGGGGTACGTAGCGACTTTAATTTGATCACCATGATATTCCCTTGTCTGGCCTATAATGAATCAATGATGCTCATACGATGAAGATTACGTTATGTTTTTAATGATCATTATGCATTGGAAAGAGTAACATGAGTTACTCTTAATTCTAAGTAAATCATCACAGAAGAAATGGCTGCCGCCAAAAGCCAATTGAATAGGCACAATCCCTATTAATTTCTTGCAAAACATGATGCTCACGCCCTAACGAACATAAAAGGCTTAACCGAAACGCAGAAGATTCATAAAGCGAGATATGTCATCATCTACGCAAACGACAAAACTATTTAAGAACCGTCAGGTCTACTATTTAGTTATATAGAATACACACACTCTACATGGAAGTTGTTCAAATGATAACACCCACTTCCTACGTGGTGCTTCAATCACAGACTTCATCACTTGTAAGAAATCGTTTGTCCTGTTTTTGGGTATCAATTTCGTTCATGTGAGGATTTATTGGAGTTTATTCGTCATCTGAATGAAATTAACTTCGGTGAAACGTTTGGTTAAAAACATTCATTTTATGGAATTCAAATTCCATTTACATTCATTCCTTTCTTTCGCTAAGTTATGAAAAACCGTTTCAAAAGACAATTCATTGTCATCTTCTTCCATTCCTTGCCTAAATTCTATTTAAAGAGGGTTTTGATTCCTTTGCGATCATATGAAAGAAAATATTTAGTCTAGATTTCGTTTATTCTGTCTTCCTTGTGATCATGGACGAAAATGTCGTAAAATATCGACGATATATCATCGAGAGCATCGTAGTCGGCCAGCAGCCCGATACGATATTAGGCTTCGAGAACTGCTAAAGAAAAATCATAGAAAAAATCATTGTTTTGACGACAGGCTTCCATGCAGAATACGACATGCCTGGAGACTTATCGAAATATCGAAAATAAATTATGAAATCTAAAATTTCACAAACTGAGATGAAAGCAACCCATCAAAATCCACGCACCTGCAAAGAAGAAGAAATCAAAGAATTGAAAAAAACTATCCAACCCTACTCTAAGGCTCAACCAGACCCAAAATCAATAAACCCCAAACAAAATCCCAAACAACAAAACCCTAAAGAACAAACGATGAACAAAAAAAAAAAAAGAAAACCTTGAATCATCGTTGGTAAAAGAGAGGATGAATGATTTGCTTCTAGATGAAAAAAATCCACCTCTTGACAATACTGTTTTTTTCTCTATTCTTTCAGTGATCCAGATATTAAACAGTAAGAAAAAGTGATTGAAAGAGGAAGAAAAAGAGATAGAAAGAGGGAGAGAGAATGTGAATGATTTCCTGGTTTTTTTTCCTCCTTTTTATTCTCGATTCAGCGCATAGCAAAAGCCTATATAGGTTAGGTTTTTTGGTAAATGTTAAGGAAAAAGTAATTGAGGTTCTTTGATTATTATTATCAAGGATTATTTTTTATGTAATTTTAAGTCTTGATTCTTCTTCTTTCTTAGGCATCCTAGATTTTCTGATTTTTTCAATTTGATATATATTTCACACTTTATAAATTTTCTGTCTTCCATAAACATTTAAGATAAATCATTATTTTCAAATTTTATTTTTCCATAATTAAATGAGATTACGTATTATTAATAATAAGTATTCCATTATTTTATAATTTGTGAATTAATTTAGTAAAATAAAATTTACTAAATATATTTTAATAATCTAAATTAATAAATAAAATTAAAAATTATCAACATCTATGAAAGTATTTTTTTAAAGCTAATGATTTTTTAATACAATAGAATATATATGATAGTATTTAAAATAACAAAATTAGTTTTATTTTTAAAATAAATAGATATAAAGAGATCGAAAGACATTTAAAATATTTTAAGGAAAATTATTAACCAAAACCCATGTCAATCCTTGTTTCCCAACTTATATTTTGTTGACGAATTATGAAATCGCTACGAAGATTTTATTGAAAAATTACGGGCCATTTTTAAACTTTTTATAAGGTATTTTTACACTTAAAGATTTTGCTAATTTCTACATTACGATATTTATATAAAAATATTCACTGATACATCCCATATATCCGTAAAATCCAAGACCGAGAGAGAACTGCAACCATATTTTGATCTCTATACATGTACGAACATCTCTGCCTTGCCGAAAGCGACTACAAACCAAGGCTATATCGGTCACTTGGTACACCATTGTATCTTATGGTTGTGACACTATAAATTCTCAAGCAACCTGCTGTAGTGCTTAATTTGCTCTAAGAATATTGTGATTGCACAAGACTCAGGTCTAAATCTTTTCCATCCTTCCGTAACTTTATTTTTTGTAATTTCCTTCTCCCCTTCATTTTAGTTTCAGTGTATTTGTATTATACTAACAGGTTATTCCTGATGCTAAGTTTCAGCACTGTTTGAAATTGATTGGTGAGGCTCAAAGGGATGCTAAGTTTCTGCACTGCTTGAGATTGATTGGTGTGGCTTAGTGATTACATAACTGAAGACAACTACAAAGGAACCAAGGTGGAGATGTGGGAGGCTGGCCTATCTGGTTGAATCTTCACGTCCAGTGGCTGAGACTTTATTAGGTTGGTGGGTTGGGTACCAACCCAAGATAAAAGGGCCGGTAAAAACAGCATATTACCTATAAAAATACGGTAAAACAGTCCAAAAAGTAATAATATCTCAGAGAAAGAGCTAAAAGTTGGGAAAACCGCACAAAACTGCAAAATCATCTATACCCGCATCCATGTTAGAAAATCCATCAGACTTTGGTTTTTATCCCCACTAAAACACGTCGACAAGCTTCTTTTTTATCTTATTATCAACGGCTTCCTAATTTAATACGAGACGTGCCAGCGTTTTAATCCGATTTTGGCTGTGTTATAGAAGAAGGCCTCGCAACTGCCGTCTCGCTCTGGGGGGTCACCGGGAGCTCCATAAATTCTTCTCTTCTCGCTCTAACATTCGCTTATTCAACTGAGAGTTTTTGGCCGATGGCGGCTTTAACTTTTCGCGAATTAGTTTTCTTCACATTTTGTTGGTGGGTTTCTAGTCTTAGACTTTAGTTCAATTTCATGTTGTTGATTTGGACAATGGCTCTCTATAGCCTCATATTTGTTATATATTGGTTTAGAATTTGATATCTTTTTAAATTCGTTTGGTTGATAATTATTGTAGGGGGCTTATTGGTTTTTTTCTAAGCTTTAATTTATAAGTAGGTACATCTTCCACTTTTTTGGCGAATTTCAACTTTTTTCAATTTGGGTATCGACTCGGTTTGAGAATTAAATTGAAAAGTTGATTGTTTTATTTCACTATTTGTTCCTATTATTTGGGGAAGGAGGGTTTAAGGAAAAGTTAGGGCTCAGTGTTGGGATTTATGGGTGTTTGAGGATTAGTTGTGGACCGAGCATTGGAGGATAAAGGGACAAGATAAGTGAATTTTTTAGTTGGCTTTGGAATTGACTTCTGCACTCCAGATTGGCACGCACCAGATTGGCATCGAGACGGCATCATCATCATCGGCATCGGCATCGGTATTGGCATCGGTATTGACATTGGCATCGTCATCGGTATTGGCATTGGCATTTGCATTCGAATTTGTTTATGCATTTTCAACGTTTGGGTTCTTTTCTTTTGAAATTGTTTCTTTGACAATCTTCCAATTTTTACTATTTTCTCTCTCGCACCCAAGACAATTGGCACTTGTTTTCTGGCTTTGTTTTCTGGGGCTAGCTAGGAACTCGATGCTTATAACAGTTGCATTGTGAGGTTGAAGGGGAGTTTTAAATTATATTATATTATAAAATATAATAGGTTCATATTATTTGTAGGATTCTTTTTCTATTTTAGTAGGTTTCTTTATTCTTAACACTTTAGAGTTTGTTTATTAGATTCTTCTTGTAAGCCCATAAAAACCTTTTGCTACGTAATTTTATAAGGATTATTCAGTCTCCAATTAAGAGTTTTAGTTTCTAATTAATAATTGGGTTTCCTAATTTTAACATTAACCAATTATGGTTTTCTGATTCAGTTTGTTCAACAAGAAAATTTAGACTGCCAAAAAAAAAAAGAATTGTGTCATTTGGTTCTAAAACTCCTAATCAAGATCAAGAAGCCCATCATCCAACATTGAGGTAACCTCAGAAATCAAAGAAAAATACAAACCAGTTTCAGCAGATTTGCATCAAGTTTGGAACACTAGTCACCACCACTAGTTAAGGAATCATGAATCATCATATAAATATAAAACACTAGCTATGGGATTGGAAATCAAGAACTCAAAATATCTGAAAAGAGGTCATACAAAAGTCAGATGTATCTATATTTTTATGGAGCTCGGGCGGCCTCATCATGTCGAACGATCAAAGCACCGGTTAACAATGGCCGGCTCCCTATACAGATAAATGAAAACCATGGATTTTCTTATTGTCATATGCTTTATTCATGTCAAAATTGGTGGGATGGCTGTAATAATAAAGAACTATATATTTTTTCCAGAAAGCTTGACTAAGCTTATTGTAATCCGATGAGAAGTGCTTCAAGACATACCTGAACTAACTTGAGCAAAAAATAAGGGGCATGTATGATTTAGATTAACCCGACTGCGTTGCTGAAAACCGAGACGAAGAATAATTTGCTTCTTCCATTTGATCTGTAGAATAAATAATTATATACATTAACAGCAATCACAAGTTGATGCAGAACTCAATTTGGGCTTTTCTCATCTTTCTGCACCCTCAAGTTCTTCTTGGTCCTCTAATTGAGCTTCTTCTTTGTTGTTTATTTCTCCACCTCCAACTTCATGATTTCCACCACTAGGCCGAAAGAACAATCCAGAGCGATGAGAATCATCTCACTCATATCCTCGTCATTGTCCTTGTCTCTTGACCGTGTGAGATTGAAGCATTTTATCCAAGCGGGCAATGATGAACATGTCCAAGAGCAGCCTGAGCCTGAGCTTGAGGGAGAACTCGAACCAGGAAACAGTGTTTCGTTAAGATTGGACCTCAAACAAGAACATTCAGGAACTGGATGTGAGAGAAAAGATAGTGGCTTGGACTTTGCATATGCTTCTGTTAGTCCATCAATGCTTTTCTTAGATGCCACGACTGATGTTAATCCAGGCCCGATTTGCCTCGGTAGGTAGATTATTGTTCTTTCCAAAAGTTTGGCAACTTTTCTGCATGAGAGGAACCACACACAAGCATCTCGAGAAATACGAGTCAGTAATTTGCTGCATTTCAGTAGTTTAAGGCATGACTATTAACAGAAATGTGTCTAATCTGTTATGACAGATATGCTGCACTTCAGAGATATTGTCCTAGGCTACTGACTCAAGAAATTTTGCTATCTAGTATTCTACAACAAGCATTTACTTGGTTGTTTTGCTAAATGCTATACAGATGGTTGGATTTTTATTCTATTTCCATTACTGTTTCTTCTGGGAGAGGTTATGCATTCTAGATCTGCATGTTTACTCATTGATTCAGCCAGAAGCACAAGATAACTCTCTAGATGTAAGCAAATGTCAAGTAAAATAAAAGAAGGTGTTTCTAATCATGGGTCAATAAACTTACTGATTCTCATTTGTCACTAAGTTGCATGATAGACAATAAATTCAGTTAAGTAACTATTAAAATGTAGAAAACCAAATAATTTAATCATATTCAGTTATATGATCAAACCATTATCTCCCTAAAAGTGCTATCTCCGAAAGAACTAGCAAAATTTTGTAATTAAATAGTCAGTTGATTCAACGTTTCTGCGAGAATTTGGTAGTGCCAGAATCATGTTCATTATAGACCTTGTATAATAAAGGAAAGGAGATAAATACCCACAGTCTATATGTTGTGGATGCAGCTGACTGATAAAGCCGGTGTCCCATCACTAAGCTTGCAAAATTAGGATGTCCTTTGCCATCACGATCAAATCCAGGAATGAACATATCTGTCAAACACATATCAGGTACAATTGCTTCCTTACAGTAATTCAAGAAGCATTAGTCCTCAACTCCATGACAGTACCATTTGTGTTCATTAATTACTAGCTACCCAACCCCACCAACCTTCAATGTTATAAGGATATTTAGCTCAGCTGAGGTAGGAAGTGGGAAGTGGGACGCCAGAATTTTTCCATTCTTAAGTTTTTCTTCCTGAAGAAAAGGTGTGGGGTCCTAGGAATATAGGTAGCAATATTAACCTCACGGCGTGAGCATTCTATTGAGTTCTAACTAGTGCTTAGGAGGTTCTGTCAACACTGTCAACATTCCAGAGGGAAGTAAAGTCCGTTGTCCACCAAAAACTTCTCCCCCAGAAACATATATGATTGTGTCTGATGAGTATCCATATGCCCGAAGAAGCAATAATCAACCGTGTTTGCAAGACCTTGGATCAAAGACTCAGTTACTTATAGCAGATATTTGAGCTCATCAAGAGAAACTTATTCGAGCTTACCCAATATCAATAAGAAATACGAGGTTGATAAGCACCAAACTGTTCAATTACAGCTCACGACTTTACAGTTAATACAGAGCATTGGTTTATGTCAGTACATTATTAACAAACTAACGTGCACAATATTATGTACTGGCATGAGTGGGATGAACCAGACGTTGTTAGTTGAATCTACAAAAGATTCCCTTTGACAATCCCACGTTTTCTCATCCATGATTTTAGTTGAATGGCTTGGATGATGATCCTAGACTACACAGAAGAAATGTTCATCATAAGCTTTTAAGTCATAAGATCGAAAATCAATTACCAATCATGAATTGTAGCTGAATAATATAATTTTAAAGAGTTCAGCACACCCATGATATGCTAAAGCATCTCGGTACATCCCAGTCAAAGGCTATAAATGACGCCCATAGAGCTCCAAGAACTCATTGGTGTTTAGAGATCAGAAATTAAGAAACAAACAAGTAATAAATAATAACACGGTATGAGAATTAATGAGCAGCCACAAGACCTATACAAATCAGCTGTGTCTGAGACCTCCTGTCTGAATCGTGAGAGCAGAAAAGCAACTCTATATCTTAGCCTCTGATGACTAAGGTTGGTGGGAGACAGTCATTTAGAGAGTATAGAACAATTTTTCACATTGAAATGCAGAAAAGAATATGAATATTAGTATAGATAATACTGATGAAGAATCTTATGGTCAAGACATGAGATTTTAAATATTGTTCACTATAGAAGATGATATAATAGTTAGCAGAAAAGAAAACATGAGATACATGGAAGGGGGAAAAGGTTGAAAACAAGAAAAGATAGAAGCAAATATAGACATGAGAAATCAGATCTTTCAGGCAGTCTTCACCTTCACAAGAGTATAAGAAATTAAATGTTTAAGAATGTTAATTAAATTACAAAGGATCCCTAAATTTTCAATGACAAATTTCGCCAAATCTGTATTTTCAAAGAGTGTCATCCAATCCATGATTTAAACACTAAAAACCTTCTTGCTAAGATTCTTCATCAGAGTGAATCACAAACCACAGATAATAAGTGAATGATTCATAAATCCAAACATATTGTATAAGAACAGTTGTTTATGTGCTTTTAAGGCATTTTCTATCATATTTTGTTATATAAATTTTAAGAGTATTTTATCACACCATGTACATATTTTAATATTGACTGGGAATAAAGAAAAAGAAAGTTAGAGAATTTTTAATATTAAACAAAATGCTAAGAACAAATATGCTTTTCTGTTATTTTCCACTACTGCATGATAGAATATTCAAGCTAGAGCATAGCACTCAGACCAATATCATCTAAGGAGTTCATCTCACCAAACACCAGTGACAAGGCCCTTTCCAGCATTTCTTTCTCCCCACCCAACTTTTTTAACAAGACGCCTTTATTAGCAGAAGTAATTACATAATATGAGAAAATCTTTATAGATCTCCCACATTGTGAGAGTTAATAAAAGTTTGATTTCAGAATTGATTTGTTTGCTCAGGTACTAAACAGAATCCATTCATCATATGATAATATCTAAGCAATTATCACTGGAGGAGAAAATTCAAGTTCATTACCTGCAAGCATCCACCATCAGAAACTACTAGTTCAACAACTGAGTGCTTGTTTATACCGGGAAGACAGAAGATAAAAATAGGGAGATGCCGAGTGAGGCACCTGTAACATGAACCTCCTCTTTCCTTGCCCTTTGAGATTCTTTTTGGAAGGTTTTCACACTTTCATGATTCTTTGTTAATACACAAAGAATTGATCCCTGCGAGAGCAATATAAAAACCTTTAAACCATAGAACTGCATGAAATAAATGGATAAATTGACACAAAGAATACCGATTATTACATAAATTAAGCCAGCCAACGATTGAAGTAGATCAAAACAATAAGAACTAAAAAAATCAAGGCAACCTGATTCCCTTGCTACTTGTTGTATGTTAGTTTGAATTTAGGAATCACAAGAGTGGTACGAAGCCGAGCAACCAAATGTCATCCGGATCTGGAATCCAAGAATATACTTTATTTCTTTTGTAAATAGACTATATTAAAGTCTGTAAACAATTTGGTAAATTTTGAACATGGTGCCTCACCGAATTCCTGATCTTTCATGAAATCCCTTGTATCCTGGACAAAAATATAGCCATTTGTCTGCAAAGGGGGAGCTGCTGTAACAGTTAAGTTAGGAAGACAATACGATACTCTACCAGAAAGAAGAGGATAATCAAATCATGGATAAATCAACTCCAATAAAAATGACTAGCATTTCAAGCATTGTCATCCTTCTCCCCCTCTTCTATGTTCATAATTTATTTTAAACACATACAAACATACAACACTGTGAAATTCAACTTCATTTTTGAATGATAAATGAAATATGAGTTGGAGTTATAGCAGAACAAAATGAAGGTTGACAAATTGATTAACTGGCTGGGATCACAACTCAAAGCTGGATCAAACATATCCTTAAACTACAAAAAAAATGGAGAGATTTCCAAAGTATACCACTAAGATGCACAAGTTCAATGCAAAGCGAACACAAAACACATTTAACACATTTTTTCAAAGTTAAGGAGAGGCAAAAGCAGACAAACAACAAAATTTCATTCCTTGTTGTAGGGTTGGATGTGGACACATGGCCCCATACATTTAAAAGTATATTCCATAACCATTACGGATCGGGTGGTCTTGATCCCTTTATTTGAGAAATAGCCTCTCTTATCCAACTCTGCTCAGGATTTGTTTTCTTTGATAGGGCGAAATATAAAATACATTAACACGGGTGCCAAAACGCCAAACATGATAGAGGGTACACCAAAATCAATACCCTCGCCTTACTTAGAGCCTACTCAGCCTAGTCAATTAATAAAACTCATCATCAACAGTGAGTAATTTCCTTATCAGTATATTCTACCCACTCCACAAAATATACCCAAATGTTTGTTTGACTGCTTAATTCACTCTTTTGGTATTTTCAAACGTTCTCCTATTTCCGTCTATGATCCCAAGATAAGTAAGGTGGAAATGAGTATGTCAGGAACCTTCGTGTTGTGCATGAACTTGCCTAGCCTAGAGAATTGAAAGGTAAAAATGAGAGAAGACGAAAGAAATGGAAACTGGTTTGCAGTAGAGTCAAAATCGTTTGAGTTTACGATGGAAGAAGAAGGGAAAAAAGCAAAATGTTTTATCACAGAACGGAGTAGAGGTATAGCTTCGTGGATTCGGTTTAGAGTAGAGGGGATGAATAAGCTGTTGTTAGGAGTTGAAGAGGCCGTAAGGTTTTGTTCGCTAAGGACCCTTTGAGCGGAGGGAGAACGAAGATATTTCTGCATCGGGAGAGTAAGGAAAACAATGGCCGGGAGGTTCCTTTACTCGCTTCATATATCGATGTCGAAGGAAAAGGCATAGGCTGGTCTTCCCGGAAGGTAGGGGGATCTTAAATGGTTGGACTTTGCTGGTAGAAAACTGAGGACTGGTTTTGAAGTTTCTGCGTGAGAGTAAACCCATGAGGATTGTGACAAAGAACTGGCCAAAGGTGGGAAGAGAAGGAGGGACAAGTCTAAGTAAAAACAAAGTTACTTGGGGGGACAAAGATAAAACTCAAGGAAGAGAAGGAGCGTAGTAAAGGGGACAACATGGCAGGGATGGATGTTGAGATCATGCCTGGGGAAGGAGATAATTCTAGCTGCTTGCTGAATAGACAAATCGAACCTTATCTCAGTGTGATGGGAGGCTGGCAGATGCTTGAGGGCGAATGAGGGAGGTCATGAATCACCCAAGAGTCTTTCTGAGTTTATCAGAAAGGGTGGTTCTGAGCTCTGAAGAAGAAGCTTCAAAGCGAGGCGATTTACAAATGAATGGTGAGTCCTAACTGGGTGTATAAGATCGCAAAGATTTTAGGTGTAAAGAGGTTTGATTAGGTGGTAGGGCTTCCTTCATCTATGGACACCAAATTCTAAGAAAATAGGTGGGATGCGTGTGGAGGGTCTGTAAGAGGTAGACAAGAACACTGGGAGACGAAAACGGAGATGAAGTGGGCTTAATGTTGGATAAAGATGGGTTGTGCCTAGCTATGGTCACAACATCCTGTAAGGACCTAGATCTGAACTCCGCAGATCCGTGGGAGGTTTCTCCCCGGTAACCGAAGCTCACCCCTGTAAGTTCAAGGGTCAGAGAAAACTGCAGGCGCTGCTAAGAAGGCCGGGTCACGCTACGGCCATGAGCTGGCTTTTCCGCAAACAAGAATGATGAAGAGCAGAGTTTGCGTGTCTCGTGAAGACAACCGGGGAAAAGGCGCAGTCCCGTCGACGTTGATGCAAACCGCCGCTGTCGTGGGCGCTTTGAATGGTGGGGCCTCGCGCAGAAGGGTGGAGTTCAACCAGACTGAACCGGGTCAGGGAGAGGGGTTCATCTGCCAGGCCAGCCCTGAGGTGGGTCTAAGGTCAGGGATTGCTTCCATCCTAGGCTGAAGAGGGCTGCTTCTCCTGGGCCAAGTGACAATAACACAGAGCCCACCACAGCAAAGGTTGGCAGGTCAAAGATGGCCGCAATTGCAACAGTCGGGAGCCCACAAGAGCTCTCTGGGCCGCAGAGGAAGGACCGACACACAAAGTGGCTCGGTCCATGCAGCGACCATTGAACTCTGTTAAAGGATTAAAGCAAGGCAAAAGTGAAGATATCGGGGGCCGAAAAAGGCTTTACAGGTCTTGGCCTGCCTCGTGGGTGGCACTCGGCCTGCGAAGAGTGGAGAATGAAGGAGGGGGAACTAGGTCTGTGAGCTGAGGCGCTTCGAACCCCCGTAGATCCTAGCTTGATATGCGAGGGGGCCACCATCGCACACCAAAGAAGGTTGAACTGGCCTGGGGAGAACTTCCGCTTTGAGAGTCAATGGGGGGATGAGTTTGGTGCCTCTTGAGAGCCACACTCTACGGGTGGCTCGAGCCAAGGGAAACGAGGTGAGGATTACCCGGATGGTAGTTCTTTGGCTCTGTTGAAGGCGAGTATCTATGTGTCAGAGGTGGTTGATCCCAGCGCTAGAATACGCGAGGATCCGAGGTTTGATACTTTGTCCTCAGTTGATTGTTCTTCTCCTCTTCTTGTTTTTTGGCAGGCCCACCGCTGCGGGGTTCTTACGGTTTAGGGGACCTCTGTAGGCATGATCCAGCGGGGGATATGGGCAGATTGAGGGTGGTGTCGTGGAAGAAGAGTGGGGAAGAGGGGATAGCCAATACTCTAATAGCGGATGTCAAGGAGTGGTAGGACTTGGTCTTTGAAAGAGAGGCGGCTACTAAATCATTCAAAAAAGCTAGGGTTATAACAAGCGGGAAGATATATTTGCTTGTTTAAATTTAGTGAATATCTAAAGTCGACAGTGGGAACTTTTGAAGAGAGGTGCGAGTTGTCCCCTGCGAAAAATGGAGGCCTTGTAGTTAGAAGATAAGAGGAAGGGAACTAACAGAGCCTAGTCTGAGGGAGCTCGGGAAGTTGGAATGCCTGCTATAAACTACGGTGGAAGAGGCGGAATAGAGGTGGAAGAGGCAGAGAGGGGAATTTCTTATTAAAGTTGAAATGAAGATAAAGCTTTGTTATCATGGAGATATGAAAGAAGCAGAGCAACCTTGAAACAAAGAGAATGTTATTAGAAACTTCAACAGAGTCTCGAAGGTGGATCGTTGTGCTTGCAAGAAGCAGGTGAAGTTGTCTTCGGTTGTTGCGGAGTCTTGGGGTTAGTAGATTAATTTGAGTGGAGAGCTGTGGAGCGGAGAATTCTTTGGGGAATCCTTGTGTTTGGAGGATACAAAGAAAGAAATTGGAAGTGAGTGGGGCAAATAGGCCATTTTTACGTAACTTGTATGTTTAAATGGGAGGATGTGTTTCTGTGGGCCTTCACAGGGGTCTATGGTCCGGTGAAGAGAAGCAAAAGGGAAATGTTTTGGGAAGAACTGGGGGCTTTGAAAGGCTTGTGGGAGGAGCCCTGGTGTATTGGCGGTGACTTCAATGTAGTTCTTTCCCCCAATGATAGAAACTTGGTAGGTGGGCTTTACGCATCCTGGCGCTTTAATGGGATTGTTAATGGCGGGACTGGGATCTCCCTCTGCCGAGGAGGTCCTTTTACATGGAGGGCGACAGCGATGTCGGCGTATGTCGGTTGAATGATTTTGGTGTCGGTGATTAGGGAAAACCCGAGTTTAGCAATGTTGATTCAAGAACTCTCTGAGACCCGATATCGGCCATTGCCCAGTGATGTTAGATAGTGATGGGATTAAATCAAGGCCTTCGCCCTTCCGCTTTGAAACATGTAAGGTTAAAAGGTTCAGGTTTTAAGGATCTTCTTAGGAGTTGGTGGCAAAAGCCTTTAATTTCAGGATCCTCTGGTTGGATTGCGAACTTCCAAAATTAAAAAGAATACTTAAAGGTATTTTTAAGGTCACGGAATGAGGTTTTAGCGGAGTGGAGATAAAAAAAAGGAGGCTGAAACAGGATCTCTTATTGGGACGAAGTGAAGGATAAGAGTTGTCCTTGTGAGAAGACGAGAAGAGGGAGAGGCTAAAAGGAAGACTATAGGAGTGGGTTGATGGAGGGTTTAGTGGGGCAATCCGAGGATAAATTTATTGAAAGAAGTGACTCCTGAGTTCTTTCACGGAGATAGCAATTCGCATAGGAGCGAATTCTCTATCACTAGCATCAAAATCAATGGTAGAAACTTGGTTAGGAAATTTGAGGTTAAGAAGGCACAGTTGGGCGTTCGAGTCTCCTCTGCCGCACTGATTGGCGTTGCCTTTCTGAGATCTATGTCAATTTTTTTTTGATGGAGTAAAAATCAGTATTAAAAGAAAAATCTTGAAGATGAGAGCGGTAGACCAATGAAAAAGCCTAAACAAGGCAAGCAAAAAACCTACCTACACTGACAAGTGAAATCTAAAACGGATTTTTGAATTAGCGCTATATGGGTTAGCCCAGTCATAGGTGGAGATAAAACTAATTTTTAATCCTCTTGGTATTAGGTAGCCCTCAGTTACTGAGGCAGCGAAAATCTGTTTACATGCAGCGGAAGGTCAAAAATAGACACGAGATTTGCTGTCCGCATTTTTCAACTGCTCCCACAGCGACACCTTGCGGTAAAGAAGGTGAAGGACCATTTGTGGGAACACCCGACTAAATCCCCACAATTGGCGAAACAAGTCCCACAACATTTTGCACTTTGCAATGGATGTTGATCGTGATCTGATCTCCATAAGTCCTCCTCACCTGAGCATCTAATGGCAGCCATCTACCTCTGCGTTCAAGATTATCCAGTGATGTTTTTCACTTACCATCATTGAGCTTCCACGAAAAGATTCCCATTTTGACGGCCTCTTGGGTTCCCGGATCAAGCGGTGGGGAAAATCTGCGCGGGGGATAAGTCATACCAACTTATACATGACCTTAGCAGAGAAGCTCCTTGCCTTCCCTTCCTTTAGTAAAGCATGTCTTCACTGTTGGTGGGAGAAAATGTGATAGTGAGGTTTGAAGGAAATCTTGCCATCTCTTCAGTCTCCCGATCATTGAGAGCTCAAGAAGATTAGGGGACCATCCTCCGGCCCTCCCTTGACCGGTACAAATTAAAAAGCAGGATGCTTAACACCTAACGCTCCTCTCTTGTCTGTCGGCAGGAGGTGATTCTTCACCATCCCCAGGGCAAAGACCGAGGTTCTAAAGCCAGATATTCTTTAAAGTATCCTTCATAAAAATTGGACCCGTAACAGCCTCGATATCCTTTGGTATGCGGCCACTAGACTACGCCAAATTCACAAATAACCTTCCTCAAGCGAGTTCCTTTCGTTGGCAAGCCTGCCCGGCTCCACTTGAGCAACGCCTTATTCATCGAAGCTTTAATCTGATCCCCTTTGCTCTTATCATACATGCGACCATACTTGCGAAATTTTCAGGTCGCAGTGGCTCCCGCCCCGGAGAATGCGCCTTTGGATCTTTTCGATCTATATGAACCTTACGTGGCATTCGGAAGAGAGAGAGATGTCGAGGTGGAAGGCCCGGACAAGGTACTACGAATGAGCATGGCCGCCCCACCCTTAAGAGATATCTGAATCTTCCATGAAGCTAACCTCTTTCGAAATCTCTCTTCGATCGAGTCCCATACTCCTACCGCCTTATGCTTGGCACCTAGGGGAAGGCCCAAGTAGGAAGTAGGGAAGGATCGATTCTGACCATTCATTCTGTTAACTCTCCGCATTATCACACAAGGATAGTGGAATAGTTTAAACTTTATTTAAGTTAATTTTTTCAATCGATAGCGCTCAGACATCAAAATCGGCTTAGATACTGTGATCTTTGTTAGCCACCATGGAAAATAAGTGTGTCATCGGCGCCACGAGGAGGTGGAAATATAATCCCCATCTATATCAGACTGATTGAAGACCATTGTGCTAGTTAGGAAGAAATGTTCCACGAGAGGAAAGAAATTCTAGCGAGTTTAAGGCTTCATGGCGATAAAGCCCGAGGTCGGATAGGCTTTCCATTAGCTTTCTGGTCTTTCAGCTGGGATTTCGTGAAAGAGGAGGTCGCGGGCTTTTAGGAATTCTTCGTAATGATCAGCCAGGAAAAAGTTTGAATGCTACTTTCTTGGTTTTGGTTCCTGCGCGTAACTGCCGGGATCTAAAAGACCTAAGACCCATCAGTTTAGTGGGTAGCCTTTATAAAATTTTATCGAAAGTGTTAGCCAATAGAATTAAAAGGGTTATGAGTTTGGTTATTTCAAGTCTCGTATCGCGTTCAGAGAAGGGAGACAGAGATTTCGACGGCCAGGCTAATAGCGAATGAGGCCAGTGGACTCTACTCTGCAGGGAAAGAGATGGTGTGGGATCCTCCTGTAGTTAGATATTGAAAAGGCTTATGATCACATCAGGTGGGACTTTTTGTTGAAGATGCTCGAGAGAATGGGGTTTGGTTCTAAATGGATTAGATGGATTAATTGGTGCATCTCCACAACAACGTTCTCAGTCCTGATTAATGGTTCTCCTTCTGGGTTCTTTCGGAGTTCCAGAGGCCTGAGACAAGGGGATCCCCTCTCGCCCTATCTGTTTGTTATTGGGATGGAAGCCCTAAGTCATTCAAGAAGAGAGCTGGAAGGCAATTTTATTTCAAAAGTGTGCCTGGGGGTAGATGGCGGGGAGATTGTCATATCTCAGCTATTATACGCTGATGATACTATCATTTTCTGTGATGCCAATGCACAAGCAGTTGATGTATTTGAGATGGACCTTAATGGCTCGCCTTCTCGGGTTGAAATTAACTGCTTCAAGAGCGAGATTATCTCGCTCCTGGGGTGTGGTGGACAACATGGAGGCATTAGCTACTGAATGGGGCTGTGGGGTTGGTTCCTCCCACTAAGTACTGGCCTTCCCTCAGCGCCCTCACTGTGGCTCGTGGAGTATGGGATTCTCATCAATAAAGATTTAGAAATAGATTGTCCTCCCGAAAAGACAATATATCTCAAAGGGCGAGACTTACCTCATTCAAGTAATTGGCCTAGCCTACGCATTTACTTCCTCTCTCTCGTTTAGGAATACCAAAGATGGTCTAGGACCTGAAAAGATTCAAAGAGACTTTCTATGGGGTGTGGCGGCAATTTAGAGCGTAAACCTCATCGGGTCAATCTGGAATACTTATTTGCCGAGAGAAAAAAGAGGTGGGTTAAAGAGAGGCCTCTCCATGACGAATCAAGCATCGCTTTCAGGCTAAGCATGGGCGGCTTGTTAACGAGAGGACTCTCTTTTTGAGATCGGTGACGCACTCAAGTTCTAGTGGAGGAAGTTAGGGTCAGAACACTAGTGGACATCAGAGGAGGATATGGTATCGCTTATAAAAACATTAGAAAAGAATGGGCTCACCTTCCAAAACACCATTTCTCCTTAGGAAATGGTAGGAGATCGCTTTGAAGGACCTTGGTGAATTAAACCGTGCTTAATGATCACTTTGTTTAACTTGGCAATTCACAAGATGCTAGGGTGGTAGATGCTCGGGATCTCACGAGGTGTGTGGATGGTCCCTGCCTTTCTGCATCTTTTAATGATAAGAGGTAGAAAGGTTCCTTCAATTTCCTAGTCAACAAAAAATTAAAGCCCTTTCAAGAGGATCGACCGGTTATCGGGCTGAGCTCCAAGACGAATGGCTTTTTCGCTATTTTATGTATCGTAAGTCGAGGTATTCTCTTCCACGACTCTCCCGATCCATCCTAACCCAATTGTTCCCCCCAAACTGGGTTTTTTTGCTTGGGAAGCTTCCCCAGTGTGCTTACTGCTGACCATTTAAAGAGGAAGCGGGATCCCCTAAGAATGGTGTGTGCGCTTTATGTGAAGAGAAATGAGAAACAATAGGACCATTTGTTTATCCATTGTTCGAGAGCCAAGATGTTATGATCTTCTTGGCCATCGATGAATCAGGTTCCCCCGACGGCTCGGGCCAACTACTCCTTGTTAGCAAAGTGCTAGTGTCTTGAAAACCCGAAGAGAGTTTGATGGCGGCTCCTCTTGTATTTTCCGACGCTAGATGGAAAGGAATATGGTGGTTTTCGAGAATGAGGTCCTCCACAGGATGAAATCATTTTTGTTTTCCTTGCAGGTCACAGCCAGATAAGCTGATACTAACTTAAATTGCTGGTGGGGGTTTTCACGGATGGAAATATAGATGAGAGGAGATGGCTTTTCTTGTTCCCTACCGTAAGCACAACTTAAATTGCTGGCTGGCTTACCTGATGGAGTATAGGCAGAGGGAGATATTTTCTTTGTTCCCTACTCGTGTTCTCTTTGAGCACCTTGTGCTCTTCTTAATCTATATACTGCTTTTTACCGATCAAAAAAAAATATGATCCAAGATAAGCAATGGTGCTTCTCAATGTTCACAAGCCTAAA
This sequence comes from Tetrastigma voinierianum, assembly GCA_016808115.1. NCBI lineage: Eukaryota > Viridiplantae > Streptophyta > Magnoliopsida > Vitales > Vitaceae > Tetrastigma > Tetrastigma voinierianum. The sequence goes on from JAEQBH010001306.1 coordinate 92,535, forward strand.
ATCAGTCAGTTAAATAGCAGATGCTTCTAATATTAATTTAATCAAGAGATCACTGCCATCATTTTTCAGCATTTTTCTTCAACAAAACCTAGATTGCCCCCACATTTTACTTTTTTTTTCTCTAAGAACAGAAACCATAGGGATAAACACCATGATCCCACCATTGTGAAATTTCTCCTCTGTGACTTAAGGATTGCGTTATCGGAGCAGATCAGTAGTATTTATCTTAGTTCATTTAACAAATAAAAGACCCATAAAGCATAGATGAGAGAATAGAGACTATATACTCAAAAAAGATGTATTCAGCTGAGACTTACCAGCATAGTATCCTCTGGGATTTGCATCTGGATTTAAAGGTTCATAACGCCTTATTGGACCCCAGAGTTTGCGATGCAATGGGCTCTGTATCAGGGAAAAGGATATGAACAATAAGAAGATGTTAACATATAAAATTAGACCAAACTCACAGAGAAAATTGTGCTAAAACCTTGGTGGGTTTGATTTCAGTAGATCCAGACAACGCATAAAAGACTAAGAACGAACTTAGAAGAGAAAATTAAATTTTGAATATCCCGCACTTCATGGCATTTTCATGCCCTAAATTTAAAGTTTTCAGGCACGCTAATCTACATAGTTGAATTAGGCTCAGTATATAGAGGTTTTCAAGTTTCCAGGTCCCATATAATAAAAATTGAATTCATTTTCCCTCTTTTTCTCCCTACCAAACATACCATAAAGCCCAAAAAAAAGGGAAAAAGATAAAGAAAAAGAAAACCCAATTACCCAAAACAGGGCTGACTGCCCCATTGCCGGAAAAGAATAAAACTCAAAAAATACCTAGTCCCCACTACGCCAATCAAACAGAACATCCGAACCCAGAAACAAATCATGGAGAAAACCACTGCTAATTGAGCAAGAACCAAATTGAACCACAAAGACAGCCACATGGACATTGAAACAGAAAGAGAAAGGTGAGATCTTTAAGGGGGTGAGTACACATTACAGTTCTGGGACGATCTGTATTCTCAAAAATGGGTCGCCAAGAGAAGATAGTGACGGAAGACTGGTAGTCCGAAATGCCATCCTCGGTGTATCTAGCGAGGAGGAAATGAACGAATAGAGAGAACGCAGAGAGGACAAGGCCAAGAAGGCCAACCCACTTCATCCTCGACTTGAAAACCATTTTTGCTTCGCCTTTCATGGAGAACCTCCCCCAAAACACACTGCCCAACCCCACCAATCCAAATGACTTTCCCTCTCTGGAAATCTCTCTAGGCCTTGCTCAAATCTCTCTCTCTCTCTTTTTCCGAGTCCAGAAAGTCAGTGGAAGTCAAAACACGAGAGAGAAGATGACACGTGTGAGAACATGTTCGTACAGCACTGCATAGCTGAGTTGGAACAGCAGAGGATTCTGACAGATACTTTTCCTTACCCACGCTCTCAAAGCACGTGTATTGCACCACCCCCACCCCATCCCATCCATCAAAAGTCTTTTATCTGCCACGTCACCACATTCTTTATTTCTTTTTTTCCTTTGATTATTAGTATGTACTAACTTATGATTGAGTTCCTCTTTCCCCAAAAAAAAAAACTTATGATTTAGTTCCAAATGTCCCAACTTCCATAACCCTTAACCATTTTCCTTCATTTTCTTATTATTATTATTATTATTATTTGTTCTACACTATTATATTATTTTTCCATATTTATTATATTCGATTTTATTTTGAAAAGTATAACCATATTTCATATTTATAAAAAAAAAAATTTTAAATATATCAATAATACCTAATTGATTGGTTAATGGTTAGATTGGGATTAGGATTTGAGTCTCAGGACAATATTATGTGTTTATAAAAAAAACTAAAAAATCTAATTATCAAATGGTAAAAACGATGTGATGAGATAAATTTATCACACTAATAATAATAATTTTTTTAAATATTTACGTAAGCATTAATAAGTATACATACAACTTTTTAATAATTTAAAATGCAATGAATTAATATTAAAGAATGAAGCTTTTGTAGGTAAACTATTTTATATGAAATCTTTTAAGTGATTTAGTTTTTATTCAGAATGGAACAAAAATATTTCAATAATATTAATAATTTTGTTGTTAGTATTTTATTTTCAAATAAATATTAAAACCTTTAGACATATATTTTGGGGAAATTTTAAGTAAAATATTAAAACATGATATGTTCTGTAATGGGACAAGATATCTAAAATTAAATACACTAGTATTAATTGTAGTTCAGTAAATAAATATTATATTGAGAAAATTTTCAAAAAATTTATAAGCTCTAATTAATTTTTATCTTATTGAAATTTTTTCACAGCAAAGCATTATTTAAAAAACTCCAGGGCCTTTTTAATTTAATTATAATAAAATATTAGACATAAAATTCATTTTATAAATCAAATAATTGCACGAAGTAATCAAGGGGCAGAAGAATACGTTATTGAGTCTAATGTTGTCTGCATCGGGCAGAAAAAGGCGTGAAGCACAAACCCCAATGCATGGCAAGAACAAATGGACAATAAAGAAAAGGCACGTGAGAGGGGAGTGCACGTCACGTGATGGGAAAAGGCTTTAACTTTAGGCTTAGAGAGGGTTTTTGTTTGTAAGAGAAAAGCAAAAGAATCTGAAAGAGATATTGTGGGGCGGTGGGGACTGAGAAGTGAGAAAAAGGTGAGAAGACTTAATATTATTATTATTATTATTATTATTATTATTATAATAGTAGATAGGAAAAAGGGTAATGAATGTAACTTTTCATGGAGGGAGGGGAAGTAGATTGTAGACTTACCTGCTGTACAATAATTTATATAGAGATGAATAATGGAGTTTGAACTTTAAATGAAGAAAGGGTAGATCCAATTTTACTTGATTTGGTTGGGAAATAATCGTACCTTGAAACACAATAGCTTGTGAAGTAGTTGCTTTCTGCCTTTATGAAAGTTTCACCTTCATAATGAGAAACCACCCAACAAAGAAATGTGGTCCTTTTCCCAATGTTATTAGGGCCATGTCATGTCAAATCATTTTAAAATCTCATGATGGGTTTAGGGTAGCAACTTGATGGGGTTGAGAGGAAGCTAATTAGAGCATCTCCAATGATTAACAAAAAAATCAATATTTAAAACTATATTTTATTTTTAAAAATAATTTTTTGAGATCCAATCATGAATATCTAAAACTTTAGTTATCATAAATCTATTTCATTTTATCATTTATCTTATTTAATAATTACATCATATATCATTCATTCATTTATTACTTCATACCCAAAATAAATTTTCATCGTATAGTTTAATACTGCTACACGCTTCTCACAATATTTGGCCAAATATTAATAACAACTGCTCACCAAGAATCATTTTCATTAAAAATTACTTCATTGCGAAAGATATTTTTTTGCTCAAGATCTATTTTCTACTTTCGCTCACTATTAAACGCTCTAAACCCTTCTTACCTCTTTAAAAACCGATTACGAAATACATCGAACCAAATATAATCTCAATCTAACTTTCAACCCAATAAACTCAACTCAAATTAAGTTTAAGTTAATTTGATGTTAATTAGATTAATCATATTGATCAGATTAGGCTTAAGTAGGTTGGATTGGGTAAAAGATTTAATTGAATTATAAAACTATTTGATCAATCTATATAAATTATAAAATAATTAATTTAATAAAATTTTAATAGAAATAAAAATATATTTTACCTACATTAGCTTGAAGAAAACATGATCTCATGTAATCAAATCATGGGAACAGTTAAATAAATAGAAAATGTCGAAATTATAAAAAAACAAAATGTTTTTTAGGTGCCATTCCAAATTTTCGTTTATGTCCTCCGTTCTTGCAAAACGTCTAAGATATGCTACTTTAGCTGAAATCATTTTGATATAGATTGATTTTAGCTTTATATATATATATATATATATATATATATATATATATATAAATTGGTTAATCCGGGCCAAATTACAAACCATAAAATAGCCATAATATAAAATAAATAAATTTAAATATTTTATAAAACTTATATTTAAAATTATATTTATTTTGACATAATTCCATATCATTAATTTAAAAATTTTGAAATAAAGTCTCAATTGTTAATTAAACTTTGGCAACCACATAGAGACAACTTTCTATTAATTTATTCTAATTTTACTTTTTTTTATCTGTATACTTAAAAAAAAAAAAGTCCAAATCATACAAGAATGTGTTTTTAGGAAAATTGGTTTTTAAATGTAGTATTATAACTTGGTTTGATAAGAAGACATGAGTTCAAATAATCTCTTTACGGGGTGTTGAGAAACATAATACTTATATTGAACCATTTATAAAAATTGGTTGTTTAAGATTGAATTTAAGTTTTTTTTTTCTTTTTTTTCAAACCTTGAATTTAAGTTTTTCATATATAAATTTTCAGCTGTCCCTCTAAAGGTGACGTGGGAATTGGAATATTGCATAATTACTAATTAAGAATCCTTCATTTTCAACCAAGGAATAAAAATGAAAGTATTTGCTTGAGAAGAAAAGGACTGCTATATTCAACATTAATTTCAAACACAAACCTAAGCAATATGAATGAACCTTAACATAAATATTAAAAATTATGGCTAGATTTAAAATTTAAGTAAGTTATAAGAAAATGAACAAAATATAAGGAAGATAAATAATAAGAAAAAAATTAAGAATAGATTTGGAATCAATAAATTATTTTTCCTATTCTGTTAAATTTTTTTTTCTCTCATTTAAGTTTTCTATATAAAAATGTAATAATTTTAAAATATATAAAATTTTAATAATATAATTTAAATTTGGTTTCAAATATATATATATATATATATATAGTATAGTATATATATATATATATATATATATATATATATATATATATATATATATATATATATATATATATAGTTTATATTTAGCTTTCACTCCCAATTAAGGTTTTAATTTTTATAAGAACCGATTTTTTATAAGGAAGATAAAATAATAAGAAAAAAACAAGAAAAAAAAATTAAGAATAGGTTTGGAATCAATAAATTATTTTACCTATTCGTTAAATTTTTTTCTCTTATTTAAATTTTCTATATAAAAATGTAATAATTTAAAAATATATAAAATTTTAATAATATAATTTATATTTGTTTTAAAAAAAAAAAAAGTTTATATTTAGCTTTCAATTCCCAATTTAGGTTTTATTTTTTATAAAAACCTACTTTTTTAGAGAGAAAAAAAACTAAAACAGATTTTATTTTTAACTTAACTTCAATTGCCAATTGTGGCTTCGTTATTTAACTTGAACCATGAACCCTCATCTGGGAATTTAAACTTGAATTAAAAATGAAACCTTAAGTATTAATTACAACTTTTTTTTCGTTGAATCTCAAAGGATAATTGTAAATTTGTAACTTTATTTTTTAATGAAATTTCACTTATTTCTTATATATTCTTTATCTATTTCAAACACACATTCTCTGTCAATACGCCACCGAGAGGCCATCATTCGCGAGCATCATTCGGCACATGCCGAGACTCATCTCGAGAAGCCAGATATTTCTGACCGTTTTTAATATTTTAAACTTAATCTAGACTTAATACTAATTTCTTCTAAGCTTTAAATTCAATAACATTCGATATTCTAATCGTTCAATTTCTAAAAGTTTAATTCAAGAACTCGCAGAATATGATCTCTGTAACGTTTCTTTTCAGCCAAAGTTAATTTATACATTTCCTCGTTCATCTTCGCCATGTATTACAAGCTTTATTGCTCAATCGGCTGCGCCAAGATTGCTTCAAGTTCCATTCCTTAGACTGAGTTAAACATTCCCAAGGTATAAGTTTTGGTATTACCGCCAGCTTATTTTCATCCGCTTCGCTAAATTAACGTTGATCCTTTCGTGATTTGACAAAAGTCAATCGATTGACTATAGAAGTCATCACCTTACAAGATAATTGTATACCATGGTGATATTCTCGATCTCTGATCCACGCCAATTTTTGCTGATATTTAGAAGTGGGCGCGCATGAATGTTACTATTCATATGCCGCCTAACTTCTAGATTGATGTTAAAGAAAATACACCCATTCAAATGACTATTACAGATTAACCCTAATGGTAATCTTTCGAATTGGTTATGTCTTGCATCCTAAGACCTATACATACGGCCAGTTTAATCCTAACCCTAAGTAGCGGCTCGACCGCCACCGATGCTGACCTATACGGGGCCGATTTTCAGATTTTTCCTTCAATTTATTCTAGGTCTTTAGATCTGGGTGAGCTCAATAGCTTACGTCTCATATCCTATCACGAAGATTTCTGCAGATTTCTTGATCCTATAATCTCTTTCAATTCAAAGTTTCCTACCAGATAAGGTTCTTCGACGCTTTGTTTCGCATTTCCCAGCTTTTGACGTATCGTTTCTCAATCTTCTATAAACATACAATCTATTCTCATACTCAGATTTTCTCGAATTTGTTTGAGTTGTTCATCAACTTACGAACCCGAACCCTGCTCATAATATTTTCATAAAATTTGTCATTTATACCCTTACTACAATAATTGGGATTCTAACACTTACCTAGACTACCATCGACCACCCCGACCAATCGACCCATCACTACAGTGGGATTTGATGACCGACCAATCCTGACACAACTACCGACCAACACTAACAGTGGGAATCACAATTAAAATAATAGAGTTTCATAGCATATTTCATAAATAAATTTGGAAAACATGACTCTTATACCAATTCTATGCAGGATCTTAAACAATTCTAGTTTTCTTAAACACCCTAGCTTTCTTCACAAGACGACTCACAAGTATTACACGTATGCTTCCCCACTTGAGTGACCGAGATCAAGTGAGTGATACATTGGTTTCAAACTTAATATACTTCTTGAAGATTTTAAAAATTTTGAACATGCAGATTGAATAGTAAAAACATATCAAACCGACTTTTTTAGAGAAAAAATAATAAAATAAAACCGATTTTATTTTTAACTTAACTTCAATTTCCAATTGTGGCTTCGTTATTTAACTTGAACCATGAACCCTCATCAGGGAATTTAAACTTGAATTAAAAATGAAACCTTAAGTATTAATTAAAACTTTATTTTTCGTTGAATCTCAAAGGATAATTGTAACTTTATTTTTTTAATGAAATTTCACTTATTAATTGAAACTTCTAGTTTAAAAATGTGCTGGTGTAAAATAAAGGTTGTATTGAATGATAATTTGAAAATGAGACTAAAAGTTATGAATTAATACTAACCTAAATATTAAAATAATTATTTAAACCATATTTAATTAAGTTATATTTAGCTTCACTTATTTCAAAAATTACGAGGGAAAGAAAATAAAAATATATATAAAAACAAAGAGAAAGAAAAAATTAAAAATAAAAAATAGATTTGGAATCAATAATCTATTTTCTATACTACTTCAAATCATTTATTTAGATTTTCTATATAAAAATTAAATAATTGTTAAAAACCCACATAACTTTACTCTAATTCACCCCAATCATAACCACTTTATAAATTAAACTTAGTTTATGAGAGAGAGAGAGAGAGAGAAAGGGATTTTGTGCAATAATTACGAACTCAAATATGGTTATTTAGGTTAACTGATGGGCTCCACTTAACATGACCACACAATATATATATATATATATTGTGGAGGTGTGGGATAAGCTTAAATATGAATAAAGAGGATAAAAGAATAAGATAATTATTGAGGATGTCTGTGCATGGAGTATTACTATAGCTCTGTGCCCAAATTACCCATTTGTTGGTAAAAATATTTGAAAGAAAATGAGGGCATTTTCGTCCATGGATCAAGAACCATTTTTCATACACTTCATATATTTAAATGAAAATGACGCAGAGCTATAATGGCTACACAGTGGATACACATGGTTTTCAATTTAAAAGAATTTATTTTTTAATTTTATAATACCGTAACCCTTTTATGTCAAAGGGTCACTGTTGGTTTATTCCACCTCTTTATATTTAAAGGAGAAAAACCTTGATACTTGACTTAAGTTTGTAATTGAGTAGGATGGATATATATAAAAGTGAAAAAAAAAAGAAAGGAGAAGATCTTGGAATTTAAGAAAGTTAATAATGTTTTCATTAAAAGTGGTTTTGAAAATAATTTAATGATTAGATAAATATAAATATTTTTATTGTGTTTTTTTTTTTTCTGTAATATGTTATGCATTAAAATTTTGGTAAGTATATATTTTTAAACTCCCTTATCAAGTGGATCTTATATAATACTTAGGAGAGACAAAATGCCCTTTCTTAAGGAGACAGTAAGATATTGTAATAAAAAATAATCCTTAATGTCAAAGAGGACAATATGATTGATGGTGAGATACACTTCAGTATTTTTTTATCACCTCTTTATATTTGAAAGGAAAAAAATATTTTCCATTTAAAAAAGTAAATATGTTATGTACTAAAATTTTGGTATGACCCATATAGCATCGGGGTGTCACCTTTTAGGTTGAAGAAATATAAGATAATTATTATACTATAATGTCCCCCTTAAAATTTTTATGACCACCGAACTTTATTTTTTGGGAGCACTAATATGACATGTGAAAGATCTGAACATCAATTTTGATAAATGGAGTATTATTTAGAGCGAATAAAGCTACTGCACCATTTCTTGGTGACTTTGATTCCACATATAAGACAACTTCTTTAAAACCAGGAAAAATTAGTAATTTTAAAAAATGATAAAATAATAATTGGCTTAATAGCTTAAAGCAGTTTTATTAAATTTCTAGATTTTTAGATAATTTAAAAGCATCAAGCAGCCGTTAAATTCGTCTCTAAATCTAAGAACTCGTTAAATTTTCATTTAATTCGAGACAATTGTAATATTTTTTATGATTTATAGGTGATAAGTCACAATGACTAAATAACGAGATTTTTACAAAACTTCTAAGTTTCAAAGGGAATTAAACTAAGCTTTATTTAAAATAAATCGAATCAAAATAAATAAATAATTTCAAGATAGAAACAGATAAAAAGATAAAAGGAAAAAAAAAGAAAGTCAAAAAAGAAAAGAAAGGGGGACGGACAGTGAGCGTAGAGACGAGAGAAGAGAGAGAGAGAAAATGAAAAATTATTTATTTCTAAGATCACTAAATCGATCACAGTTTTTGTTATAAGAGGCCACAAAATCTACCACATATCGAGAGCCTACGCTACGCAGATCGTATCTTAGCCATTAAACTCACGATAGAATTTTCCTACTTTTGGCTTATTTATGCGATAAAGCGTCATTTAACGATCAAGGGTTTTTCTTAGAGTCGTGAGAGACAGTAAATTTCAATCCTAAAATGACTGAGATTTTGGTCATTTTGTGTGTATTGTTGGAAAAATAAATAATATGATGTTGTGTGTAAAAATCATATTAATATGTGATCGCGCTTATCGATAATACGGAATTGTGATGAATGAAAATTATATGTATAAATATAATTATCCGTAATTTATAAATATCAGGCATGTAACACGACATACATTTAAACGACATTGACAGATTTCACATGCACAATACATAAAGATCGAATAGCATGGTGCATGGTGATCGTTATTCACCATTATTTGGCGAATGCGTAGCCGAACTTGAAATTGGAACAACGTCCAAAATTGAGACTTACGGGTGCATAAAAATCATAATAATAAATTTCAGATGCTTCAGCGGTTGTAAGATGGAACATATCCCCTGTGGTGAAATACCCAAAAAAAATTTCTACAGACATATGCGTCCGGCAACGTAGTTCGGCGAAATGTTAAAAGTGTGCAAAGCTTACTTCGCCGGCACTTCTGAAATTGGTCACAGATCTTTAAACACACGGGATTTGGTAAACTTAAATGAACATCGGCGGTCAGTCTAACGAAATGAATTATTCGAGCGTAAACACCAACGACCTAAGCCACACTTCGCACCGTACGCGTAATGTAGCTGTCGACTGTGTTATAGGCATGAGGAGTCTCATCTCATGTGATGACACGTAATATTCCATATAAGATTACATTATTTATAATAACGCTGACGGATGGTTTTCATTGGCCAAGTATCAGACGCAAGATTTGAAAGCGAGTGTTCCATTGTAGGAGAATTTTTCTATCGCACGCTTCACCACATACCCCCTTCGTGCACAGGGAGATGGCGCTTCAACAAGACCGTGATTATGAAGAAGGCCGATGTGTGCATCTTGATATTATCTTTGGAGCAACATTTTGTAAAATATTCTTCTTATATGTTAATTGTAACTAAATTCTTTTAGGACTATTATTTAAATAATGAAAGATGTAATTATGGTGGGTAAAGCCATGTCGGACTCTACATTGTAATTGTCGCTTTTATTTTCATAATTTAGACGAATGTGAACGAATCATTCCTTGAGAAAGTGATGTATATATCGGGGATATGGATGATGGACCATGTGGGTTAATACTTTACTACTGGCACTCGTGACGTGGGTTACGATTATTCCGCAGGCCAGATACAGAAATCTGCAACAAAGGAGATTCTGGTCTCGACTTTTGTGAAGATAGGATCCCAATAAACGGGACACAACAAGGCAGATTCGTCACTGAATTACGTGAATTCCGTGGCTGACGTGTTGACAACGGACCCCCTGATTGGGGGTATCACAGCCAGATCAGCTTAGGGTAAACGACACCTAAGGAGCTCAAATGTGGGTATCCGCAAGTATGGTACTGATACTAGCTCGTCTCAGCTAGGTATCAAGAGTCAGCTACACGAGTACCGAGGGCTGATAGGCATGGGTCTTGATAATGCATTGTTGTGTGTTATGTGTTTTGTGCTTAACATGCTGATGATTTGTGTGAATAATATACATGGTAGATTGTATATGGAACACTAGGGCTAGAAAATATAACCTTAGGGGTTCGGAAAGCAAAATAAACATGATAGTTCGGGAACCGATTTGTATTAGTGGTTGGCATTATGCACCACTAAGGAAAAAGGGATGAACGGTGTAGTTCATGTTATTAAAGTCTATTAGTGGTTGGCACTTACACTACAGGTAGACTGAGATAGAAATTTGAGAGCTTAATTGCTATCTGACACGTGTAGATGGCTAGTAGAGGAAGAGGACGCGGGGCTATGGGTGAGTAATAACCCACCCACCACCTGGCTTAGACTAATAGACCTTCATAGAGGTCAGTTGTTGCCGCAATCGGCACTCCTTATGTAGTGTGTGTTGTTGTCGCCACCATCGCACAAAGCCTAATGCACGAATCAAGGGGGGTCAAGTAACCTCTAGAGGTTCGAGGCACATGATCCTTCGGTCATTAAGGGAGGAGGAGACTCGATGGTGGCGGGTCATTGTTTTCGATTAGTCTAAAAGGATACGGGCGTTGTAGTCGCCATCATTGCACAGGCGAGCGCAGTGGCTGCTACCATTGCACGGACTAGTGCAATGGTGGGCCAAGGAGGGACGAGTAACCCCAGGGGGCCCAGCACACATCATCCCTCCGACATACACTGGAGGAGGACTCACGGTCGACGCCTCGCCATCGAAGAGGAGTATGACATACTGAGCATCCCGATACGGGTGTGCTAGTAACAAGATAAGGAGAATCAATCTTCTTCTAATTCAAGAAGGAAGCGGAAGACTTTTATTCCACGGGGATTTCAAGGTCGAGGCGGCGGCGGCTATCAAGGCATACGTAGCTCCGCATTTAAACTCGCACGGGGTAGATGACATGCTATCATCGGGCGATCACCAAAGCACATGAGAGGATTGTCCACGTATGATCCCATAATTAGCGACAACCATAGTCCCAATCATCGCGAGGGACAAAGAAACATTTCCGCTTGTTCCTTCTCACCCCCTTACCGCCGAGACCAAGATCACCATACAGGCCGCACAAAGCGCCTTCGCCGGCATTGCCGCCTTCCCGTATTCCGTCAAAGAGGCTAGGGTATGGGTCGAGGTCGAGGACAAAGCTCACGGGCCGAGACTTCAGGGACCCAGGGGCATATTTACGCCATCACACCACAGACTGAGCCAGTTGATCAATCGATGATACAGGGTATGTTTCTGTTATCTCGCCTATGGGCAAAGATTATGGATCTCGATGCATCATATTCATATTTATTGCTGCATCATGTGAAAGGTTTGGGCTAGAGACAAACCTTAAGACCCAAGAGTGTGAGTTCTCCCCAGTGGATTGGGGTGGTGAGGATCAGATAAGATACGCCGGGATTATGAGCCGTAGATCTCGCGATTCTCGTCTTCACACGGTGGACGCTCGAAAGTGATGGACATATCGAGTTTGATGTCATTCTTGGCATGGATCGCTGATTCGCAGACACCGAGTCGTCATCGATCGCGTGATAATAGAGTGATTACCCCCACACACGTGACGGTATCAGGTTACGCTTAGGGGATAAGTACGACGGTTTACCCTGCACTGCGCAACATCCTCTAGTGGAGCTTTAGATGGGTCAAGAAGCCTTACCCCTAGAGGATGAGGGGAGACTGATCTTCAGCTTACCTCGGGGTGGCTCAGGAGTATGAGAACGTTTTTATGGATGAGCTATAGGGATTAGCTCCGCACAGGGATGTGGACTTTGTCATAGAGTTACACCCTGGTACGTCTCCCATACTATGACTCCTCATAGGATGGCACCAGTTGAGTTATAGGAATTCAAGGTCCAACCAGAAGAATTGTCGATTAAGGGTTTTATTGTAATTGCCACCCATCACGGGTGCTCCTGGTCGTTGCGAAGAAAGAAGGACAAGACTTCTTTCTCGACCGTGTATCGATATAGATACCAACAAGGTTACCATCAAGAATCGCAATCATTACCGAGGATCATGATTCGCTTGATCACCGAGCGGCCAGCCTACTCCTAAAGATGTGACCTCTCACATCGTTATCATCAACAGAGTTAAAGTGTGATCGACATCCCTAAGACAACGTTGTGACGTTGTATGGGCATTTCGAGTTCATACGCGGATGCCTGGCCGACGAATGCCCCAACGGCTTTCTTACGGATTCCCATGCATAGGGTATTCAACCCTATTCGATCGCTTATCAGGGTATTTGTCGACGACATCTCGATCTACTCCCAAATTCGAGGAGGAGCATGAGATCGCTATGGATTGTTCTCCGTGCACTCGTGGACCATCACAATGCCGTTCGCAAGTGCGAAGTTTGCCATCAAGGAATTCTCGAGACATGTCGTGGTTTGGCCAGTGTCGCGAGACCTCGGTGAAGGTCAGAGGTCGTTATGAGTCGAGAGGCCGGTTAGCCCGAGATACACAATTTAGGATCGACGGGGTACTATAGGAGGTTCATCAAGATTTTCCCAAGAAGACCTACGACTGTGATCGACCCAAAAGTCATCTGTTTCGACGACTCATGCAGAGAAGGCATTCCAAAAATTGAAAAGGAGGCTTACTACAGCCTCCTATTCCTCGATCATTCCGCAACGTGACGCAGGTACACCTGCAATCGTGATGCCTCTAAGGACGGACCGGGATGTGTCTTGATGCAATCCGGGAGGGTTATAGCTTATGGTTCTCAGACAACTAAAGAATCATGAGCATAATTACCCTACACATGATTCAGAGTCAAGGCCCAATGTCTCAAGGAAGATTCGCGCCCACTATTCAGATGGTGAACAATTCAAGTGCTTGCACTTAGCCAAAAGTTTGAAGTATATTTTCACACAGTAAGACCTCAACATGAGACAATGCAGATTGATGGAGTATTTAGTGGATTATGACTTCACTTTGCATTACCATCCTGGTAAGGCATATGTAGTGGCTGATGCACTTAGTTGGAAGTCACGAGGAGTACTGGCTAGTGTAGTTTCCCGAGAGTGACAGATGCTCGAGATTGTGGGATAGTTTAGCTGCAAAGATAAAGATCGTGCTCAGTGGGAGCACAGGGGAGTTTGCTAGGCTATGCCATCCCTATCAAGGTGGTGGATCAGTCCTATGGGCAAAGGATCAGATATCATTCCATCGTGGGTAAGGTACAATCACGGTGACGAAGGCCGGGCCATCCGTGATAGATGGTAGTCTTCGCATGTGGGATTGTTGGGGTTCCTCGATGATAGATATGAGATAGGAGATTCCGAGAGTTCCATCGCCTCGACGAAATAGCATCCAGTGGCACCAAGATGTATCGAGATCTTCGCCAAAGATTACTGTGAGCGATAAAAACCAGACGCTGTGGGATTTGTTTCGATCAGACCTCACGTGTCGCCAGGTAAAGGCCGAGCATCAAAGCCGCAGGGCTACTCGTATTACGTAGTAAATGAAGTGCTTTGTTAATGTCACGACGATTTGTGACCACTTGCTAATGACATCGCTGAGGCATGATGCGCAGCACAGGGTTATAAAGTGGACTGGCTCATTAAGTCGACATTTTCTGGGCCAGTTAAGCATTATCTTCATGACCGAGAAATTTATTGGTGTATATTCGTGAGATTGTCCGACTACATGAAGTGTCAGTCTCTATCGTATCGGACAGGAATCTCAGGTTTACGACACCATTTTGGAAGTGTTTCCAAAAGGCCATGGGGACATAGTTAACGATGAGCATTGCGTTTCATCCACAAACATATGGTCAGTCAGAGAGGATCATACAGATTTTAGAGGACATGCTGCGAGCATGGGTCCTGGATCTTAAGGGTAGCAGGAGGAGCACTTACCCTTAGTGGAATTCGCCTACAACAACAGTTATCAGACGAGTATTCAGATAGCACCCTATGAGGCCTTTTATGGGAGGCTATGTCGATCCCCGATTTGTTGGACAGATGTGGAAAAGCACTCCATCTGTAACGCCCCAAAAATACCCTAGAATTTTTATAATAATTTTATTATATATTCCGGGTATAAATTGAGCCAAACTTGGGTTTTTCCAAGAAAACTCGGAGCAAACCGATAAATCAGGAAATGTGAAATGAATATGTGAGCATATGATTAAATGTTATATGCTAAAATGAGAAATTGATTGAACCCGAAATAAACCTAAGTGAAAAGGGGCAAATTTGAAAATTTGTAAAATGATGACCTAAGGGTCAAATGATAAGCTTAAATGCTAATGTGAAATAAATGATAAGTGATATATGTGCTATAAGGTAAATTAAGGCAACTTAAATCCAAAAATGGGTTTTTGATGTGTCAAACATGGCCTTGAGAAGGGTAAGTGATATTGCACTTCATCTGGGTCTTGTGAACGGTCATTTTCTGGGAGACAAAAGAGAGAGGAGAAAAGCCAGTGGTATCAAGTAAGAAGAAGTGAATTTTGGTGGGAGATCATCCACATTCCTTGCTTCTAAGTGATCAAGCATCTGGGGTGAAGAAAATCTGTAAAATGGATTTAAGGTATTTAACCGTGACGCCCCAACCTAAGACACCTGTCAAGCGAGGGTGTCATTTTTTTTTATAAACTTGTTTACGTTTAAAGATTGTTCATTCATAATGTTAAACATTAACTTGTACTATATTTTGTAGCAGCGGATTACAAAATATATACAAGCTCCATATATGGAAGTGTTTAACATTTACAATATTTACATTGCTTCATTTGTTTACAAACAACAAAAAGGATATTACATATACAAAATAGACCAAAAAGTCTTCAAGTGAGCACCTAATGAAAATGGAGAATAAGAAGTTACCTTAAGAAATCTTGACATTGGAAGTAGTTGTGAAACCCAAGGGCAAGTGAGCTATGGGATGAGCGAAGCCGTGAGAGTCAAGTATCTCTATTATGTTTAAGTCAAGCAAATGGTGTTTCAATTGAGCGGAGAAGAGGGCGAAGAAGAGGGTTTTCGATCGAGAAGTGAGATGACTTTTTTTGAATGGAAAAGGCAAATATTCTAGATTTTTTGTTTCAACGATTTAAAAAAAAATAATCAGTGATAAGTTAGGATAAAATAAAAACACAATCAGTTGAATGTTGAAAGTAAATTGCTTTCAGCAAAAAGTCATAAAAACGAAGAGGGCCTATGTCCTTTCTTTAATTCATATCAAGTATTACTTGTTTGCATGTCTTTATTTTTTGAATATAAGACATGGAAACTACAAAATAGCGATATGTTGGAGGGAATTTTTCATAAGACAAAATTTTTAAGTATGATGGATTTTTATTTTCCTAGGACCATATGCTAGTCATATTAGATTCTTTTGGATACAATAAAATGTAGAGTATCATTCACATAAAGTTATGTTTCTTTAGTCTTTAATAAAGTCAAACTCATGTGTTAAGATGAATTTTTAAACATGTTGTGCAATAAAAAATGAAAAGTTCACATAATTCCTTCAAAACTAATAATATTTAATAATAATAATTATTTTTTTACAAGAATTATTATTATTATACAATGACTAAGTAAATTTAAATTGTAAAATCTAAATCCAAATGATATGGCTTTTAACAATTATTTTACTTAATTCATATAATGAATATTTAAATTTAAGTAATCAATATTGTACAAAGCAGAAAAATACACAATTTTAATGATTACATAAAATAAATTATATTATCATATATCTTCTCATATTATTTGATGTGAATATCTCGAAGAAAAATTAATGAATTATGTTTCAGACAATCAGCTAAATCTCATGCTAACAAGCTATTGTAAAATAAAAGAATAAAAAAACATAATTGATCATAACTCTCAAAGAAAAATATTCCTTTTCTAACAAAGACTTTGGAAAACATAAAAAATTTCCTTTCCTAACAAAGACTCAAGAAAATATTTATATTAATATCAATGATGATTTATAAATAAATACAATTCCATAAATTTTCATGTTTTATAATTTTTAAGAAATTTTTTTTATGGAAAAACCAAAGAGAAATGATAGATTGTAAGTTACATTTTCATGAGATAACTGTAAGAATCATATATTATCCCAAGCATGTTTCTACCATAGAAACATAAACAAAACAACATCGAAAGACTTACCTCCAGCCATTGATTCCCGAATCTCTGAAACTCTAGACCACAAAACCTTATGAATTTTCCCTTGCTTTGCTCTCACTATACATGATGGAATTCTTAAAACAAAAACTAGTTAAGTAGCAAGAGGGGCCTATATCTATTTAGAGGTGTTTCCATCAAGAACCACATCATTTCTAAAATGAAACGATGTCTGAATTACCACTCAATTTTTAAAACTCAAAACTTCAAAATTTTTAAGTTCAGAAAGATTGCACTACTTCAAGGAGTTGCACGTACATTCTCCCACTTTCACAAACGTTAATCAATGTCTGAAGAATATAATACATGACTATAGAGATAGGTCCTCCAATCATGAGTATTATCAACCATGTATTACAATGCATTTGCTTCTCAAGTACTTAATGTGGTAACAAAAACTTAATGAATAAACCTTATGTTTATTCTAGGTCCAAATGAAATATATTTTTCTCAAATAAATTAAAGTGCGCAAGAAAATGAGAAAATAACTTAATGCATAAGAGTTTCATAAACTGAATGTATATATACAATTACAAAGAGGAAACAATCCCCATTTTGTCTACATGATCATTGAATTTTATTAGTGGTATGCCTTTAGTCAAAGGATCGACAATCATCAACTTTGTCATGCCACTACCCCTGCCTAGACGGAGAGAGGGGGCACGGCACAGGACTGGGACTCCTTAACTTGCTTTTCGGACATTGGTGGGCCCATTTCATAAATAAATCCATAAGGAAATAAAACTTCTAGTACTACCACCGTAGTGATGTTTAAACCGTCACGCATATTCCCGAAATCCTATTTACTGTACATAAACAAATTCCACTACTACCAAGCCTTTTATATTTACATTCCAAACCAAAATCAAACCTACATCAAATGGACTCCTATTGTCGTGTTAGCCCCGTCAGAGCGCGAATGCCTCGGGACGCCCTTTTCAATACCTACACGAATTAAACACTCGCATGCCTTATACTCTTACCGAAACAAGATAACGTGATATGATCACTTAAAGTGGTCCTCAATTACAGGATACATATAACATAATGCATATGTCAGAGTTTATGATTAGTGCCCAAAAAGTGCTATTTTGAACCCTATTTGTAATAGGTTTTAAGCGTTTTTTGTGTACTCACTGTTATACTACCCAATTCTGATATTAAGGTCCCTACTATTCCCATCGATCGTATTTTGTGGAAAATTTTGCAGTTTTTGCGAACTAATCATGCCAACATTGTTGAGTCGATCCTTGCTACCTAAGAATTCGAAATAAACTCAACATCATAGATCGAGACTAGAAGGAAAAAAGAGAAGAAAATAGAAGAAAATGAAGTTGTGAAGAAAAATGGAAGAGAAGCAAATAGAACAAGTACAATGAACAAAGAGTCGCTAGAGAGGTGTCCCAGATTTTTTCGCTAGGCTATTTAAAATTGATCGTTGATAGTTAGTTCTTTCACTTTCGCGATCCTTGTGAATTTCGGGCTAACAATGAAATTCACCTGTCGATATCGAAT
Organism: Tetrastigma voinierianum; assembly: GCA_016808115.1. Taxonomy (NCBI): domain Eukaryota; kingdom Viridiplantae; phylum Streptophyta; class Magnoliopsida; order Vitales; family Vitaceae; genus Tetrastigma; species Tetrastigma voinierianum. The sequence goes on from JAEQBH010001306.1 coordinate 111,087, forward strand.
TTCAATTCTCGCTATCTCAGAATTTCGCTGTTAGCGAGCCTCGCTAGCTGTTTAAATTGGAAAGAAAGTGCAGCGAAATTCTCCGATTTCTCGCTTATTCGTGCAATTCTCACACTTCCAGCTTAAATTTTCACATCTAACAAATTTTCGCTACATAGCGAAAATTGTCATGGTATAGCAAAATTGCTCATTTTGTCATCTTTTCAGAATTAACGCCAACCGACTTCATTTTGGTGTATTACTTACTGGTTCCTCAGATACCCAAAATGTTAGGCTTTTTGTATGCTCACACATTTGGGTTGGCTATATAAACCAATCTTATAAGTTTGTAACCCTAACTTTAATCTTTCATATTAATGCAGCCTTTTCATTTTCTTTCTTCGCTTTTCTCTCTTCTCTCTCTCCTCTTTCTCCTCCCTTTTCTGTTGCCAAACACCCTCCAAGATGACAACTCGAGGATGAGTGGCTAAACCACTTCCTTCAAGAAAAAGGTCGCTGGGTGAGATCTTTAGGTCACGGTGGTTCCACTCGTTTTTTCATGCAAGAAGTTTTGTCATTTGGTTCCCAAATTTTCATTTCTAGGTTTAAAGCTCTTGATGTGCTTTCTTCGCCAATACTTGACAAGCTTTTGTGGTTTAGTGTATTCTTAGCTTTAGATACACTAATGAGTCCATTAGTCGTTTCTTACGAGCCACTCGGAGGTAGGTTAAGGGGTTAGGTTTCACTGCATGTGCATCCACTTGATCAATACTGTAATCTTTAGTGTCTCAAGTGATACTATTATTAGATCCACCGAGATTCATTAGTTACCCTTACGAATCATCGTAGATGAGTCAAAAACAGATTTTTCACCGTAGGGGAACCATAAATGTTAACAATGCTTTCTATCAAAAGGAAAATTATTGTGTGGTTTAGGTTTTAATGCCAAATGAAGATCCTGGCTCGAGATGCATCATATGTCATCTTCTCTAACGCGAGGAAATTAACCAACCCGGACCTCTCGCTTAGCCTAGATCTTTAAACCTGGCCCACTGCTTCCAAGGAGTTCTATTTTACATTTTATTTTATTTAAATTTCGCTTTCCAACCATCAACTCCCCCTCGTTTACCAAGCCTTAAAATCCAAATTTAATTCACCAATTTTGATTACCAAATCATTTGGTACGAAGAAAACTCATCCCCTGTTCGACCCTAGACCGCTTATATCAAGAAGAGTTTCGACTCACGGCGCAGGAGGAACTTAGATATAAATTCCTTGCTGATTCCGATCACCCTACCGTGGCACGACCAAATGCATGCCGTTGCCGGGATGGTGCCTAGTGCAAGTGACGAGTCGTGGAACACTTAGATCCTCATCACAAGTCTCGTGAATTTCCTTTATCATTTTACGCTCATTTTTTCTAGTTTTATTTCACCGTTAAAAAAAAAAAAAAAAAAAAAAATGCTGCAACAGATCGCTTGTGTTGTTTTTGTGTCAGCTGCTTTAGCTACAGAATCCATTCTCAAAGGATTAGAAACTCAGAAGGCGTGCTACTTAAAGTCAATCTCCTCAAGAACTCGGGATTGAACTTGAATTGAACCAAATGGAACACTTAGAGGGAGAACAATACAACAAGAATTCTAGAGGGGGGAACTCTGGGGAGGATACATGTCCATGAGGGACTACAGAGACCAATGGATGAGTTCACCATATGGTAGTACTTACAACCATAGTTGGGGGAATCACACAAATTCCTCATGGGAACCAAAACCTCCACAATATGCACCTCCTGAACCTCTTTATTATGCCCCCATTTCTCAGCAGCAACAACCACCACCCTTATCCCCTGTTGAACAAGCCATCCCGACCTGAAAGCAAACAAGTGACAATTTCTACAGAGGATAATAAAGAAAGGAATGTTCGGGACCAATAGGGAAATTGAGACAAGGAGGGCTCTAACAAGGAATCGATGGCTTCCCAAAGCCTAAATTGATCAAAAAAATCGACATCCCGCAGGAATCCATCTCAGCTCACCAATCAGTTTTGTTCAACAAAGAGGAGAGAATCGAGAAGAGTGCTTCGATCGACACTATTGTGGGTGAACAGCTCACCATATCAGAGGAATCGGAAGAGAAACTCAAGGAAGATCCCTCCCGAGGAACTACAGGTGCCCCCACAATTATGCGTAACACGCTACGGAAAAAGGAGTTAAGAAACCCCAATGCCGACCGGAGGAGGGTAATGGAGGAAAGAAATGGAAGAGCCCCCAAGAACCTATCCTTCAACCAACTCCATGAAGTCAACTTGCCACCGCCAAGCAACCAAAAAAAAAAACCCACCGCAAGGTACATATCGCCTCGTCAAGAAGACAACCAATCCCTAAAGCACCCACCAAAAAGTCCAACCCATCACTGCCTATTCTACAAAACTTCAAGAAGCTAGTGGCCATTGCTCAGATTTTTGCCACTACCTCAAACAAGATGGCAACCAAGACATACCGCATTAAGATAAAATGATTGTCGGGCGTTTGGCTCGATTTCGAGCATCCAACCTGTGCATTTCTAAGCTCCCACACTTTTTGTTTTAATTTTTCTTGTCTTATGTTATTTTATCGTATTTTATCTTGATTTTGTTAATTTTTCTTTTTAGATTATCTCTAATTTTTAGTTAATTTATGTTTTTAGATTAATTTTTACTCTTTTGCAAGTTTTCTTAATTTTTCTTGCACTAATTTTTGCAGTTTTTGTGCAAATTTTGAAGCCTGGATTGAAAATCAGCCAGCAAATTGCAGTTGCAGGTTTTTCGCAATTATAATAAAATTTCGCAATTCTAGCGAAATGCGAAAATTTCGCTATATATGGAATTTTCGCTAAGCTAGCGAAATTCTCGCAACTTAGCGAAATCTCATGAGTATTTAAAATGAAGATTTTCGTTAGAAAGTGCATTTCGCTTAGCTTAGCGAAATGTACGCTTATACGAAAACAAACAAATTACTCACTCACAAAGACGAAATAGTACAAGGTTTCTTTTTGTTTTATTTTTATTTTATTTTATATTATATATATATATATATATATATATATATATATATATATATATATATATAATTTATTTTTATATATATTATAAATAAAAAATAAAAAATTTTGTCTTAAAAAAAAATTTGAAAAACAAAAAAAAAAAAAAAAAAAAACAAAACGCTTTTTTAATATAAAAAAAGTTTTTTATTTTTATTTTTATTTTAATTATTATTTATTTTATTTGAAAAAAATCAAAATTTTCGTTATTAGACATAGCGAAAATTTTCGCAAACTTACAACGCCAAATTCTCGCTAGCAATAATTTAAAATTGGCAATTTATAATAAAATTTTCGCTATGCCCTACGCTTTTGACGTCCAATTTTGTTTCGCTCATAACTTTTATCCGAACCCGTTTAGGCGTTCGGCACCGTTGAAAGCTTAGAGAGTGTAGAATCCAAATATGGCTAGAAAGAACATTTTTTTAGCATTATTATGAAAGTGTAATTTTAAAATGGTCCAATTGGTCACTTTTTTCCTTTCTTCTCCTAACTTGTTTATTTGAAGCCCAAACTGAGTGAATAAGGTGTCGATGGAAAGCTTGCAAAGCTTCATCCAGCAATGATCACATCTCATCATGGAGGTAACACACTTCCTCTAATTTTCCATTCCGAGCCCCATTTCTGACACCGAGATGTTCGGGTCGGGGAGAGTTAGTAAAGGAAGTGGATTTTGTATTTATGTTTTGTTATCATTTTGTTCGTCTCCATTTTGTGATGCGTTTAGTGGCTTGTCAAGTTCCCTTTCTATAAAGTCGTTATACTAAAATGTACCTACTTTTTCAAAAATCTCACCCATTTCAGAATCAAAAAATTCTTTGCGGAGCCGCTTAACCTCGTAGTTTGAAAATTGAAGTCAAAGGTCCACCCTATTGATGTTAGATTGGTTCCATGCTTAGTCGAAAGGACGATTAGTTGAATTCTTATTGATTTCGACCTTTTCTTCCACCTTTAGCTAACCACACACAAAGCACATTAGATTTCATTGATAGATCAAAAATCACAGACCTCCTTTACTTCTCAGATAACTCACCCTGGGCCATCACCACCTTAATAGGTTAAGGACCCCGCGAAAAAGAGTTAAGAAAACGAGAAAAGAAGTTAAAATGAAAAAGAAAAAGAAAAGAAAAGAAAGAATAAAAATTGCAATGTTTTGCCTTGAAACCCGAAAGACATCCGAGGGGGTATATGGCGAAAAGCCTTTAAAGCCCTAAGTGTCCCAAACCTTCACCTGGTCGGGAGTCACCGACTTAGTGTCTCGCCACGGGTGGACGGGTGGAGTTTAGCAAGTCAGGAGGTGCTGAGCCCGAATCATTCAAGTCCGGGGGGTGAAACCCGAAGAGTTTGTGGGTTGAGATCCCAGACTCAGTGCCCTAAACCTTAATTGGTCAGAGTCATCTAGATCCCCGCTATACGGGACTTTGGTGAGGTCGATTCCTCGCATTGCACCCTCACAATGCAAAGGAATCTGCGGAATAAGAGGTGGGTCCTGATCTATTTAGGTTGGTTAACATTCTAGGTCGTGGTAGTATCTAGGTCGGGGAGAGGTAGCTTGACTGCTTATTGTCGAGAGTCGATCAAATAAACACTTAGATTTTGGTGAGTTTCTGCTGATTCAATCGAGACGGGAGACTCTTGATACTCAATTTTGTATGGTATCATTCTCTCACGATAGTTATTGGACACGGCATTGATGATTCTGTACTTGTGTGGTCGCATTACTACAACCTTTTGAAATACCATTTTTGTGCATATCATTTTGTTATCATTTTGTATGTCTTCTTTCTTTTTTCATTGCTAAGGGACTAGCAATGTGTAGGTTTGGTGCGATTAGCGCCAAAAGCTATTTTCAACCCTATTTCAGACAGTTTTAAGCGCTTTGTGTACTTCAATTGTTATAATTAACCCAATTTACATATTAAGGTCCCTACTATTCTACTGATCGCATTTTGTGGCAATTTTTGCAGTTTTTGCGAGCTAATCATGCCAACATTGTTGAGTCAATCCAAGCACGAAGAATTCGAGTCAAACTCAACATCATAGATCAGAGACTAGAAGGAAAAAAGAAGAAAATAAGAAAATGAAGCAGAAGAAATGGAAGAGAAGCAAAGCCAGTGGAACAAGGCCACGGAACAAGAGTCGCTAGAGAAACCTCGGATTTTTCGGGGCTAGGCTGGGGCCGGAAAATTATCGGCTGATAGCGAAATTTCTCACTCGCTTATCTCTTTGTGACTCATTAGCTAGCTTAAATTCAATTATTGATATTTAAATTTCAATTTCGCTATTCAGGAATTTGCTAGTTGTTTAAATTCGCTAGCTGGGCGAAATTGGCGGTGCATAGCGAAATTCTCTCGATTTCTCGCTTATTCGTGCATTTCGCTACCTAGCGAAATTTTCGCAGTTCCAGTTTAAATTCGCTACATAGCTTAAAATTGTTGTGCATAGCGAAATTGCTCGCCTCATTATCTTTCAGAATTAACGCCAACCGACTTCATTTTGGTGTATTACTTATCATTCCTCAGATAGCCAAAATGTTAGGCTTTCAGATTCACACATTTGGGTCGGGCTATATAAGCCACCTTATAAGTTTGTAACCCTAACTTTAATCTTTCAAGACATACGCAGTCTTTTCATTTTCTTTCGCTTTTCTCTTCTCCCTTTCTCTCCTTTCTTGGTCGCAAACACCTCCAAGGATGACAACTCGAGGATGAGTGGCTAAACCACTTCCTTCTTGAAGCAAAAGGTCACAGGTGGGTGAGATCTTTAAAGTTGGCCGGTGGTTCCAATCGCTTTTCATGCAGCAGGTTTTGTCATTTTGGTTCCCAAATTTTAATTTCTAGGTTTAAAGCTCTTTGATGTGCTTTCTTTGGCCAATACTTGGCAAAGCTTTGTGGTTTAGTGTATCTAGCTTTAGATACACTAATATCCATTAGTTGCTCTTTTACGAGCCACCGAGGTAGGTTAAGTGTTAGGGTTTCACCAGACAGGCATCCACTTTTGATCAATTTTTGGTAATCTTTTAGGTTCAAAGGGATGCTTATTATTAGATCCACTCGAGATTCATTACCCTTTTACAAATCATCAGTAGATGAGTCAAATGCATTTTCACCTGCAGGGAACCATAAATGTTAAATAAATACTTTCATCAAAAGGAAAATTATTGTGGTTTAGGCTTTAATGCCAAATGAAGATCCGGCTCGAGATGACTATATGTCATCTTCTAACGCGAGGAAATTAACCCTGACCTCTCGCTACCTTAGATCTTAAACTCGAAGTGGCCCACTCGCTTCAAGGAGTTCTATTTTACATTTTTATTTAAATTTCGCTTTCTCCAACCATCAACTCCCCTGTTTTTACCAAGCCTTAAAATCCAAATTTAATTCACCAATTTTGATTTCACTCAAATCATTTGTACGAAGAAAACCCATCCTTGTGTTCGACCCTAGACCGCTATACTGCAGTAGCTTGACTACGGCAAAGTAGAGGAACTAGATAAATTTTGCTGATTCATCACCCTATCAAAGCAGACGAATCAATGATACGTGATAACCTAATTCTATAATGTAGTTGTATCTCGTAGGGAGTTCAATGTAGATCTTGTACGTAATCCGTGGCAATATTACAAAATAGAGCAGAATTGATTAGTTATGATTTCTTATTGTTCATTATTCATATTCTTATCATATAAATGTTTGTCTGTATAGACCAATAACAATGAATGACAGGGACGCAACACAATAGGTACCTAAAGGTACTATATAGTACTGAACAAAGGTGCCAAAGCACAATACGTGCCTCGCCCACGCACGTAAGTGTCGTAGCGATCGACGAGATGCAGCCGTTTCACGCACGTAAGTGTTGTAACACTAGCAGGAGTACCGAAGCATTGAACAGAGACGCGCCTGCCCAAGTAACAAAGGTGCCATAACACAATGCAAGAGTGTCGCGAGACCGGAACGTGATGCGTTCTTGTCTATCTAATTATCCGGGTTCTACAAGCTTACAATTATATGTGTTTCCGAGCTTGTTATTTTATTCTTAATCTCATTAGCAAATAAGGGTAAGAAACAATGTTTGCCCACCGACAGGATCACCGAGGTACATAGCATTTTTCATATAACTCGTATACATGTACCCGACCTTCATTCTAATAACAAAAGAACTAACAAAAACAAGTCGCGAAGATCGATACTCTGGACGCAACAACTCGAGTACCGGGTGCTCAACTTTCAGACCGTACTTAACATCCTCTGACCTTAAACCACTTTGAGTACCGGTACTCAATATCCTTTAGACCAGGGAATAGCTTGAAAATTTGCACTAACTTTCGCATCGGGTACTAATATCCTCTAGACCAAAATTAACTTCAGTATCGGCACTCAACTTTCGCGACCGAGTACCACCCGTATCTCTAAGTCACTTTTCAATCTCGGAAGCCTAACCAAAAACCCAAACACATCAAAGAAAACAACTCCAAAACTCGACTTGCAAACCAACCAAAACCACTAGCACACAAAAAACCAACCAACAACACTTTCATAATGGAAGTTAGGTTTTTCCTAACAACCCATAAACAAGTTTGGCTTGTGATAGTTTCCATACAAGAATTCCATACATATTGGTTCCATACTTTGATTTCTTTACTTTTATTTCCCTTCCTTTTGCTTTAACAATTGGAAACCCAAAAATGACTTCTTCTCTTCAAACCGTAACCCTAACTCCCAAAGCAAACAAAAATCAAAATGAGAACTTGTCTCATTCCAAGACAAGTTTGGTCTTATCTCTAATTTGGGTCAAATTTCACCCCTTACATTTAGGTCCTTCTATTTCATTCTATTTGCAATTCTAATTTATCACAATTCCTACTTTAACATATGCTTGTCTTACATAATGACCTTTGGGTCCTTAACGTGACATTACCAATTTACCCCTTAGTACTTAAATTTCTGAAAAATGCAAATTTTACTTATATTATACCCTAAACATATAGTAAACTATTAGGGTGTAATTTGGGGTGTTACAAACTTGGTGCTAATATTCTCAATGATTACTTTTTTTCCTTAACAGGTTCTCTAATGGCTAAGTATTTGATGTTGATGTGCTTACTTTGACTCATGCTCTTATTGTTCTTAGCCAAGAACACTACAACTGAGTTGTCATAGAAAATTATCAATGGCCTAGAATTAGAATCCATAATTCTAATCCCATAAATGAACTCTTAAGCCATACACCTTGTGAAGTAGCTTCAAAATAAGAGACGAACTCGACTTCCATAGTAGAAGTGGCAATCAAATTCCACTCGACACTTCTCCAAGAAATAGTTCCACAGACCATATGAAGATGTACCTAGATGTTGATTTACAAGAATAAACACAAGCAGCAAAGTATGCGTTAGAATAGCCAACTAGATCCAAGTTGTCCGTATGTCTATACATACGCATGTAATCTTTAGTTCCTTGGAGATTGTTTGTCTGTGAAAATATAGACTAAACCACTCAATTTAACACTTATACAAGAGCCTTACAATTTTCCTGCATCTATGTCAAAGTTGAATAGAGTTGTTTGAAAATGAATAAAACTGATTTTATGTTCTGGAATTAATAATGGGTTTAGTCTATGACACTGCAAGTGCACAGGTCATACAAGTAGTAAAAATGGATGTAAGTCCGTATATCATCTCTACGAGATTGGATAATGTTGAATCACCTACACTATTTAGTATCAGACCATTTGAACCTCATTTTAATAGTTTGAAACTGGAATCTCTAAAAGACAAGATATCCTATATTACTTTCTATCTAATTAAAATAAAATTTGAATTGAACAAACAAATAAACTGGATCGAATAAGATCTCTCGCTAGAAATGAACACCGAAAGGAAATTGTTTGCGGGAACAAATAATTTCTGCATTTTAATTCATTGATTCTTTCTATCCTGATTTTTGCATCTAGATTTGTCAAAGATGCCTAATAATGCAGCTTGGATTTCTCCATTATTCACTAATTAGAGGTCCCTTCTTCTTTCAAAGCAAATGATCTAATCCATTACTTGTATTCAAAACACTTTTGATAAGATCTGGATATTTTATTTTTTTCAATACTTCATACCCATTTCTTAAGACTGCAGATTTCTTGCATCCCAAGTCTGGGTCATTGCAAAACTTCTACAAAATGGTCGACGACTCCATCCTTAGATCCGACTGACTTTTCCTTCTCCTTGATTATATCTCAGCTAACACATGATCTTGATCTATCTAACAGATTAGGGTGAAATCTCTGATGAGTTAAATTGATAAATAATTCCCTTCAACCTCAACTATGAGCGAATTGGAAATCTATCGAAATGAACTCACAAAGCCCTACTAACGATAAATAACATACCCACAAGTTAATCGTTCGAGCTCGTGAATCTCCATCTCTGTGTCACTCAGAGGGCTTCCTGGAAATCAAAGCAGGAAACAATCCTTGAGATGGTATTCGGTACTACTATTGGGAACAACTCAATTCACAAACAACATCAATCAAATAAATCAAAATCCCAATTTCAGGAAATTCCTTCCAATTCAAGCAAAAAGATCAGAATTCAATGCTGGTGTCCATTCCAATGGAAGTTGTGCTTCTCAATTGGCGAATCACAATCGACAATGGAGTATCGAACAAGAACATCCACCGTAATCTATAATTCATCGGAAGAAACGACCTTAAATTGTCTCAACTTCATCGATTCTGGTGTCGTAATTGGAAAAGAGAATGAAAAATTAAATCTAGCTTCTACATTCTAAATAGATTACTGGCTCAGATCCAGAAAAAGAAAAGAAAAGAAAAGAAAAGTCTATTCTAAAATATACAGTGAGCCTTCCTCGTCCTCCCCGTGACAAAGGGGTTTCAAAAATGGAAGCTGCTCTCTTTGCCACAGCTTCATTTATAACCCAGGTAAATCGGGCCTGACTCCAAGGCTCCAGGTGGATTTTCCCTAAAATCAATGGCCCAGCTCACTGTTTTAGGTTGCGACCTTAGAAGCTTGTCGCGACATCATATGTGCTTTGGATCTGTCAAGTCTGTCGTGACCTCAAGAAACTAGTCGCAACCTTTCTTTCAGTTTGTTTTTGCAATTGTCGACCGCTAATTCGATGTTTTCTATTACACGGTTTTTCGCGCTACGGATTAGTAGTCGTGATATGAATTCCTTGTCGCAACATCTTTAACTCTTGTCTATTCATGTCGCAACTTAGAAATTCATGTTGTTTTCATTTACTTAGCAATTTTTCCTGAGAGTCATCAATTTGTAGTCGCGACTTGGATTGTTACGTCATGACCATGTTAAAAGATCTAGCGCGATTTACTCCGGGTTACATACCTTTCTTTGTTTCTAGCCGATGTCGCGATCATAATTTCTTGTCGCGACCCGACCGCTTTCTTTTCCTCATCGACCTATGTCGCTGACATCATCTCCCCATCCCGTCGTATCCCCATTTCTTAGTCACAGTTTCTTCACTCCAGCTCTTTTCACGGCCGTGACCTAAAAGTGTGTCGTGGACTCGAACGGGTTGCCTTTATCACCTTGCTCTTGTTAGCGCTTGGATGTCGCGGACCACAATTTCTGTCGACTTGGCTGTCTTTCTTTTTCCTCGTGATTCCCGTGTCGCTGACACCATTTCGTTGTCGTACTATTTTGATCCTCGGTCTCACTCTTCTACGTCATGTATTATTACTATCTAGTTTTTTTTTTTCCTCATGCAAGTTAAGTAATTTTAATTATCGACCGCTTGTTTTCTTGTTGCGACATGGAAATTAGGTTGAGACAAGGTAGTTTCTTCGCTTCCATGCCATTCGCCGTGACTCAAAGCATGTCGCGGACCGCTCTTTCTTCCAATCTTCGTCGCAACCTCATTTTACTCAACAGCTTTCCTACCACCAACTACATTTTCTCGTCGCTACATAAAGTGTGTCGCGACCGAAAGAAGGGCCCTTCTTACTTTGTTGTTGTCGCAGTGGCTCAAACTTAGTCGCAACATGTTTTAACTGTTCAACTCATTTTTATGTCGACATGAATTCCTGGTCGCGACCTCGATTGGTGTCCTCAACTTACATTTTTGTCGCAACATCAATTTCCTGGTAGAGACCTTGCAAGTCCATTCAACAGTGCTTCCTGGTCGCGACATCAATTATCTATTGCTACCAACAATGTCTTCTTTCTATGTTGCAACCTCGAAATGGCGTCGCGACATGATGGTGGCTCTTATTACTTTGTCTCAACAAATTTTCTCTTGTCGCAATTGCTTTTGTTGGGCTTACTATCACTTCTAGTCGCGACCTGAGTTCTCTGTTGTGACTTCAAACCTACTATATTATTGAATTACTTGTCGCGACCTCAAGAGTCTGTCGCGACCCAGCTACTTGACCAGATATAACTTCTATATATTTGCTGGAACTGCTAATTCTTCTGTAAAAGTCTGCAAAATATAAATTTGGTAAAATTTCAATATTTCTAAATAAAAACAAGCAATTATATAAAAGAAACATATCAGAAAAATGGATTAACAATGAATGAGTTTTTAACTCATCAGAGATACCTCATGACTTTCTTTGCAGCTCTCCAATGGTCCACACTGAATATCGCCCTAACAGTCTAACTACAAATGCAATATCAAGTCTTGTACAAACGTGAGCATACATAAGGCTTTCAATTGCTAAAGCATATGGAATATTCTTCATAGATTCCTTTTCTATATCATTTTTTGAGCATTGATTTAGACTTAGATTGTTGCATCGTGACCATGTTAGTATCTAGCAATACGACTCGGGTTATGCATGTAGCCTTTCGTTCGGGTAGCTTGATGTCGCGACCACAATTTCTTGTCGTGACCTGATCGTTTATTTTCCCTACTGAAATCTATGTCGCGACATCATTTCTCCCCATCCTGTCGTAACCTCATTATTTAGTCACAACGGTTTCTTCTCAATTCAGCTTCTTTCATTGGTCGTGACCTAAAAAGTGTGTCGCGACTGAATGGTTGCCTTTATCACTTTTGCTCTTGTTGCAGTTGATGTCGTGACCATAATTTCTTGTCACGACCTGACTGTCTTTCCTTTTTCTGGATTCTGTGTCGCGACACCATTTCTATTGTCAGCCATTTTGATCCCTGGTCTCAGCTTCCCTTTCATGTTCCGACATCATATCTAGTTTTCTGCCCTCATGCAAGTTAATTTTTAATTATCGACCAGGCGAGCTTTCTTGTCACTTATTACGGAAATTAAGGTCGCGACAAGGTAGTTTCTTTGCTCTATGCCATTCATGTCGTGACTTCGAAAGCATGTCACGACCGTTCTTTCTTCCAATCTTGTCGCAACCTGAATTTTTACTCACAACAGTTTCCTATCAATTCAGCTTCTTTTTCTGGTCGCGACCTAGAAAGTGTGTCGCGACTGAGTGGTGGCCCTTCTTACTTTGTTTTTGTCGTAGTGGCTCAAACTTAGTCACAACATAAAGCGAATCGCTCAAACATTTTTATGTCGCAACATGAATTCTCGGTCGCGACCGACAGGTCATCGCCTACATTTTTGTCGCAACATCAATTCCTCGGGTAGAGACCTTGCAAGTCCATTCACAAATTCTTGATCGCGATCAATTATCTATTGCCACCAACAATGCGCCGCTTCCGTGTCGCAACCTCGAAATGGTGTCGCGACATGATGGTGGCTCTTATTACTTTGTCTCAACAATTTTTCTCCTGTCGCAATTGCTTTTGTTGGGCTTACTATCACTTATAGTCGTGACCTAAGTTCTCTGTTGTGACTTCAAACCTACTGTATTATTGAATTACTTGTCGCGACCTTAAGAGTTTGTCGCAACCCAGCTACTTGACCAGATATAGCTTCTGTATATTTGCTGGAACTGCCAATTATTCTGTAAAAGTTTACAAAATATAAATTTGGTAAAATTTTAATATTTCTGAATAAAAACAAGCAATTATATAAAAGAAACAGATCAGAAAAATGGATTAACAATGAATGAGTTTTTGACTCATCAGAGATACCTCATGACTTTCTTTGCAGCTCTCTAATGGTCCATACTTAATATCGCCCTAACAATCCAACTACAAATGCAATATCAGGTCTTGTACAAAAGTGAGCATACATAAGGCTTTCAATTGCTAAAGCATATGGAATATTCTTCATAGATTCATTTTCTATATCATTTTTTTAGCATTGATTTAGACTTAACTTATCGCCCTTCATAATGGGAGCAACACTTGCTGAACAATCTTTCATTTGAAATCTCTCCAAAACTTTGTTAATATAGGTTTCCTATGATAGACCTAAAATACCACAAGATATATCTCTATGAATCTTAATTTTAATGACATAAGATGTCTCACCCATACTTTTCATATCAAAGTTTTTGGAGATGAATTGTTTCACTTCATGCTTCATTCCTTTATCGTTGTTTGCAAGTAAAATGTCATCCACATATAAAACAAGGAAACAAGTTTTGGTCTCACTAACCTTATGGTATATGCATTGATCAATGGGAATTTCAATGAAACCAAATGAAGAGATCACTCCATGTAATTTGTAATACCATTGAGGAGAGGCTTGTTTCAAACCATATATGGATTTCTTAAGCTTGAAAACCAAATGCTCACATTCCCTATAAGAGAAACCTTCAAGTTGTTTTATGTATACCTCATCTTCTAGATCACTGTTAAGAAATATCATGTTCACATCCATTTGTTGCAACTCAAGGTCGAAATGTGCAACTAATGCTAAAATAATACAAAGATAATCTTTCTTGGATACATGAGAAAAGGTATTCATGTAATCGATCCCTTCTTTTTTATTGAATCTATTAGCAACGAGTCTTGTTTTATACCTTTCAATGTTGCCTAATGAGTCTCTTTTGGTCTTAAAGACTCATTTACAGGCAATGACCTTCGCCTCTTTAGGCAATTTTACAAGGTCTCAGACTCTGTTGCTCTTCATGGAATCTAACTCATCCTACATATTATTATACCACAAATCATACTTTTTACAACTTATGGCTTGTGAAAATGTTTAAGGATAATTTTTGGCTCCAATATCAGTTTCTTGTAGATACACTATATAATCACTAGGAATTGTCAACTTCCTTTCAGGAGTAGATTGTCTTGATGTTGGACTACCTTCTCCTTGAGGAGCTTATGGTTCAACTATTTGTTTAAGATTATCAGGTAATTCCTGAACATGTTGATCCATTGGAAGATTCTCAGCAATTTGTGGAACTTCAATGATTGGTTTTTCAACACTAATTGGAACTTGAGGAGTGTTATAATCAACTTATCATATGACATGGAAGGTGGAGTTTCTATATGACTGTGAACGAGAATTAAATCCCTGAATGGATCATATCATTTTCAAGAAACTTGTCGTTCCTTAATTCTATAATCCTAGTCGAATGAGATGGACAATAAAAATAATAACTCTTAGATGTTTCAGCGTAGCCAATAAAGAAACTATTAAGTGTCCTTAGGTTCAACTTCTTCTGTGGATTATATATTCTCACCTCAGATGAACAACCCTAAACTCGCATATGTCACGAAGTTGATTTCCAACCTTTCCATAACTCAAAAGGTGTCTTTGGAACACCCTTAGTTGGAACATGGTTTAATATATACTTTGTTGTCTAAAGTGCATCAATCCATAAAAACTTAAGAAGATTGTAGTTGCTAAACATGGTTTAATATATACTCTGTTGTCTAAAGTGCATCAATCCATAAAAACTTAAGAAGATTGTAGTTGCTAAGCATACTCCACACCATGTCCACTAAAGTTTAGTTTCTTCTTTCCGCTATACCATTTTGGTCCAGAGAACTAGGCATAGTGTGTTAGGCAACTATCCCATGTTCTTGAAGAAACTTTGAAAAAGAACCAGGTTCTTGTCCATTCTCAATGTACTACCATAGTATTCACCACCTATATTACATCTCACTATTTGTATTTGCTTCATGCATTGGTTCTCAACTTCAGCCTTAAAGACTTTGAAAGAATCCAATGCTTCATACTTGTTATGAAGTGCAAGTACACATACATATATAGTGAGTAATCATCAATGAAACTGATGAAATATTTATAACCATTCATATCCAGATATAGACAGCATATGTCAGTATCTATGATTTCCAATATGTGTGAACTCCTAGTGGCATTCTTCTTAGACTTGTTTGTCTGCTTCCCCTTAATGCAGTATACATAAGTCTCTAGATCAGTATAATCTAAAGTACTAAGTACTTCATCCTTTACTAATCTCTTAATCCTATCTATGAAGATATGACCTAATCTCCGATGCCATAGCATAAAAGAATCCTCATTAATATTACACCTCTTAGTACCAATATGGACATGTAGAGAATTATTAGTGACTTCATTCTGTAAAGAAATTCTATATAGACCATCTACTAAAATTCATGTTACAATATGATTTGATTTATGAAATAAGTTAAATACATTGTCTTGAAAAGTAAAAGAAAAACCAAATGGAACAAGTCTAGAAACAAAAATTAAGTTTTGTGAGAAACTTGGTACATAAAAGGTCCTATCCAAAACTAAAACAAAGCCACTGCTTAAGGTTAAAGCGCATGTCCTGATAGCCTCCATGTGTGAGCTCATCTTGTTGCCTGATAAGATGCTTAGCTCACTTCCCACTGGGTTACTTAGGTTTTGCATACCCTGCAAGGAGTTTGCAATATGGATTGTAGAACTAGAATACCATGTGTTAATATTAACATTAACCATGTTAGATTCATAACATAGATATATTAACTTTCTTCTTAGACTACTTCTTGAATTTAGGACAATCTTTCTTCACGTGTCCCTTCTTTTTATATAAGAAACACTTTTTTTCCTTCTTGATATCAGCCTAAGATGGTATACTACCTTTCCCCTTTTGATTTTAGTTAGAAGTGTAAGTATGAAATGTGTCATTCCTTTTGTTCTTCCCACCAGTTCACAGCCAACATTGTTTTTTCACCTAATTCATGACAAACCTCTCTTCTTTTTGAACATACATGGTCATTAATTCATTAATTGATCATTTGTCCTTATGTATATTTTAAGGGATCTTAAAAGGCATGTATTGATGATGAAGAGTGTTATGAATAAGTGCACTAGGAAGGACTCTGACATATTTATCTCGAGTTTCTTAAGTTGAGTCGCAATGTCTCTCATTTTCATGATGTGCTCACACACAACCCTAACCCTTGGGATACTAATGGAAGATAAATTCATTATCAAGGTACTTGCCAAAGTTTTGTCTGAAGTGACAAATTGTTCGTCAATGGCCTTTAGCAAATCTTGGACATTCTCATATTGCTCAACATAACCCTTAATACCAGTAATGGTTTTTGTCTTAATAAACATTACGCTGAGCCGATTGGATCTCTCTCATCGCTCATATAACGCAACTTCAACAGATGTGCTTTCTTGTATCACTTCTAGTGGTTTTGATTTTCTTATGACATAATCAATGTCCATATACCCTAAATGAAGGAGAATAATTTATTTCGATACTTTATAGTTGTCACCTCTAAGTTTTAGAATTTCTAGGCGCATATCAATGTCAATGTAAGAAGCAGGTTGAGATAGTGTAAAAAAGTCCAAAAGCTTATGTTAGATTTGAGACTTACATCACTAATTGCACGTGTTACCAATGTAAGACACGCACTACACTATATCTAATTTAATAAAGATTACATATGTGCTAAATCTTTATTTAATCAGTTCACTTTAACTTTATGATAGAAATTTCAAATTATTTAATTTTAATGGTTGAACAGTAACCTAAGATACAAATAGGTAAATGTATTTATATATACCAGGAAAGTCCCTAGGTAAATGGAGGGGTCACAATGGTCCCTCTTAAAAACCACTAGCCTTAAGGTTCTTATCGCCATTTTATCAGGACTTTCCTATACATGTATAGTCCATACAAGTTACCATTTAATGTTCCAAGGTTCTAAGACCACTTTGTATAATTTGCAATTCTGCCATTAAAGATAAAACTACCAAATTATATACCAATGCATAATTCCTATAGGTACATTATGAAAATAATTTGGTATTTGATCATAATCGAATAAATA
Organism: Tetrastigma voinierianum; assembly: GCA_016808115.1. Lineage (NCBI taxonomy): Eukaryota > Viridiplantae > Streptophyta > Magnoliopsida > Vitales > Vitaceae > Tetrastigma > Tetrastigma voinierianum. The sequence continues at coordinate 128,260 of JAEQBH010001306.1, forward strand.
AATATAACAAAATTTCCTTTGGGATAAATTCCATTATATCAAGTATAATTAATTACAATTTTATGTCTCATTCTTTATGTGATCTTAATTTAATATATAATCTTAATTAATTAAAGATGATATGACTATTATTTAATTAACTAAAATTATATTGATCACTTGGACATGTTATAAGTCTTCAGTTGAGCTTTCTAACTTAGGCATTAAACTTAAGTTTTATGTATAAAATCAAATTTTATGAGAAAATCTAATTTTTCACAAAATCTAGATATCTAAACCAAAGGATATAATTTGTGAAAATAATATTCTCAAACATAAACCAAATAACATAGGAATTAAAGAGCATAATTAAAACATAATATTATGCTACAAATAAACAAAATTTCATAATCAATCATAATTATTATGCGCAATTTGATTTTATACATAAAATATTCAAAGCATAAATATAAAATAATATTCAATCATAATAAAGCATTAAAATCAATTAATTATATTTTTAATGCATAAATACTATTTGAGCAATATAATAAATAATGCCCAAATAATTAATTAATACGGAAGCATATAAGCTTCACATTTATAAACACTTGAACACATAGAATTCTAAACTAAGGTCTTGGGTTTAAGACCCCATGGAATACAAACATTTGTTTAAGCTTAATTTAAAGGGTCCAGCTTAATAAGCCCAAGGCTTGAAAAAGGTTTTACAACATGTCCCACGACTTTAAAAAAGTATTCAAACAAGCCCAGGACTTTAGCCCATGTCCAAAAATAAGGGCTTTAGCCCAAGACTTTAATAAAAAAGCCTTTGCAAAAAAAAGGCCTAAAGCCCATGGCTTATAAAAAAAAGAGCCTAAAACTCAAGACTTTCAAAAAGCCTTTTAGATGCTTAAAAAAGCCTTATAATTTTTTTTAGCGTTCGCAGTTAAAGAGCTTAAAATATCCGATATATCTGATATCTAGAAGGCCGAACCATATCTACATCGATAATCGCATTTGACGAAAATTGAGAAAAATCCGGTAATATTGACGTATATATCAGCTGTGGACCATATATATCGCTAAATATCGACATACAAGACACGCTGCGCTTTAATTTTTTAGTAAAATATCGAAGATATATCGAGATATATTGGGAATATATCCAAATGGTTAGATTAAAATCCTGACGTGATCCAACGGTTATGGATTGATCCCAGCGATTTAAAGAAGATCTAACGGTCAGATTTGCCCAAAAATTAAATTCAGAAAAGCGCTATAATTAAATTAATAAAAGCATTTTCAATCTTCCAAATCCACTATTTTGACCTGTAAAAAAATTTATGCGTAAATACCTCTAAAATTATTCAATTTGATCACAAATTCTCTCTACCCATATCCAATCTTCATTTCACTCAATTTTTTTTTTCTTTGTGATTGTTTATATGATACTTTCATATTTTCAATTAGTTAATTTAGTAATAATATATTAATAAATTAACATTTCATGTTAGTTAATATTTAAAATCAAGTTATATATTAGTTAATATCACAGATGATACGATAAATTTACAGATATATATGAAGTTTTCATATTTTAAATTGGGCTTTTAATTTAAGAATAATATATTAATAAATTAATTTTTCATGTTAATAATATTCGAACGAAGATGCTGACGAACCTAATTTATCCACTGGTAAGCTTGTGATACAAGAAAACATTTATATTTACATATCTCGACCTTATAATCTGGTCATTATCTAACATCGTATTCTCAGACAGTGATTGCCTTTATTGGGCATTTATTCCTTTATCAAATTTTACCAGTTCACATCGATCTTCATTCGATTTTAAAAGTTTATCAGAATATATTTCAATGTATATATTTGATTATTAATATCATTTTTACACTTTTTTAAGTATTTTCGCGAATTTTAAATTATTTTTGTTAATTTTCGATATATTGATATTCATATAAAAATATCAACCGATATATCCGTAAAATCCAAGATCAATATATCCGTCAAAACTTATATTTTCATCCTCACAGGTAACCACGGCAAACTCGTAAATATCATTTATTTTATTTTATTTTTTTGCAATTTGATGTCATATGAAATTACAAAAATATATTAAATCATATATTAAGGAGATTTAATGCTTCAAAACAATGGAAAAAAACAAAACTAAAAGATCGAGCATTCTGGATAAATAATCAAGAGAGAGGTTCAACCATGCTTTGATATCAAATGGAAGAATCATACATTATCCCAAGCATGTTTCTACCATAGAAACATAAACAAAATAGGATCTAAAGACTTAGGCCCTGTTTAGTTCATGAAAATTTTTAACTCTATCCAAAATTCGTATCATTTAAAATTTTCAATTATTCTTAATCTTGGCTTTCATTTAAAATAATGCTTAGACTAATTCATTGGAAATGTTAATAAGAACTGCTTAGAAACCATTTTCTAAAACGAAGCTTAATTTAAAACAATTTAAAACGCTGGTTTAAAACGCAGGCATTATTCACAATCCCGCTAGCAGTTTTATGATAAGAAAATCGAAGTAAGACGAAGCGCTGCTAGTGCTAAGAAAATAAACACAATCCCGTATTTTCATTTTATCCCAATCAATCAAATCCAAGAGCTGATGACTGAAAAACAAAGTAAAAACAAAGACATACGCTTTTCGATTCATATAAAATATCAAAATACACCCATTTTTGTTAAATTTGGTTATTCGACTCGTAACTAAACGCTGCTTTCTTGCTGCTTTTAAAATAGAAAACAGAAAATTTTCTACCTACTAAACAAGTACTACCTCCCGACCGATTCTCGAAACTCTAACACAAAAACCTACGACTTTTCTCGCTTTTACTCACTATACGATGAAATTCTTAAAACAAAACTAGCGAAATGCGGTTATGACCAGATTCATTTATCGCTGGTAAGATGTGGGTGAATTTTATCGATTCAAACTACAAAGATATTTAATAAAAATATATAATTACTAAATAAAAACTTTAGCATTTACGAAATAACATCAAAGCTTAATAAAGATAATGGGGACGTGTTCAAGAATTTATATTCGATAATTTTATAATGACAGATTATTACATGCATTTTAATTACGTGAACATATCACGATCATGATTCGATTCGATGTTTGATGCTGACGACATGTTGGCTATTCAATCATCGGCATATAAGAAACTCAATAACAAGCATTTAATAAAATAAACCATCGTGATACATTTATACAAATCATCTGCCACGATAAGATGATGACAAAACATGAAAAAACAAATTAAAAAATCTAGATCTATGTGGAAGAAAACTCAAAAAAAAAAATTACCTTTACACTTTCAAAAATATTTTTGTCCAAGTACTTTTACAATTTGCAAATGACTTTTGGAAAGCTTTGGACATATTTAGGTTTTTTTTATAATTTTGTTATTAAAATACAAATTAAAATAACGCTAAAATTAAGATACGAACAGAATATTTCACGGTTATTCGTTATGACATTGAAAATTTTTAAGTTAATGATGCATTATAAATGGTTTGAAAATTTTTAAGTTAATATTATAATTAGTGACTGCGATATTATTATTCACATACTAGTTTGAACATTATTTTTATTTTTAAATTATTTTAATAATTAAAAAAAAAAAAAAAAAAAACTAAATACGGCCAAAACACACTTTTGGATTTGTAGCTTTTAAACCAATTTCTCTATTTTTATCCCCAAAATTCTGACTTTTTAGAAACATACGCGTGGAGAAAATTAGGAAGTTATTACCACGTCACCCTTTGTGGTCAACATCAAAAAGGGTTGAACCCACCTGAAGCCGTGAGATTCCCAACTCGTCAACAAATCCAACGGCTCACGACTGACACTTTAAAAATAGAACGAAGACAAACCAACACCGCCCCCATGCCTGTCTGCTATCAACGGCCCCACATCTACCACGTGGAAAGATCTGAGTGAAACACGGGTCCACATTTCTTAAATTATTATTTTTTAATTGAAAACTCCATCTTCGGCTTCTCTTGAAAGGAAGTTAGAAAAGCTCGAAAGCGGGAGTGAGAGGGAGGAGACAACTGACAGAGACGGAGAGGGATCTGGGGGTCTGTGCCATCATAGCCGTTGATCCTTTTGACATCTCGGATCATGGCCGTCCGTTCTCGATTCCCCCGTCATCTCCCCGCCTCTCCGCCTTCCTTTTCCTGATCTCGTAATTTCCGGTGAGTTCAGTTTTTCGGGCTTATTTCATTATTGTGTCTCTTTGGTTGCTGGAAAAGTGTGGTTTGAGAAAAGCAAAGATAGTTGGATACGAATTTTGAATCAAAATTTTAATTTATTCTTTCCTTAACAGCTTAACGTCTTAAAAATTTTCCATAAAATTTGTCCAAAAAACTGGATACTCCTCGCTGAAACTGATTTCTTGTAGAAATGCTATGATTCGTAATTTTTTTGCTTTTTATATTTATTTTATTTTATGTTACTTTTCCTTTTCTAATGGTCACGAGGTTGAGTTTTGATCCAATCTTTCTCTGTTGTTACTAAAACTATGCATGACATGGCAGGAACAATTTTTTTCCTCGTTTTTTATTTCATTAGTTTTTAGTTTTTTGTCTTTGGACATAACTCGTACTGTTTGAAATGTATAGTGATGATTCTTCGGGGAATAAATTTATTCTCTTATTTCGGATGACAAAAGAATCAAAATATACTTTTAAGATTTTACGGTGTCATTGGGTCTCCTTTCCTGTTGAAATTGACAAAATCTCTCTCAATTTCCAGGCCATGATGGGAAAAGATTAAGAATCGAAGTCCCAATGATGATATATTTGGAAGATTCTTAGGACTGATGCTGTCTCATTGTTAGCTCTTGCAGAAGGCTAAAAAGGTGAGTCTATCCAATTAAAATCCAATTTCTAGAATTTGATTTCTGTTTGTGATTAACTTATGATTGATGTTCACGTCATGTGAAATAGTTTTTAGTATTTTTACTTTTCTTTTATTTTTGTTCCCAATTTGTTTTGCGTTTTTTTGCTTGTGAGTAATATGATTTTATGGCTAAGAAGTGAGGAAATCATGGTTAGAAATTTGAGGCTCAGTTAGGACTTCTTGTTAGATGGTGAATTTAATTGTTGGAGAGGATAGCTTTTGGTGATTTTAATTGCTCGTTTAAGGCATGTCAGGCCATGTCTATGGCTTACTTTCTGAATATTTCTCTCTTGTGACTCTAGTATGGTTGTATATTTGTCAACTGGCTATTTGAATTGAGTTGCAGGTATATTGGAAGAGAATTTTTCACTAATTTATTTCAAAGTTAGGAATTTCAGAGGAGCTACGTCTTTTTTTTTAAAGAATGTTATTATCAGGTTATATAGAGGTGTTTAGAAACAATTATTTTCTCAAACTTGGGGGAGAGTTTGGAAATTTTGGAGTGGATGGAAAAATTGAAGTTGAATGTTTGGTGAACTATGGTTGGAATTCTAAAATTGAGCATATTTAAATTTATGAATGACCGATTTTCTTGGTTTTATCCAAGGTTGCTCCTATAGGATAACCTGTTAATTCTCTTTATATCTGTAAAAAGTTATGCCTTTTTTTATGCTGTGAACATTGCATCGTTGATTAGCAATCCATTAACTTTTGCAGAAAACAAATTCTTTTATATTTGTTCCAGGAATATATGATATCTGTTAAATGAGGGTGCTGTTATTTATAAACTTTTCATTTCGTCAGTGAATTGACATCTTGGTTCCTGTAAACGTGGGATGTTATTGCTTTATATACTGCTTGCTTCAGGGATATAACAGCTTATGTCAATTTGTTTTTTTTTTTTTTGTTTATCCATGTTTAGTTGTTCTTTTGTGAATCGCCCTTTATCAGATAATTTATCTGACTTTGATTTTTTAATTTTACTGGCTCTGTCAGGTAGTCGTCAATGTAGCACTTTAACTAAGCTTCCCTTGTCTGGTTCATAGTCTTATCTGTTCCATTGTGAGCATTACAGAAAATTCAAATTCCACTCTGTCGGTTATGATTTTTTGGGACATAGACTTTTCTCTCCTTCAAACACTACTGGTATATGAGTTTGGGAGAGAGAAGTTCTTTGCTGCTTTCACCCCTTCTGCTTCTGCCTCTGGCATTGACATCTGCCACCTTTGCTTGCCATGGCGCATGATCTGGATAGCCCTTTACAAACTCAAATGGAAGTTACAAGCATTAAAGGAACCGGCTGTGATTGCCTTGAAAATAAGAGAATGGAAAGAAATTTTTCTGCAAGAAGACGTGTTTTTGTTCAAACTGAAACTGGCTGTGTGTTGGGCATAGTGTTAGACAGGAGTGACAATGCACATACGGTGAAGAAGAGATTGCAGCTTGCACTCAATGTCCCAACCGAGGAAAGCTCATTGACATATGGGGATACGGTATTAAAGAATGATCTAAGCGCAGTTAGAAATGATTCTCCACTTCTCCTTACAAGGAAATTTTTGCACAGAAGCTCATCTACGCCATGTCTCTCACCCACTGGTAGGGATCTTCAGCAGAGAGATCAAAGTGGTCCAATTGAGATATTAAATTTCAAATTACTTTGCTCCCACAAAGTTACTGGTGAAGGACATTATGAAGGCAATGGAGAATGGTATCGATCCAATTCCTGTTTCCAGTGGGCTTGGAGGTTCATATTATTTTAGAAATTGTAATGGTGAGAATGTTGCCATTGTGAAGCCGACAGATGAGGAGCCTTTTGCCCCAAACAATCCAAAAGGATGGGTGGGGAAAGCCCTTGGGCAACCAGGCCTAAAATGTTCAGTGAGGGTTGGGGAGACAGGTTTTAGGGAAGTGGCAGCTTACCTCCTTGACTATGATCATTTTGCCAATGTGCCATCTACAGCCCTTGTAAAGATTACACACTCAATTTTTAATGTCAATGATAGGGTGAATGGAAATATGAATCAAAATGGAAAGCTGGTCAGCAAGATTGCATCGTTGCAGCAGTTCATCCCTCATGATTTTGATGCCAGCGATCATGGTACTTCTAGCTTCACTGTTTCTGCTGTGCATAGGATTGGGATTTTAGATATTCGGATCTTAAACACAGACAGGCATGCAGGAAACCTTTTAGTTAGGAAGCTTGATGGGTTTGAGAGATTTGGTCAGGTGGAGCTTGTTCCCATCGACCACGGGTTGTGTCTTCCAGAAAGCTTAGAGGATCCATACTTTGAGTGGATCCATTGGCCACAGGCTTCTATTCCTTTCTCTGAGGATGAACTAGAATATATTGATAATCTTGACCCTATTTATGATTCTGATATGCTGCGAAGGGAGCTGCCCATGATTCGAGAGGCATGCCTCCGAGTTCTGGTTCTTTGCACTATTTTCCTCAAGGAAGCAGCAGCATTTGGCCTTTGTCTTGCTGAGATTGGTGAAATGATGAGTAGGGAGTTTCAGGCCCATAAGGGGGATCCAAGTGAGCTTGAGCTTATATGCATTGAGGCGCGAAGGTGGTTAGAAGAGATGGGGGTGTTGGCTTGGGAAAGGAAAACAGGAGAAGAGGAGTTTCAGTTTGATATAGATTGTGAGGATGAGGAATTGGATATGATCCCTATTGTGGAAGAGAAATTGTTGAGTAAAACTACCTCTAATTTTGGGTTCAGAAATGGTAATGGGCGAAATCCACTTTCTAAGTTGGAGGAGAACATTGAGGAGGAGGCAACAGCAGAGATTGAGGGGAGCCAGGTTCCAAGAGCATTGAAGCAGTCCATGTCACTGGAAAAAACAGAGGTTGATGAGAAGACTTGGCAACACAAAGATGGTTGTTTGGCAGGTCCATATTCTGGAAACTGGAGATTCAATGAGCAGTTGCCTGCAAGCAGTTGTTTTGAGCTGACTGATATGAATGGGGAGGATTGGACACAGTTCCTTGAAAATTTCCAGAAGTTGCTGCGTCCAGCTTTTGCTAATCCTAAATCTGCAAGTTTAGGTCAGAGGCAAAGGCAGAGGCTTGGAACTTCATGCCAATTTTGAGAAGGTAGCTATAGAATGTGAAGTGAAGTACAAAAGGAGAATAATAGGGTTGTATACCCTGGGGATTTTAGGCATCTTAGGTTCATGGGTTGGGTTCCCATGAGGACTGCATCTAAGAGTTGAAGCCACTTTTGTAAGTAGTTGTATTGTGAGATGGGAAGCTAAGAAGGTAAGGATTTTTTTTTCTTTCTTTCTTTCTTAATTTCTTTTTGTTCTACTTCCACTCCTTGTCAATGTTTAGACAATATTGGTTGATAGAATAAAGAAATGAATGGAAAATAGATCTATATGTATATAATGTTGGTGTTGAAATATTCTTGAGCTTGTTTTCAGTTATATTACATTACATTCTAATCGAGACTACTAAATTTTTTGTCTTCATATTCAGTGTTTATGAAGCATGCCGGTTTTTCTCTGGCCAGAATTCTCAATATCAAATGGCAAATAAGGGTAGCAGTTTGTCATGTTGGGTCAGGAAAAGGATGACGGTAATGGCGGCGTGAGAGGACCGCTTCCCTTACCCATTTTTAAGCAAAACTGATTGCAAACTACAATAAATTATAGATAGGAATGAGTTTAAAGAAAATGAATTATTGGAAAGAAGACTTTTGAAACATTGCAAACAAACACCGACCTTACAAATATACAATCAGCTTTGTTTCTATTTTTCTGGCGATATTTGCTGGGGTTTAGTTGAGGTGTCGTTGTCGATATGTGGCTCTAAGTTTGTCATATGCTGGGATGTCGTTTGCTGTGATCTTAATCACTTTCTTGCTTGCTTAGACTTTCCGCATTTAACATATATAATTATACTTGATGATTATGATTTATTATTATTGTTATTGTTTTCTTAGAGGCATTTGAGAAGGAATAAAATAACTTAATATCATCACAATTTTTTTTTTTTTTTTTTAATACAACTTAAATATCATAACTTTAAATTAAAAATAATTGATTTTTTAACCTCAAATCTTTTTCATAACTCATATTTTATAATAAATATTCTTATAATTCTCATTCGATTTACAATGTTTAACGGGTGAAGTTATGACTTCATATCAATAAAAATACAAATATTAATTAAAATTATTAAAAGTAAATATATGAAATTAATGATTTAATGAAATTCATATTAATTTTATCAAATAACCTTTATAGTTGAAATGATAAATAAATAAACAAATGAATAAAAATCAATATAAAACGAATTAAAAAAAAAAAAAATTTATAAGCATTAATTTTTACTACACTCCACCCTTTCATGTAATTTTAATGAGGGCTATTTGGATTCACTCACCTGGTTGGGGTTATAAGTTGTGGCCTAATTTGAACTTCCATTTGGCTTTCTATAAACTAAACATGTAGGGTTAAGGTCAATGTTATAAGAAATAGTTACACTCACACGTCCTCTAATCTTTACGATGAAGTTTGCACATCTCAACTAATCTCATAGAACCCTGAAGTTAACAGCCAGCCAGATAAAACCTCCATTGGATAACCCAACCCCAATGTCGGCTTTACACCAACTAAGCTACCCTTCAGGGTTCTTTACGACAGAGTTACTATCTGTATTGTGATGAGTAGCAAGAGTCTCCAACCTGCAACACTGGAACAGTTGAAGATTGCCATTGCTTTCATATCTTTGAGCTCTGTATGTTCATCCTTTTAATACTGGTGAATAATCCATGGTCATTTGAATCCAGAGTGAGCCCGTGGGATTGATACTCACAAAATTTGCCGATTCATGTGTCCATGTCTCTATATTTTGCGGATAATATGCCAACAAGTTGAGTAAAGTTAGAAATGAACATGGGAGGGGGGGAGAGAAAAGAAGAAAGAAAGAAAAAACAAAAACTAAATTGATGGTAATACAATGGCTCTGTCCTGGATGCTGGCCATCTTACACAACTCAACTTGTTGATCCTGTATCCGGCTTACCATTCGCGAGAGATCGCTTCCTGCCAGAGACATGGTATGTTCTCTAGCATAGCGCCTCTGTTTTATCCTCAATATAGCCTGCGAAACCTCTCCAATTGATGGGCGCTTCCTCGGTGTTTTGTGCAGGCATTTGTGTCCTATGCTGGCCAGCCCTCTTACTTCTTCAACATTACATTCCCCTACCAGTCGCTTATCAAGTATTTCATCAACCCCATCTGGACTCATAGATGCCTTAAAAGGAAACAGAAAAATGAAACTCAGTTTCAAGATTCAAAAGATTTCAGACTCGAAGTGTGTGGCCTATGGAAGAATAAATAAAACCACTCGCAGAGAGAAAAGAGCTTACAAGATTGACAAACTCCATTAGGTTTTGGTGTGGATGGATTGCAGTAATGAGTTCAAAGATGATAACACCAAAACTATAGATGTCACTTTTCATTGTGAACTTGTCAGAGGATATATAGGCAGGGTCCATGTAGCCATATGTACCCTTCAGGCCTGAGTTACGGCCATCGAAGACTTCTTCCTTTGACAGTCCAAAATCAGCAACCTGATTATATGGGAAAAAAAGGCCAGTCAAATAAAATCCAACCATTAGTCATTGTTACTATTCAGATTGCCACCTGACACAAGTTCGATCAAATCTGATACCCTTTTCCCAAATTAACATTCCTAGATGACATCAAGACCTGGTATTTGATTTTCCTTTTATTGTTTCCATGCCTTTATAGTGTTTTTTGGTGGCCAAAAAGAAAGAAAAAAGACAATCGACAACTAATATTTATTTTTTTAATCTAAAGTTACACATCATAAAGCATTTCAAAAAAGAAAATGAAATAAAAGAAACTAGATTCACGGAACTGGGTTACCTTAGCCCTCATTGATCGATCCAACAATATATTAGCGGACTTCAAATCCCGATGTATAACTGGTGGGACTGCCTGTTCAAGAAAATGTCAAATGAAGGGAAAAAAAAGAGATTTTTCACCAAGGAAGAAGGAACTAGATCACCGCATATACCCCTTCATGAAGATATTCGATTCCATGTGAAATATCTAGTGTGATTTGTAGCCTTTCCTCCCAACTCAAACCCCGTCCCTCTTCACCTGAGTACAACAAGCCCACAATGATTCTTAATTTAAAACCCTACCAATATAAAAGTGCCTTTTCCAAATCATAAAAATGAGGGTATGGGTAACCCTAGATCTAAAATGAGAAATTCTGATGCAATGATAGTAAACCCCATCCATATAATATATTCAAATGATAATTGTAAAGACGAATCCTTATATTCATGGACACTAAAGTCTCAAAAAGTCAATTTCACAAGGAGTTTATATCTATCTCCCGTCCATAGTTACCACAAAGAACAGCAAATCCAGATAGATCATATATGTGCCATCATACTTACCGTATAGAAGGTTCTCCAAGCTTCCATTACTCATGAATTCATAAATTAACATGTGTTGGCCTTTATCTACACAATATCCCACCAAATTTACGAGATTCCGGTGGTGCAGTCTACCTAGCAAAGATACCTGGAAAAACATCTAGTAAAATTCAACAGGCTTGAGTTGTTCAGATATCAATCAAAAGTCCAATTGTGTACTCCGTACTACCATAGAAGTGATTGCAGCACATTTCAACAGATGGTTTAAAATTTTCTTCCCACTTTGAAGTTGCCCGCATATAAGGGCATGTTGGGACATTCCATGGAAACTAAAGCAGCATAAGAGGATAGTCTATTTTGTAATAGGAGGTTGCTAATGATGGTGAATGATCAGTTTCAAGACGGCATAAAGTTATGACATTTCAAACTTAATCATTTCCGATGATGGCTTCCACATTCAGTAATGGTCCCATCCACAATCATGGTTTCACATAAAGAGACTGTACCCAGTGGAGCAGCTCCTTAATGTAAATTATATTTTTTTTCCCCAAATTTTGGAAAGTCAACTTCTACACAGAAAGAAAAAACATGCAGTCCCTTCACAAACTTGGTTCTCATGAGTTATAAGGCTAATAAAGGTCATCATAATAAAAAAACTCAATCAATACATAGCAAGTTAATAATTCATAACATTTCATGATTCCCTTCCAGAATTGAAAATCAACTAGAATGAATAGACTTTTATCTCCATTAAAGCAACCACTCAATGTTAGTTCCAAGTGCATAAGAAATTCATTTATTAAGTAGCCAGTCAAATTTTCATTGTGGAGTACAAATACTGCTATGGTAGGACATCCTACATGACATCTATGTGGTAGAAATACCAAAGCCAGTCAAAATTTTGCTGTGAAGTACAAATTCTCAATGTTTTTGTACAAACTAATGGCTTTGATTTTCCACGCATTTTTGGTTTTCCTTTTGAAATGACCTAATTTTCTAATAAGTCCTAGCAACTCTTCCATTAAAAGCCTCATTCCTTGACACCTCATATTCCCACTTAACTAATGATCAAAGATGACTAGTCCTGTACTGTTTTTTTTTTTTTTTTTTGACAAGTGACAAATCCTGTACTGATTTAATACCCCCATATAACCCCTGCAGTGTGTTGTGGGTGGGTGTTCGGTTGAGCCATGGTGGAATTTGATTCATTAGTAAAACCTTCTGGATTTTCAAGTTCTAAAATTAAAGAAATCAAAGAATAGACATGACCAAATGAGTAGACTGAATGATGTGGAGAAAGTCCTATTTCCTAGTTCCTACAACAGACGTCGCTAATCTATAACTTACCTCAGTTTGAAACTCTTTCTCTCCCTGTTTTGAATCAGAAGCAAGCACCTTTACCGCTACAACTTCACTTGTAGCCATTGTAGCTTTATACACTGGACCAAATGACCCTTGTCCCAAAATAGTTGTGAAATTGTGTGTTGCTTTTTGAATATCCCTGGGAAAACATAAGGTGTTAGACAGAGGACTCATAGCATGCGAACATTAAAAAAAAATGAAAAAAAAATCCATACATGTTACAAAAGATCAAACTAGATTGGCAAAATAATTCTTTTTCTCTTTTTTATTTTTATTTTTCATTTTTCATTTTAATTTTAATTTTAAAATTCTGGGTGGGGGTTGGAGGTGAGTGGTAGAGTGAAATTGCAACACAGACATGGATTCAAGTTACTTGCCTTGCTATCCAACTCTTCCTGCTGGAGAGTCCAAACCCTCATTTTATACCTATTTGTTCTACTTTTAATATTGTCCTTGTTCCTGATCATTCTTGTAAGACCCTTATTACTTTTATTTTCATGTATGATTATTCAGCTGTTTTTTGACTGCTCACTGCACAACCATGTGGTTTGTGCATGAGTAACCCAATGTATTTAAATAAATAAAAAGATTATTTCAAAATACTGAATTTTGAGGTGAGAATTGGGAGTAATAGGAGCCAGTCCCCATTGTTTAACATGTGTCCAAGCATGACTCAAGTGTCGGCATATGGACACAATTACAGTTTTTCTGCACAAGTGCCATATAGGTCCAAATAGTTTCTTCATGTTATAGCATATATCTACTTTACATATACAGTTGTAACCTATTAGGAAACTTGTCATATAGAGTTGTAATCTATTAGGAACCTTGGATTGGCTTTCTTTTTGTATATATATATATATATATATATATATATATATATATATATATTCACAATGAATCAATGAAAAAATAAGAAGGAATTCTTTCCTCCAATTCTTTCTTCTTGATTTCTACATGGTATTAGAGCCTAGGGCTCGGATTTGAGCAAAATTAAGAACAAATTCAGGAAAGAGAAAGAGGGCTGTGGGGGTGTTCTTTTTGAAACACCCATCTAGAGAGAGAGTGAGGTGACACCACCCACCTAGGAAGGACCGCCAACCACCGACGAGCAGGGCCACCAAGTCCGGTGGCCGGACAGTGAGCGCGTGAGGCTCACGCGCAAATCACGTATATATTTTACCCTGCTCCCACGCGCCGGTGTCGAGCACCGTGAGGCCTCGACGAAGACCGCGCTCCCACTAGGTCGCCGCCACCGACAAGCCTCCCCGGGCCCCACCTTCCCTCTCACCACCTGAAAAGGGTTTAACGTTTTCATCCGACGCAAAGATTCGTGGAGGTTTCTTCGTATCCGTTCCGTACCTAGTTTTAGGGAAATCTCTGTGCTCTTGATCTCTGGAGGTATACTTTGTCCCTAACTTCTATCTTTGACTTCATAACGAGTAGTTCAAATTTTTCAGAAGATAAGAAGCCTGTTTCAGCACTTGAAGTAGTCCCGATGATGTCTAAAATCACGGAGGACAAACTGACTGATCCCAATTACTCAAATTGGAGTAAAACAATCCGCCTCTACTTACGGAGTATTTGTATGGCCAGTCATCTTGATAAGAACCCTCCTACGGATGATTTGAAAGATCAATGGCTAAAGGATGATGTCCGTCTCTTCCTACAAATTCGTAATTCCATTGATGGTAAAGTACTCACCCTCATTAAGCACTGTGAGTATGTTAAGGAACTAATGGAATATTTGGAATTTGTGTATTCGGGCAAAGGGAATATTTCTCGCATATTCGATGTATGTAGAGCCTTTTATCGCATTGAGAAACAAGATCGGTCCCTCATGGAAGAAGACATATGAGGAATTGAATACACTACTACCATTTACTCCAGATGTTAAGGTTCAACGGGCTCAACGGGAAAAGATGGTAGAGATGGGTTTTCTCGCCGCACTCCCTTCGTACGGAGTATGATTCCTAAGGCGCCTCTTCACTATGGCGTGATGGGTCATAGTCAGTGTTCTAGGTCAGCACACCATCTCTCCTTCGTCATTCACCGAATTTAATCAATTTCCCTTTCAAGCCGATCCAGGGAGCAAGTTGGGGAACTCAAACACTTAAATGTTATATCCCCATTCTTCCCGTTTTTTGACCCTTCGTGATCTTAACACCAGCCAGACATCGGCAGAGACGCGAAATTCCCGTGCATTCTCACATTCTCGATCATCCAATACCGACCGTCGCTTGTTCCGAGTTACTACACCATTTGAGACGATCACACACTGGGCTATCACTTTCTTCCCTCATTGAGTGCCAGGTCCACAATTTTCAACTCGGTCACATTAGAGTGTGAGTCTTGTCAATTTAGGAAGATCATCGTCTTCATTCACCCTGTAGTCAATAAACGAAAGCCAAGACTCCATTTGAATTAGTCCATTCAGATGGGTCTGTGTCCGGGCTTGTGTCCCCCAACTTAGGTTTCATATTTCATACTTTGTTGATGATTATTCACTTAACCACTTGGCTATATCTAATGAAAATCATTCTAAGTTATTTTCTACCGTGCTCTTCTTTATAAGCGATACTCAATTTCATGTTTATGTTCAAAGTTTGAGAAGTGATAATGCTAAAGAATACGTCTCCAAACAGTTTCAGTCATTCATGCTTCAAAATGGCATCCTTCATCAGACCTCATGTGTCGATACTGCACGGCGTACTGGTAGGTTAATGTACATATCCTCAAACCGCTGTAGCTCTATTATTTCAAATGCGTTGCCTACATTTCGGGGCCGATGTCAAGTTTCCACCGCTTGTTTTTCGATTAACTGATGCCTCTCACTGACCACGCGCCAGAGAATGCATTCTATGTTACTTGAAAGGATCCCCGGGACGTGGTATTGTATATAGTAATCATGGTCATAATAGACTGGAAAGTTTCACGGTCACGACGCGCGCGGTGATCTAGCGAGGGATGCGAGGTCCACTTCGTGGCACTCGTGTGTTTATCGAGGGACCTAAATTTCATAGAAAAGTAAGAAACAGAGTGTTGTCTCCTGATCTAGTATAGAGTCTAAATATAGCCACGATTACGTCTCAGATGCAGATCATTAGTCATCAACTCTTGATGGAAGTCAGACAGACACTGGGCCCCAAAGAAAACTCTTCGCGCGACAATCCGACCGCCTTCATATCAAGTTTAATCCGATATTCCATGAACTTTTGACTAAGCATATTGAAATCGATTGTCATTTCGTCTGGTAAAATACAACTCACGATTTCTATAAAGATACGTGGAAGATCGATAACAATTAGGTGATATCTTCAAAAAAGCCCTAAGTGGGGAACGTTAGCTGGTCATTTAACAAGTCGACACGATTAATATCCATGCCTAACTCTCAAGTAAGTGTTAGAACATATATCTATTTTTTACATAGCGCTTGTAACCTATTAGGAAACTCATTATATGAGTCAGAATCTATTAAATAGTTGTTAGATTGACTTTTGTATATATATATATATATATATATATATATATATATATATATATATTCACGATTAATTAATGAAAAAACAAAAATAATTTTTTTCGTCAAACTCTTTCTTCTTGATTTCTACACTTCACAACTACATTTGCCAATCCGGAGGATAAAGAAAGATCCACCTGTAATGACATAAAGATCATTTTCTAAATAAGAACAGAAAAAACTACTAAAAAACCTTAAGGAGAACAAGTAGTATAAAATGTCAACAAGTAGAAGAATAATGATTATTCTCAGGTCTTTCTATCCCAGGTTGCAGATTACGTGCTTGGAAGAGGGACAAGGGTATTGGATTTCAAATATTCACAAGAACCTTTGGTGATTACGAGTCTACGACTATAAGGTGTGCATATATTTTGAAGTCTACATCCATAGTTCCTACATTAGGGTTGATAACAAGGGTCTGCAACATTGAAAATCCTCAAGGGGGTTCCCCTTCAGTTAAGTCTTTCTTCAAGGCAGTTTCTCTCAGAAATTCATCCCCCTTCCTGACTTTGCTGATCTGGGTTCCTTGTGCCCTTGTCAAGAGGTGTTCTGTTTTGTAGGAAGCAGTTTGGGCCAAGACTTTGCTGGCATGGTAACTTTGTCGACAAGAGGAAGAGGAAAGTTTGGAAACTTGCACTTCTTTGCTTGCTCTAGTGCATATGGAAGGCACTTCTTTTCAGAGAGGAAGATCACTTAGGCTTTTATTCCAGTAATCTAGGGACTTTCGAGGGAGAGGAGTGCATCTATCTTGGATTTTATTGATAGACAGCTGTTGTCTTTAGGTTGTGGTTATTTTAGGATTGTTTTCGCTCATTTTTCTTGCATACCTACCATGCGCTAGGGTTTGAATTGTCATTGGACAAAATTTGTCTCTACACAAGAATAGATGATTTGAGGAATCTCCTATTCCATTATGTGGTAGGGGTTGATAATTGATTGAAGGTCTATTTCTCTTAGGATCAAATCAAAAGAAGACCTTCAAGCGTTTTAGAACGACATGAAGATCCTGTAAACCATCCATTCAATCACCATGCCATCACAAGATACTAGGAAGTTCCTCTACATGAGTTAGAAACCACAAAATATTGTTCTTTCCCACAAAATTTAAATCTTCAAACATCCATGACAAGATTGCCTTTATGGAGCACATCTTGAAATTCCAACCCAAATGTGAGCACTAGTATATAGCATAAGGGAATTAAGATCAAAGTTTTAGTTTCCTTCTATCAGGGAAATCAAATAGAGATATTAAAGAGCCACAGATGTCAATGAACCCTGAAATTTTAATTAACACAAGATGATTAAGCCCTTGTTTGATGTAGCTTTTAGCAAGCAGAAGCTGAGCTTAGGGGTCATGACATCAAAGGAGAATCTTAGGAACTGCAATAAATATAAAATAGCTTCCTGCATAAACTAAAAAATGGCTTCCATGAGAAGCAACGATATCATGAAGCTCTTTTTATAACCATAAGAAGTTTTACTAAAACCACAAGTGCAACTAAAAACCGCTTCTAGTATCTAAAATGTCAATCCAAAAAACACCTAAGCAGTTCCCTTTGCTTCCAAGGCTAAGAATCTCTGCTAGTTTTTCAAATTTGCAATTCTGGAAAGTAGTCAATATCAGGGCACATGCAGACAAAGCTGAGATGATTAATTAATTCTGTTAGTGATGACCCATTAGAAATTAACTGGAGCTCTTACTATCAATGCATCAATGTGTATATTGGTTTGAAACACGAGGCGAGCCAGGAATTGAATCTGATGTCATCGGTACAAAAAGATATACTTGGAATTTTCGAAAATTTATCAATTATTCAAATAACTTACACTATCACAAAGGTTTGAAAACATACAAAGATAACTAATGCTTAATACTCCACTGCATGTACAGGTTTGGAAATAGGTGAACAGATAAAAAAAAAGGAAGATTGAATACAACACTCCTGGAACCAAAGCTTGATAGTGTGTATACTGCTACTTGCATCAGAAGCTCAAGATATTAGGGAAGGATTAAAAATGTATACCAAGCTTACCTGGTGATTGACATCACTTCACAAAAATTATTCAAAGGGACATGTAATAGAAAAAGGAATATGGTTGAGAACATGAGATGAAACTTAAATGGGGTCTGCATGAAATGTCAGGTGCTGGTGTTTTCTAAATGTTTGGGCAACATTTTGTATTTGGGAGTCCTAGTTCAGTCTATGATTTGAATGATCAAGATCCTGTGTCCCCCCATAAGCAATTTTTTTCCTACAGTTATCCGATGGTATAAGAATTTTTTTCAACATCTAGGACAAGGAAAAGATGAGGTGTCCTGCTTTATAACAATGATTTCTCTGACGTAAAATTAATACCCATACTGCCATCTTCATCGGTGCAATTATTACAAGGATTACTTAAACACGGTAACTAACAAGATAAATTAGATGAATGAGAAGCTGGCTACAGAAGGAAACCTAACTGATGGCAGAAATTCTATATGCACAATTACCTAAGCAAGCAAGCGAAATGATTGAGAATGCATCCTAGATGCCACGAGTATAGAAAGAAGTATCAATAAAATGAAGCATACTAACAAAATCTAGCTCCAAAGCCTAATCTAAATATAATTCCTTCAAGGCTTAGGATACTTACTTGTAGGAGTATCTTGGTATGCCAGAAGCTGAAGCAGTTTTGCTCTTGAGAAAGATGGTGACTCCACCAAAAGATATGAGAATCTTACCGGGAACTCCCAATTCGGATGGATATAGAGGCACTAGAATCAATGCTTGCATCTAGGCCATTGGTGCGTATAGGAAGAGTTGTTGGGCTACGCACATTTGCACAACGTCGAAGATGAGAATGTTTTTTATACCACCTTATGCCAAAGAATACAAGACAGGCTATCAAAATTCCGACAGCCAGGCCAACGCAGATGCCGATAATAACTAAATCAGCTGATTGAACCATTCTTTGGTCTTATCGATTCAGACAATGAGAACATCTTGCAAGCTACAGTCATGGAAAGAACACAAACATTATGCAAAGCTAGAAAAAAAAACCTTCTCAACAATGGAAATCACTATTTTTTTTGGATAACTAAAATGGAAATCACTATTCACCATCAATGTTATAAAACTTATATGTCTGCATAATTTTTTTTTCTCTGACACATGTCAGTGTTTAATAGTCAAAGTTTAAAACATCAGTAGCTACAATCACACGTATTGTAAAAAGAACAGCTTGTTTAATGTTAAATCATTGAATTTGTCTTGGATGACTTCTCAACATAAATGAGAAATGGCGATTGGAGATAGTGACTTTTAAGCTTGTTTGGTTTTCAAAAGCACAAAACAAAGGAAAGAAAATAAAAACGAAAATTATTTTCTTGCGTTTTGAACATGAAAAAACAGGTATAAAGAAAGATATTATGAATTGTTTTGGTTCTTAGAATTTTGAGGGAAAATGTGACGGAAAGAAAATAGAAAGGAGAAGTATAAGGAAGGAAAAAAAATTAAAGGAAAATAAAAAACAAATCTAAAGTCAATAAATTAATTTTATGTTTCTTCAAAGTCATTTTATTTTGTTTAACTCTTGTATATATTGATTAAATTATTTCTTATTACTTTCCTAAAACCAAACATAGCATAACAAAACAAGACAGGAAAATGGTAAACTATTTTCCTCCCCATTTTCCTTAAATCAATATGGAGAATGTTTTAGGGTAAAAGTGTTCCACAATAAATTAATTTTCCTTTCCTGAAAATTTTCATTCCTCAAATTTTCCACAAACAATAAAATAAGAGAAAATTCTCCTAATTTCTCCTTACATTTTTTTTCCTTGCACATTCTATTTCCCTTGATCTTTCTGGGATCCAAACAAGCTATAAAACAAAAAAATTCTGGAAAATTCTTCAGGTTTCTAGTGATAAGAGCACATAGTTGACATCATCTACCCAACAGACAAGTTGGCAGGGAACATGGTTGTTACAGCAAAGTTGGACGGCATACATGCATATGAGAATAAAAAACATTGTCGGTATCCAGTACAAATTTGTAGAAATAAAGTAAGTTTGAATTACAGAGAAGTTTTTGGGTTGATGGTAAATATCCAAAATATAACAAAATAACAAAATCATAAGATACAACTGGCTATAGGAACATAACAGCATTGGAAAATGGCAATGGAAAGAACTGTACTTTCAAATGTAAAATATGTGAAATTCTTAAATTAGAGACACTACATCATTATGTGGTAAACAAGCAATGGAAAAATAGATTAGGTAATAAAGCAAAACCAAATGAGAATCTTCTTTCCCTTAGCATTTATTTTTCCTGTTCATAACACTTCTTGGGAACCAAACACAGCATACAATGTTTCAGGTACCAATGGCATAAACTATTTGGAAAACAGGTCCATTGTTACAGATGAGAAAACACTAAACATCAAACAGTATGAGATGATAAGAGTACAATTTTGTTCTCCATTTGGCACACACCATTCAACCCCATACCCCATATTCCATTACATAAGTTTGCTTTCTAAAGTCTTTTTGAAGCCGATCATTACTCAGAAACAAGCATTACTGGACAGGACAACACTTAGATAATTCGAGTTTACAGAACCCATTCACAATCTGTTTCCACTAGGAAACACAGGTATAAAATCCAAGAAGGCAAGAACTTACTAAAATTTTCTCATGAATTCCTGCGAAATAACTACAAAGAATTGTGAGAGGATTCCATAATTGTTTACTTTCCAAAGTAAGAAAGAAAATTACCAAAAGCATATAAATGTTCAATTAGAGAAGAAAATCTTAAAATTATTTTCTTTCAAACCACTTTCTTCTGGATTTTCCATGATTTTTCTGTCCCAAAAATTCTTGGTCTGCACCTTTCAATTCTATCACAGATAACCATCCAAGATTCACAATACCCATGAAAGCCCACATATCATCAACAATCAAACCCACTACAGCGATCAACATATCACAGAATAACACAAAAAAGGGTGCCTAAAACCCACAAAAACCCCATAAAAAAAACACCAAATACCCAACACTCAGACCCATCAGGAAAACACCAAATTTCTCAAAACCAGCAACGCCTACCTTATCAGCCAAAATCCCAGGACTTTCCGTCAGTTCATGCGTCCAAAACATCACCACCGTCCTCTTTGGCGTCTGCGTTGACGCTCATAGAGAATAAAAGAGTAAAAAAAAAGGTCTAAACTGTTCATTCAAGCAACGTTTTGGAGAGAGAAAAACAGAGTCTGAGTTAGCGGTCTTTTTTTGGATTGCCATAAAACAAACGCGGCAGACGGTTGGATTGAAAAAAAAATCCTGTTTTCTTTTCTTACCATCATCCCCTCTCTCATCGATCATTTTCGTTCGTTGTCTGACTGTGACATGGAAAATTACCATATATGAATACAAATAGTTATCCCATCTCTTACTATTTTCTTATTAATTACGTAATTAAAGACTAAAGAAAACATTAAGCCGGCCTAATCATCATCTACAGGGCGGGTGGGACCATCCGGCCATGAGACTTTGAGGAATCCGCTTTTGCTTTGTGTGGTTTTGTTGATTTTCTCAATGCTTCATATACCCGACACCATAATTGGACCATTTCCTACCTAAAGTTGGGGTTGAAATTAAAGAAAAAAAAAAGAAAGAAAAGAAATCATATGATATAATTATTTGTGGGAAAATCCTAATTTTCTATCCAAATATAATTGATTTAGTATTTATGAATACCATAATCTTTAAACTCGATACTCAATGACCCAAAGCCCGCTTGGCCCGCATTATTAAAAGGTTTAAGCTCATTTGTCATATTAAGATTACGTGGCACTATCAAGATGAGAAAGTCTTGAAATACATCTGAGAAAACCAATATGTCTTCCCTTATACTAGCTTAGGGCAGTTTATCTAAAGTTTTAAGTCCCCAATCGACCATCCTATTGCATATGAGAAGTCCATTATGGATATGTACATAAAAGTGAAAAATACACAAAAGATAAATTTATTAACAGATTTCTCAGTTTCTGAATCATTTATTTCTCAAAAGATTAATCTTTAATAGGAAAGAAAATGTTTTATCCCTAAAATTAAGATATTTTATTCCTAAAATTAAGGAAAGATTAACGAATTATGTCTTATAATCAGCATCTCTACGACAAGGACATCTCGAACTGGTGCTAAACTCGTTTATTCTTTTTCTTATTCACGACTTAATCATCGAGATACACACTACACCGCCATCGTATCACCTTTTGCTATAGCTTATTGCCATACACGCCCCGTATATTCAAACCATCAAGCGTCCTTATAGTATTCGAAAATATAGCATATATATATATATATATAGGCAGTATATATATATATATATATATATATATATATATATATATATATATATATATATATATATATATATATATATATAATCATTGATTTGGTTTGTGGAGAGTACTCCTTTATCTGAACCCTTTTGCCCACAACAAATTTTTTTTTTAAAGAAGGATTCAGGTTTGGTGGGTTGACTGGGTCTGAGTGAAAAATTCTTTGAATTATTTATAAACTCCAAGTTGGGAGTGATTTTAATAGTCATTAAAAGTGCATTGTAATGGTTGGAAAAAATTTTTAATAGAAAAAAAAAAAAATTAAAAACCTTAAGTTTTTAAATAATTTACTTTTCCTATATAATATATTATAAAAATATTTTTACTAAAAGGTCTTATTTTTTTCATTTTATATTTCTATTAGTATTAAGAAGTAAAAGGAAAAAACAAATATTTTAATTTTTTATTTAATAAGAAGATATAGAAATAAATAAGAAATTAAAAAAAATATTATTAAATATTTAAAATAAAGCAAAAAAAGGAAAATCTAATTAAAAAAATGCACACATTATTTTGATATAAGAGGAAATGAAGTGGTTAGGGTTAACTAATCCTAAAATGCAAAAAAGAAAGTGGTTTAGATTCCACGATGGAGGGGACCCAACGTGTCATGAAGTTGGGCCCCACTTGATGGGCGCCGCCGCCCAGCATCTTGGTTTGTTAAAAAGATGGGCCCACTTAGGTCTGCTGGGCCCACTTAAAATGGACTCTTGTGGACGTAGAAGACTTGATAGAACTTACAAGAAGCTAAAGAAAATGTCATCTTATGAAGCTTGGAGCCGGTGGTAATCCTAAGTCACTAGAGTGTGAAGAGAAATTTATACTGTTCGATCCATCAGCCACTGATCAATCCAAAATTGCAGGCCATGCATTCTAATTTTTATCTACCGAAATTGCATCACTACGCTGTCGCCCAATAAAGACGGATCGGGCTGATCCGATTTTCGGGGCCAATGGATTAAATTAAATAAAAACCCATTTTTTACTTTACTTAATTACTTATCCAGCTATCCACTTATCCTTCACTTATGCTTTGCAGCGAATCTATTTCCATGCCCTTTTGAAAATCTAGGGAAACTCAAAGTTCTATGAAAAACCAGAATCTCTCTCTTCTTGAATTGATAGCTATTTTGGAGGAGTTCTTATGGAATTTTTGGAAATGTCCAGGTTACTTCTAGGGTGTATATTTACTTAAGAGAACGTCTGTGCACCATATGGCTCTGAGTTCTTAAATCTTAATTAGGATGAGCTTTTTTTTGATAAATAAAAAGAAAATTCATTAGTAATAAAGGAATGCGATACGGACACACCAAAGTACACAGTAAGTATAGAAACAGCTCTAATAGCACACCCTCGGAAAAGAACTGACCTTAAGCAGAACCAATTCAAATGTAAAATCAAAGCAGACAAAGAATTGATCTTTATGCATTGTTTACCCATAATTACAAATTCCTAAGTAAGAACATTCTCCTAAGAACTGAGCAGAATGCGCCCTGCCACTATCAAACATCTGAGACTTCTTCCTTTCAAACCTTCCAAAGAAAAAAAAAAAACACTAAGAAACTACTCTTCAAATAAGTTGCACCTTTTCATTTCACTGTGCTTTGTGGCTCTTCACTACTCATGTTGGAAGGAGTCTCTCTGTCTATGGTGAATAATTTTTTCTCAATCAATTGTGCCACCGGAACAGGATTTTATCAAATGTATACTCTTTAGTTTGATATGATTTTGGTTTGGTTTGGAGTGACTGTCCTACCCTTCTTCCTAGGCTCTGTAATTTTAGTAGCATGCATAGACATGTTCAAATGAGAAGATCTAGTTAGTTCAGCAAAGGACCTACTTGGTTTTCCTCCAAGTTTCTTGGGCTTTGTTGATGATGCATAAAGACCATACACTAGTTTGAAAACTGCATGTGGTGTCCATTGCTCTTGTTGTACCTTATCACATAATGTTCTGATGCTTTTATGTGAGTGCACTGGGCCTGGTTTCAAATCTAAATCTTGGGCTCAATTAGAGTAGAACAAGTATCTTGATTTGTTATATGCAGATGCAGTTGCATATTATAAAAAAATTTAAAAATACTTATAAAAATAAAAATACTACGAGAAAAATTATTCTCCTAAATGATTAAAAACGTAGAACATCTTTTTTTTTTTTTTTTTTTCATTTAATAGGCTAGTCTGCCGTCCGATATAGGTCGGGCCGGGCTAGCAAATTAAGAACCCGGCTTAAATCAGCTCTGGCCCGATCCGCTCGACAATACCTTTACTGTGGGCCTATCCGACCCGATAAACCCGCCTGAATTGCAAGCTCTAATTAGGAGGAATAGAGAATCTAGAAAATTATAATGTTTGTGATTTTTATTTATTTATTTTTAATTTTTTTCGTAATTAGAATTAGTTATCAAAAGGGTTGAATAAAGACATTAGTGAAGAAAAAGTAGGAAAAAGTAGAAAAAAAAAAAGAAAGATTTAAAGTGAACCGATAAGGCCACATTTATTTATTTATTTATTTTGCTATTTGCTGAAAGCAATTTTCAATCTGTTTGTTTTTTAAGTTTTTTATGACTTGTGTTGAATTTTTGACTAAATATCAAATGCCAAAATATTTGGCTGTTTAATTTTTTCTTGATATTTTTTTGTTTTAAGGAAAAAATAGGTATTCAAATTTTTAAAATCATATATTATACGATCTAATCAAACTCGCATTTATTCCTTTTCTATGTTAATTAAATAAAAGTATATGTATTTTTAAATTTTTATTTAAAAATTTATTTTCTCAAGGTTTTGTTACCTACTCAAGTAGATCCTATCATGCCATGAATATATATGGATGAATTAATATTCTAATAAAAGCAGTATTGCATATCAAGGTTTTTGATGCAATCACTATAATGTTAAGCATGAATAACCTCTAAAGTTATATTTTTCTTATTATGGATAATTAAGTAAATCATCTCATCTAAAATATTCAAGTTATGAATAATTTGTTTCAACCATTTCTTCATTATGGAAACTATCGTTCCAATTTATATACTTATTATAGGATTGATGATGATGTTGATTTTAAGTCTCCTTATCATTTTATATGAAATTGATTATTATGCGCTATGTCTTTTATTAAATTTTTTACATTTTGAAACAAATAATTTTTTTTTTATTCTTAACATTATTATAAATAATTTTCAGTGGAAATTATTTAAATAATATTAAATATGAGAAAATTTTGTTTTATCTTTTTAACTTTCTACGTATGAATTAATATTGAGTTTTTTTTTTTTTGTAAAAAAACTATAGAATAAGGTTCTTACAAACAAAATTGATAAGAGAACTATAATAATCTTCAAACCTAATATTAGTAACATTTTTAGAAAAATTTGAAAACCAAACACTTGAATCTAAAATACTAATTCATTTTTTTGCTGTGACAATCGACACTGTTGCTTTCTCTATAAATATGACGACAATCATAAATATTTAGGTCCTGAGACAATTTTCAAATATCCTCTATTAATAACACAATAGAACTAGACATGTTAATCTTCTTATAGTAATCTATAATTTTTTTTAGTCACCTTCAATCTCTAGGTCCAAAAAACATTTATTCTTGGCTGCTAAAATACCATGTCTTAAAGCCAAACATTCAACAACAATAATTGAGGATTTGCTTATATGCCTACAGACATCCCTTTTAATAATTCCATTAGAGTCTGTGATAACATATCCTAAAGCACTATTATTCTGAACCCTGGAATCATCAAAATTTAATTTGAATCTACCATTAATTGGGGGAATCTAACGAATTCATTTTTCAACCCTTTGAGCTACACTACATCCTTCATTCAAATGATAGGTCCATCAAATACAGTAAGGCTAAAACTAAAGTAGCTTTCTCAATGACGAGAAAAGAATTTGGTTGGATCCTCCTAAACAACACTTGATTTCTATTTATCCAAATATTCCACATGATTATACCAATTTTTTTCATTGGGTGATTAAATAATTTGCAATTACTTTTATAGTTTTATAAATCATTTCTAACCAAGAGAGGAAGTTGCCTTCATATAAGGGAGGAGTGGGTCAATTATACTTAATTTGATCCTAAATCCCTTGAACAAAAGAGCAGTTTTTAAAAATATGATCAATATTCTCAACGTTTTGATTGTAAAAAAGACATATGTTAGGAATTTTCGTCATTCTATTGGAGAAAAATTCACAAGTAGGAAGGACATCTCTGATAACCAACCAAAGGAAAAATTTTATTTTTGGAAGAAGTTTTAGCTTCCACATCCAATTCAAAATCTTGGATCTAGGGTGACTTGAAGTCTTTCTCATTGCCCAAGTTGCGCACTTATGTAAACTCACATTCGAGTCCCCAAAACCTATGCTCCAAAGGAGAAACACGAAATGGGTACTACTTTAATATCCGCTAGATCCAAGAACATTGAAGGAAGGAGCAACAATAGGAATGGAGGTTCCATTCCTTCTTGTCATGGTAAAAAAAATCACGCACTTTAACATCTCAGTTAATATATTGCAAATTGTTTTCGTCCACAAATGAAATAAGGGGGGACATGTAAACCCAATGATACGTTCAAAAGGAAACTTTCTTACCATCTCCTATACACCATTTTAGTCAGCACCAATGTATTTTCTATGGTTAATACTCTTTCCAAACGATGGCATCTCCTACTTTTATTGGAGATTCTAAAGAGATTATTAGTTGTAATATATTTATCTCTCATGGTTTTGCTCAAATGCTATCAAAGACAAAGTTGAGCATGACTTAAGAAATTAATTAAGAAAGGTGAATTGGCTTTTCTCAAACCTTTTGTAAGTCAATAAGAAATCTACAAATTTAAACTATAAGAGAATTAAATAAAGAGATAGAGAGAAATAAAACTTCAGATTTATAGCGTTTCGACACACACCTTCGCTCTACGTCCACTTCTCCTCAACCTTCAACTCATGAAGGTTCCACTAGTTTCAAGCTCCAACTTGAGCTTCTTCTTTTTACACTTGGATTTTGGCTCCAATGGGCTCTGATGAGTATCTTAAATAATCATTTTATCCCCATGTATTGCTTAGGTTTTAGTAGTTTTATGATATAAATAAGTGTCCAAATGCTATAGTTTCCCAAATTTGTGATTAGGCCAACTATTGAGCGGAAACGAGTGAAATCAAAGAAAAATCAACAAAGTCATCGTACAGTCACGGAAAACATGTGATCATTTCGCGCATGTGATGTCCTTCTATGGCTTCCTCATTGGCATGGGTAGATTTTAGACTTCGAGGGCTTTCCGTAGCTACAAGGATCGCGTGATTTGGAGTCCGAATGAAGAAGTTATAAAGGAAGGAGTGAAGAATGCTAAAACAGAAATGATAGCAAAGCATGAGTAACTCACGCCGAGGTTGAGCCACTCACGCTACAGTCATATCACTACTACAATTACACAAGGAGTGTACTCATGCTACAAGCAGGAGAACATCCACTTTAACATGAAGTGCCTCACGCCTTTAAAGGTGAAAACACGTTACAATGGTATTTTTCACGCTTCAGCCGTGGTTTGGCTTCTTCTTTCCAGCAAATTTTCCCATTTTTCTCACCACGTCAGAAGCTAGCTCCATCATGCTATAACAAGGGATGTCAGGCCCATTTTCTTTGTCAGCTCATTTTCGCCGCTTGGTTTTGCATAAAGGGATCAAATTAGGCTTGGAAGAGGAGTTCAACAAGGGAGTGCGACGGGAGGAGCTCTTGGGAGCAAGGGAAACCCTTGAGTGGAAACACTCAAAGGAAAATATTTCGAGGAAATCGATTTTGGTCTTGAAGGAGAAGAAGAAAGAGATTTGAAGAGAAGAAATGGGTTTCATCTACACTCTTCTCCTATTTTCTTGTTTTTCTTCATTTTCTGTGATATTTCTTTTCTCCATGAACTAATGCCATTTTCTAGGGCTTTAGATGTAGTTGTTTATGATTTATGTATTTAAACATTGATTTGTTTTATATTTGATATTTGAAGCACATTTATTAAAATGCTCTATTATATTCTTTCATTACATGTTAATGTTTGTACACCATTAGCATGCTTGTGGTTCACCCAAGATTTGAGAAATGAGAGTTGAATTAAACATGTGTAGGGCATCACATTTCACCATTGACAAGAGATTCTCAGAGGTTTAGTGTAATTTAGGCTTCTAGGTTATTGCGCCTAGTGGCTTCTCAGTTGAGTAGAGTAATTTTATACCTAAGTTCTATGGGTAGAATGTGGATTATCGAGTGAGATTCACATGTACAAAAGTGAGGCTTACCATTAATAGGTGATTAGAATATCAATTGGGGTGAATTGACTAGAATGCATAAGGATTAACCAAATGAATTCAAAACCCAGTTTCTACTTTTATTTCTTTATCCTTACATGTTAGCTTCTCGGGATTTAGTTTTTTAGTTTTCCTTTTATTCACATATTTTCCAACATCTAAATAAAACTAGGATTACCCACTTCAGTACTTAGTAACCCAACTCGATCATACTTATACTTCCTCATTATATTACTTAAGGCGACACGTGCACTTGTGCATATAGGCACACACATTTTATAGCACACATTTTCGCCTATCAAGTTTTTGGCACCGTTGCTGGGGATTGGTGTTTTTACTAATATTGATACCAAGTAGTCCTTCTTACTTTGATATAGTTTGTAACGCCCCATCCCCTAGTCGTGGCAAAGAGGGATGTCACACTTAACATGGACTTCTTTAACTCGATTTTTTGACATTAGTGGGCCAATTTTAATCATATAAATCCATATGACATAATCCTGTAATACTACCATCGTAAAGGGTGCTTGAAATTGTCCCTACATATTTCAGCCCCATTTGACTTATACTTTTACACAAAGTTCTCAATATTGTAAAATGTATATTACATTTTCAAACAAATTCATGGACCTACATCATAAAGACTCTTAATGTCAGGTCGCCCTCGCGAAAGTGGATGTCTCTCGACGACCTTCATGACTTGGCCACCTGATTTAAACACCAAGCAGTTTTATAACTTGAAGGAAAATGTAGATAACATAGATGACCACATGTATTGGTCCTCAATTACAATATACATATCTTAGAGTTTTCACATCTCCCATAGGAGTACATAACATAAATCTTGTAACAAAAGGTACCCATAAGTACACTACAGAACATAACTAATTACTTTTAATATCATATATCATATTATTCATGTACACAACATATAATTATTTGTATGCATCGTCCGGTAACAATGAATGAGAGGGACACAACACAATAAGGCGTTCAAACAAAGGGTACAAAGATTGAATACAGGTGTCGGCACAGCCACAAGTACGTCCACATAACAAGTGTCAGAAGATTATGCAAAGAGGCCATGGCATTGAATGTAGAGTGTCAAGCACTAAACAGCAGTGCCTAAGCACCAATCGAGAGTTTCAAGCACTAATCGAGATGCCTATTCATCCACTATTCATTCTTAGGGCTACATTGATTAGTGCTCAAAAGTGCTATTTTGAACCCTATTTATTTAAGGTTTGAGCACTTTTTATGTACTAATCAAAATTCGTAATTAACCTAATTTTGCACATTACTAACTCTCGCTATTCTACTTATCGCATTTTGTGGCTAATTTTGTAGTTTTTGCAAGCTATTAATGCCAAGGTTATTGAGTCGGTCCAAGCACGAAGAATTCGAGTCGAACTCAACATTGCAGATCAAAATCAGAAGGAAAGAAGGAGCAGAAGCAGAGAAAGAAGAAGCAGAGAATTTCGCACTGGTGCGAAATTTCCTTCATGTGCCACTGTTCATGCTGCCTTTGACATTTTGACTTTCCTGTATCCCTTTTTGATTTCTTCCCATTTTGCCCTTGATGTATAAGTGTGAACTAAGGGCATTTTGTATTTTCCTCTTCTTAGAACCTATAAGCCTAAATCTTGTAGCAAACGAGAGGAATTTCGCTGAAAGTGAAATACAGCACCAGGTAAGCTTTTCTCCGATGCTTTCTTTTCTTCATTTTCTTGCTTTTCTTTATTTTCCTGGTCGCTGAAACACCCTCCGAGGATGACAACTCGTAGGATGGTTGGTTAGACCGCTTTTCCTTGAAGATGAGGGCTATCGAAGTTAGGTTTCGAGGTAAAATGATCGTTCTCATGTGTTTAATGCAGCATTTACGTATTTATGTTTCCATCTCTCACTCTAGGTTAAAATTTAAATGTACTCGATTAACTTGTATTTGGCAAGTTTTTGTGGTTCAAGGGATGCTTATTGTTATCCACTCGAGATTCATTAGTCGCTTTCTATTAGTTAATGTAGGTAGATTTAGGGATATGCTTTACCGTCCTATATTTATGCTCATTAAATGCCATATTTCAAAAGGAAAATTATTAGGGTTTAGTTTTGATAGCCAAATGAAGATTCGGTTCGGGAAATGACTATAGGTCATCCTCCCCAACACGAGGAAAAGGACCCGAGAACCTTTCATTTGCCCTAGGACCTCAACCCCAGTAGCCCGATGCTTCAAGGAGTTTTTTTTTCTTATTTTTCTTCATTTTATTTTCAGCCTACAAACCACTATACACTACTGCTTTTGTCCCAAATCCAAACCGAATTCACCAGCTTCAACTAACCGCGAGTCATTCAGACGAAGAAACCCATCCTCGAGTTCAATTTCTGACCACTATACCGCAAAGAATCCTTGCCACGGGCAAGAAGAGCTTAGATATAAATTTCATTTGATTCCGCATACCTACTGTGGCACGAATCAAAAGGCGCTGTTGGCGGGGATGTTGCCTAAGTGCATTTGACGAGCTGTGGAACACTTGTGATCCTCATCACAAGTCCTGATGAATTTTTTTTCCTGTATATATTTTACTGTTAGTCTTCTTAATTTTTGTTCACAGTTTATTTTTTTTAGGTAACCCTAACCTTTTGGGTAGGATTGTCTCTTGGTCGTTGGGTGTCTACTCCCGCTTATCAAGTAGAATTTCCCCCAGTGATTAGAAATCCGTGAGGAAGGTCGTCAAAGTCAATCTCCCACATAACCTAAACTGAGCTTGAATCAGGATCAAATGGAATACCTGTAGGGAGAAAGAAGATGCAAATGCCCCTCGTGGAGAGAAACCCTAGAGCATACATGTCAATGAGGGATTATAGAAACCTTCCATGGTAGAATCAACAACCCTTGGGGAGAAATCCAAACCTATATACGTCCATGATGGACTATAGAAACCAATGGATGAGTGCACCCCTCTGCAGTGTTCCTCCAACTAATGCACCTCCTGCTTCTCCATATTATGCCTTAACTCCTCAGCCACCACAACCACCACAGTTGACATCTTCAGTTGAGCAGACAATACTGAACTTGAGCAAACTAGTGGATAATTTCATGGGGATGAGCAGAGGTAGTGAATGTCCGTGCCAATAAGGAAATTGACATAAAGGGAGAGCTCCTCAACAAGGAATCGATGGGTTCTAGAGTTTAAATCGAATATAATTCGACATCCCGCAGCAATCCATCTCGCAAAAGCTCACTAATCAGCTTGCTCATCAAGAGGAGGAGAATTCAGAGGAAGAGTGCTGCCCGATCGACACTATTTCAAAGTAACAAAAGCTAACTATAGCTTCAGAGGGATTGAAAAAGCAAGAACCGGGCCAGGCTCCTGAGGAACTGCAGGATGCCCCAGAATCATGTGTTGTCTATGGGCCATGGAGGAGAGAAGAAGAAATCCTTCCCTTATTGACTGAGGAGGCAGTGGAAGAACATCAAGATCACAATTTATCCCTGCTCCCTATTGACTCAGTGTATATCTTGCCCACACCTACAGCACACTCAAACCCTGAAACACCTACCACAAAGGCCACCCCATCTCGTACCGTCAGGCCGCAAAAAAACATCGTAAAAATTAGTGGCCACCGTTCGAGCCTTGCCACTACATCAAAGACACTAGCAAACACCACACCGCATGACATAGCGGGTGGTCTGTGTGTTTGGTTATTAATTTGAGCACTAACCTCGGCATTTCTAAGCTCCACCCGCCCAACATCCTCCAAAGGCTGAGAATAGGCTCGTGGGAACACAAGCCTCCCCACTTTTGTTTTCAATTTTCTTGTCTTATTTTTATTTTATTTTGATTTCTTTAATTTTTCTTTTTATATTTTCTCTAATTTTTAGTTAATCTTTGTTTCTAGCTTATTTTTCAATTTTTTGCATTTTTTTTAAATTTTTCCTGTGTTTATTTTTGCAGGTCTGTGCTGAAGTTTTGAAGTAGAGGATGCTTAAGTTTTCAAGGTATGTTGTAGATAAGTTTCGCATCGGAGAAGCTCTAAATTTTCGCAAAGGCGAAAATTCCGGCACCAAGCATAAAATTGCACTGAAGTAAAATTCACACCAAAGGCACTGCGACTCTTATTTCCATATATATATATATATATATATATATGAGCAGTATATATATATATATATATATATATATATATATATATATAAATAAATTTTATTTATTATTTTGTTTTCACTCTAAAAAAAAATTAATTTATTATTTTGTTTTCAAAAAAAAAAATCACACCGTGCGTAAATTTTTTCCAAATTCTCCTAATTTTGCAAATTCCATTTTTGTTTTTTTGACCATAACTTAATCGGAACCTCGTTTGGGTAATTTGTCGTTGGAAAGCTTAGAGAGTGTAGAATCCAAACATATCCAGAAAGAACACTTTTGAAATTATTATGAAGGTGTGATTTTCAAAATTCTTCAACTGGTCACTTTTTTTCTCTCTTTTCTTCTTATAACTTGTTCATTTGAAGCCCAAATGGAGTGAATAAGGTCTCGGTGGAAAGCTTGTGAAGTCCCCTATCCAAAAAAGGGTACATCTCATTTGAGGTAACACTTCCTTCACTAATTTTCAATCCAAGCCCCATTGCGACAATGTGACATTTGGTTAGGGGAGAGTTAGCGAAGGAAGTGACATTTATTTATGTTTTTGTTAATATTTTGAGCAAGCCCATTTTGTATGTTAAGTGGCTTGCTAGTTTTCCTTTTTGTGAAGTTGTTATACTATACAACTTACTTTTTCAATTCAAATTGCACCCATTTTTGCACCCATTTTTTTTGTGGTTTTGCCTAACTTGCAAGTTGGAAAATTGAAACTTTGTCTAATCCTGTTGATGTTAGATTGATGCCATGCCTAGTTGAGTGGATGATTAGTTGAATTCTTGTTGCTTTCGACCTTTTTCTTCCACCTCTAGCTAACCACTCACTATGCACATTAGGTTTCAACAATAGGCTGAAGAACTGCCTAACCTCCTAAATCCAGAAACTACCTTGCGCTTTGTCGACTACCTTTACGAGTTAAGGACCCCTATGAAAAGAAGGCCAATGTGTCTTCTAAAATAAAAAAAAGTGAAAAAGAAAAAGAAAAGAAAAAGAACAAGAAGAAAATTGCAACGTCATTTGAAACCCGAGCACACCCGAGGGGTATATGGTGAAAGGCGAACCCTGCGTTCTGCCAATCAGTCGGGAGCCACCGACTTAGTGCTCGCTACACGGGTGGATGGGTGGAGTTTAGCAAGTTGTAGGTACTGGAGTTTCGAAATCATTCGAAGTCCGGGGTGAAACATGAAGAGTTAGTGGTCGAAAGATCCTTATGACTTGGTGCCCTAAGCCTTAATTGGTTGGGAGTCATCGGTAGATCCCCAGTTATATGGATCTCTTGTGAGGTCGATCTCAACATTGCACCCCTACAAACACAAAAAAGAATTGTGGAATGAAGAGGGGTCCTGATCTATTTAGGTTGGTTAGTGTCCTAAGTGTAGGCAAAGATCTTGGTCGGGGGAGAGCTTCGCGCTTTATCATAAAACCACTATAAACACTTAGATTTTCCGTGAAATTCAGGTTGATTCTATAGAGAAGGAAACTATTTGATACCGAATTTTGTATGACATCCA